>OZ010743.1:74507647-74880147 GCA_963932245.1 Tachinus rufipes
AATACAAAGTAACGGAAAACTTGACAAAGAGATAGAGGACAAAATAGGAAAATCACCAAACATATATAACATATTAAAAAACACTTTCTTTAACAATAAAGAAATATCAAAAACCACAAGAGAAGAAATTGTAAAAAAATAATCAGATCAACATTAACATATAGTAGCAAAACATGGACAATGACAGGAAAACAAATAAAAAGAATAAATGAGATTTTTTAGAAAGATCGAAAACAAAACAAAAAAAGATAAAATAAGGAACGAGACATACAGGACAAATTTAAAAATAAAACCAATACAAGAAAAATCAGAAAAATGAATGAAGAAAGAAACACTAAGAAAATTTATGAAACAAAAGAAACAGGAAAACAAAAAAGAGGAAGACCCAGAAAAAAATGGAACAGCGCAATAAACGAAGAGGCTACAAGAAAAGGAAACACTTAGAAAGAAATAAAGGAGATAGGAAAGGATAGGGGGTATACTATACCAAAGGAATAGGTTAATGCTCAATTAATAGACAATTCTTACCAGAGGTTAAGCAAGCTGAACATATTTTTTTTTTTTTTTAATTTAAATTGAATATAACACAGAACTGACACTTGTATAAGCTACTAATAGTAGATTTTTTATTGTGATTATATACTGAAGTTTTTTAATAAAACAGGTAGCAATATCATTCCGCAACTTTTGCGTAAAAATAAAAATATAATTACACAACTAAAAACAACAAGCGTATCAGGAGAAAATTAAATAGCATCAATACTACATAAATAGTTAATAAAATGACACAAACAAGTGATTGCCCACAAATGCGTAATACAAAAAAATCAAAATTAGATTAATTATAAACCACTATCACTTATATTAGTTTAAAGCAAAATTAAAAAAGCAATAACAATTGATATAATGCAACATATAGCAGGAAAGTTGGATGAGAAACAGCACAATACAGTACAATGCTTTTAAGCCAATTGACAAAGATACAAGGGCGTTTTCAGCCAACTAGTCTAGGGGGGGTAATTAAAAAATATATATATATTTTGTAATACAACAAACAAACAATATAAAAAAGGACTTTTTCTAACGTTTTAAAGCGTTAGAAAAATTTACTGGTTATGTTATTTGTTTGGAATATAGAATATCAGTAATTTTTAACAATAAAAATTGATAAGCAAAAAATTCTTAGGGGTGGTAATTACCCGATTACTGAATTGAAATTTTATTGTTGAAAGTTAAAAATAAATAAACTTATAATATTGATTAATTAATTCATTAATCTATTTTTTTACGATAGCATTTGCTGTCAATTGTCGAAACGAAATGCTATTGGATGCATTGATGAAAACAACATAGGCTACCACCTTATCTAAAAATTACTGGCAAAGTATATAGATATGCTTGATGACACACAAAAAAGAAAAAAACTTAAATAAAAACATTAAAAAAATTAAAAAAATAACCAAATAGTACGAGAAAAACACATACAATAATTAAAGAAAAAACAACATATACAATAATAAGACTACAGCTCAAATGGTAGAAAAATTAAATAGAAATGACAAAAAAAGTATTTAAAAAAACATGGTTCTTTTGTGTTATCTAACAAATAATAATATGTAATTCATTATATATTTATTTGTAACTGAGTCAAGTCAAGTCAAGTAATTCAGTTGCTAAACGATGAAAATTTTAACTTACACATCTTATAAACAATTTTTTTTAAAGTAGGTATGATTTCTTCATTTTAGACATACATACCTTTTTTGTACATTTTCAGTCAACTATTGAAGTGCAAAAATGTTCATACAACTTTCTATCAACTTAAAACTGCATTGCATTACGCTAATATTTTCAGTTGCTTCTTTACGCACTTCTGGACTATGGAATTTTTTTCTTGTTTTTTTACAACGCAAATAAAGCTTAAAGAGCTCAACAAATGCGTGAATAATAACGACTATACTGATTCATCAAATCTAACTTAGGAGGTTTGACGAGAAATCGTTTTAAATGCACGTTCAAACGTTTATTTGCAAAATTTAAATTTTTAATACTTATGCAACTAGCAAAGAAATACCCGACCGTTAATGTTATCTCCCTCACGCGGGTTTCATGTGGCAGTCAAATTGATATGTGTTTTTCTGATAGATTTTAATCAATTTTATTCCATATTCATTTTTTACTCTTTCTTGTAAAATGCATTTAAAATAAGTATTCATTATTGTATACCACTGCAAATTCAATTAAATTCAAATCAACTATCTTTTTTGGTACGCTATCTTATTAGTATTATTATATGATTTATATTTATATAACAAAAAACTAGGTATTTTTATAAACTAGTTATTTGAATACTTTAGTTTTAATTTAAATTTTAATAAAAAAGGGGTTGAATATGGCCCGACTTTAAATAAAATTTACCTAACCTCTCCTTAATAATGCTGAAAAAATGTAGAATTGTAAGGTTTTGCAGACATGAACAGTATGTTTATTATTATAATAATTATTTGTAAAGTAACTACACTTTTCAACTAAAATATTTTTAAATAAATATCAAATTTTACAACCTAAATAAAAGTAAATATAAAAAAAATATTGTTAAAAGTTAATAAATATACTCTTGTATCGCATTTCCAGTAATATTTGATACATTTGATATCAAAATTTGTTTTGGCTTTATAAATGCATATATTCTACAAAGTAAATTTAAAAAAGTTTTATTAAAAAAAAATACATACATTGCTGCGTGTCGATTTCCCTTGATTGTGAATGTAGGTTAAAATCATAAAATTTAAGCAATTCTAATTTTAGAATATATTGAATGTCCCCTTTATAAATATACATACATATTTGGTAATAAAAAGTAAAATTGTTACGTAAGTTCATGAGAATCTGTAAATAATAATTTTACAATCCTATAAATTTGCAATGTAAACTTAATAAAACTATTTTACTTTACTATTAATCTCACAAAAAATATATTTATTCGTGTATAGATGGAACTAATAATTTTATCTGTCCAAAAAAACTTTATTTTAACATCTGGGTTATCTTGGTTATTTTTTCGTGCAACATATTTATGTGAGGCAGTTAATTAGTTTATCCAACGCTACGTGCTCGGCCAGCTATATCCGCCTAATAACTGTTTGTTATATTACAGCTGTCTGCAGTGGTGGATGGAGTATACGCCGACCACTCACATATCGCCGGAAAATTCACGATGCTCACCTCCAGCAGGGTGTACGTGGGCGGCAGCATCAATACCCGCGCGCTGCCAGGCTCCAGAGTACACAACAACTACGTGGGATGTATGAGGAAGGTAAGCGATTTCAACCCTCGCCTATATTGTGAACTTTGCAGAATGACTATTCATGTGGTAAATTTACATCGAATAGGTGTTAAAATAGACCTATCAAAGTTGGTTAAAACATTAGGGAGGGGAATATTTAAAGTATACAATTTAGGATTGCATAACTTTATTGGGTTATTAATAGAGCCCTATTTTCAGCGCGGGTAAGGGATGATGATTATATATTGAAGAGATCAACTGAATGCGCACGGTTGGGTCGGGATGAAAGCTTAAACATTTTTTACTTTGATATGATAAACTTGGCCCAATTATTTCTCTTTCAAGATAAGGTACAGGAGTTTATTTTTCAGGGCGATATGAAAATTAATTTTTATGTATATTATACCTGTACAAAGTAGCAACCGTCTATTGTGAGATTTTACTCTTTAATCTGCAAACACTTAGGTTTATTTGATTAAAGTTAAGAAAATTTTATTGAAAAAAAATATATTACAATTATAGTTACAAATTTTAAATTATGACACAATTTGTTATTATTGTTGTCAGAATATTATTCAATATAACTAACTAAAATGGACTATTATGAAGCTCTTTGAGAAAGACAGTTCTAGAAGTTCTATTTATTTTAAACAATGGATGCGGTTTTAGCCTCATAGTTTTTATGTGTTTCAATAGTTTTTATTTCATGATTTTTCGCAATCCTTTGTTAATTTTTAATATTACATTATTTATATATTTCTTGGTTTTTGGTAATTTATTTCTTAGAATAGCAAAATATTAATACAAAATGATTTTAAATTGTCATTTACGGGTATGCAAAATAGTATTAAAATTAAAAAAAAAATTTCAACAGAATTGCCAAGAAACTATACAACCTGATATTAGAATTTAGTTAATATTTGTAATCAAATTTTGATAACATCTGATACTGTTCTATACAACCCACAACTGCAAAACAACATATGTAAAGTATATTGATACTAAAGAAAAAAAAAAGCAAATTATAATTAACCTGCTATAGTTACTCCCTTCTACATCACCTAAAGAAAATGCAAAACGTAAAAAAATTTTGCATGCCACTCAGTATGGTGGCTCCCAATAATGTGTGAGAGTTCCCTATTGATTTGATTGCCGCGTCCTCAGTTACGCGAGGTCAAAGATTGCAAAAATTAGTTTTTTTGCAAATATCTCAAGAACGGCGACCTTTTTAGAAATAAATATAGAGAGCCAATTTAAGACAATTTGCTATAATACGTATTAGACTTTTTTATTCAGAATCAACCGTTCACAAGATGTAGAACAGTTCAATCCTGCTTTTTGAACTCTAAAATTAAAACCACAGTTTTTTTGCAGTTATACCCATCCCCAGTTTTTAGAATTGATTTTGTTATTTCCAAGCTATACTTATACTATAATATTTGATAGAAGTGCTGCAGAGGTTGAAGGAAACGTAGACAATTGCACAGCAGTGTTAAGTTTTGTTTATTGAATAAATTTAGAATATTGCAATTCATCAATGAAACGTAAACCATTTTTAAAAATATTGTCTACTGGTTGCTGTTGTAAACACATTAGCGTAATTGATCATGTTGTTACTCTTTTTAAACTGTTTAAAGGTATTCAATTTGCCTTTACAAAATAGAGCAGAAGTTGTATCACAGCCAGTACTTGCGTGTATAAATAAATTGTGCCTCTGACAATTTGGATACTAGCCTCGTATCCAAACTGTAAAGAAAATACATTTTTAATTTTATTTCTACAATCAATATGGCTATCACACCATTGCCAACAATTTGATAATTAGAATTTCAACATAAGTTTTTTTTTTGCTTTACGATAATATTAGCAGTTTCAAATCTTTCAGACAACATTAAAATGAATCGACTTTTGTTGTTTTTATTTCTAAAAAAATGTTTTGACTTTTTGACACTGTTACTGGTGCTTCAAAGAAAATATCAGCATATGAAGAAACTGTATAAAGCTTTAATATTGTTTCTATGATGATTATAACAGTCAAATGCAATGCTATCGTTACGCTCAAAAAACTGTTGTATATAAGCAATGTAGTTTTCAAAAATGGTATCAAATGTGCTATCTCGATTTCATATTACACGATGCAGTAGGAATCTTTTATCAACAATGTATATCACATTTGAATAATTAATGTCATCGTTGGCTAGCTGAAGTATTTTATTCAAAAATGATTTTTTAATTCTGCGCGTTCTATTCTCATTAAAAAGTGATAACGGCTACAGAGCCTCGTATTTTAAATATTGTTAAAGATTTTTTTAAACTGTTTAGTAATACAAATTTGTTGAAACAGCAATAGTGGATAAGTGGCTACTTTATTATCATGCATTTTAACAAAGTTTGGTGACTGTAATAAGTGAACTTAATTTGTGTCAAATGTCAAGTTTGTCATGTTTGCCGTAATAAGTATGGCCTACTTTCCAAACTCGGTAACAATTAATTTTGCTATCACCAATGGTTTTACTTGACATTGACATAATATGGGAAAGCCGAGGGAAGAGATTGTTGCCAGAAAACCATTCTAGTAAACCAATCTTTGTAACATTAGTAGTATTATTTTCTACTTGTAAATCCTTAGCATCCACGTGTTGATTGGTAGTATCCAGTTGTATGTTATAGAGATTTTCTAATTTTACACGCACATTCATGTTTTTTTTAAGCATTATTTACGCCAAAGCAAGATAAAGCAAAGTATGACTGACCCCTGGCGTAGAAGTTAACTGCTTTTGAGGTGCTTTAGTATTGGGTTTTGAAGAACAAAAATGTATCAAAAGTTACACTGCATGTACTGTGCCCATGACTTTTAGCTTTTTCCAAAGCAATCATTTTACTCGACATTGTTGTCGTATAACCATAGATAAAATGTCTTTACTCTACTTGAGCTCTAGTACAGCCAAAAATAGTAATGTATTCGTAAGAATAAATTTGTGATGAAAAACATAGATTGTTTATCTTTTAAATAATCGATTTTTCCATAACCCCTTTGAACACATTACTTAATCACGGGTTTTTCCTACGTTCAGCGCTACAAATATTACCAACCAACAACGACTTGCTACAAATAAAACAAATTTAGTTCATTATTTTACTACCATTGATTGGCAGTATAAAAATTACATTGATATATATACACGTCTGTTAATAGTCGTTTAGATCTAATACTTGCATTACACCGCATTTTTTATATCTGCAATAGTCAAAGCAAATAAATTGTTCCACCCGACAAAAGAGCAGACGGCAAAAGTTCCACAAGGTTTTAATACTGACTGGAGGCACAGCATTCTTTTAATGAATTTCTCTAGTAACTTTATTTCATGTAATTACTATTATTCTACATAATTGTATTTTCAGAAATGAATAAATTTTATATTTTCTAAACGGTTTTTTTTTTGTTGGGGAGAGGAATCTTCAAAATCATCATTTAAATGAACTTTCTTGTGAGTATAGCCTTGCTCTTTTCAGAGTTGATTTTTGGTTTTCAGTACTTTAACCAAGTTTCAAGTGCCTCACAAGCCGCTTGAAATCTTAACGAGATGACTGGTTGCCTAGAATTGTACATGTGTACGTGATGCATGGTATGTTTAATACATATAAGTTGAAGAGCATAATACTAAACCTTGAGGAACCTCTGTATTGATTTTGCGAAGGGTAGATGTTGGAGTTTTAGGAGTGAACTTTGGTGCCAGACCTTATATCTGAAACCATGTTGCTGATTTGGCAATAGGTTATCAGCCGCCGTGTGATTCCGGATTTAACTTTCAAAATAGGAATGACATCAGACGACATGAAGACAAAAAATGCGACGTTCTTAGCATTGCAGTGTTCTTTGGTGTGCAATCCGGACATGGAGCCAGTTTGAGTTTAAGATGTGTGATGATATCTCTCACCTTGGACCAGTCAGTTTTGTAAACTGACTTGACTCTGTCCTCATAACTCTTACTGTGCTGTGATTTGAGCTTAGGTTGTTAATGACCAAAATTGCTGTTTGAGCTGCTATGTTTTTGAGTAACGCGATGCCAATTACTTATCCAGGGTGTTCTTGAAATGGTGATAGATTGGCATGTTTGGCCTTATACAGTATAGTTTTTATCCTGGGCATACTTTAGCAGTACTTTGCCTTTAGCATTTGTTAGTCTGCTGTGCTAAACTAGATGCTTTGAGTTAAAGTTTTTTGCAACCATTCTTGGAAGCTGGCCGTCTAGTATAGCATTGAGATCTGCTGTTGTTTGATGAGGATTGCAGTTCCACGTCCTTATGTTTCATACGTGTTTAAAAAAAAAAAATACGTAAAAGTATAACATCCCAAATGTTATAAATTTTTCCAAGAGCAAAAAGGTTTTCCGATCATGACACATCACATCGATATTATTCTTGAAGAAAAACGCCCCAGTTTCTCATTTTTATGATTATATATCATCTGGATTTTTTTAATGGTGGTTTGTCGCAAAACCCGTTGCTTGTGCAAAGGAATTTTGTAACGGGGGGGGGGGGGGGGGTGCTCTTGGCCTTACTCGGAGCTGTGTTTTTTTGCTGTTAGCAGTACGAATTGTGCACTTGTTTGCCATATGGAAGACTTGGAAGACATTGATGGCATTAGCTGATAATGCCCGATTTACGTTTTGTGGCTTTTTGCCGTATTGGCGAGTTGTGCATATAACAAAGAAAAAACCATGGTCTTTCTCCCCGTTCGAGTGACTGAGACCGTTTTAAAGTTCTTAATTACAAAGTTGTTCCTTAACATCCTCGACCGTAAAACAGTTAAGAATGCCCTTAAAGACCACTTTAAAGGTCTGATTGGCCTAATTTTACAAAAGTTATCCATTAAACTTGGAATCAATTAGATCCTTGCTTTGTGTCACATGTCTCTACAACAAAATACAAGTTTATAGCAAATCATCTCGGCTACAAACTAACTTTCGGTGTTTTTTGAATAAAAATTGTTGCCGTTTTTGAAATACTTGCAAAAACTAACTTTAGACTTTGCGTAACTCAATCATCAATTGTGGCAGTCAGATCTATGGGAAACTATTACATATTATTGTATGCAGCTTAGTATAATGACTATACTAAGGTGCATGCAAAAATTTTGCTTGAAAAGTGTCCTAATATACAGCGATGTCCGATTGGCTAATCTAATACCAGAGTAAAACTTTATAAAATCAAAAAAATATTTATTTATAATTTACTACACAAGACAGTTTCAAACGTCAACTATACATGAGGTGTTTTTATTTTCAAAACTGAAGGAATTTGTTCTAAAATTTATTAAACTTTTTTTTAGAAAGTAGTTTAAAAATAAATGTTTTTTATTGACGGAACATTTAGATTGTTTGAAAAATTTTCAGTTTTTATATAGAAATAAATGCAATAAAATACTATTTGTTACGTCGCATGTCGTATTAGCAACAAAAATGTATAAATTGTATACATAATACTAGCGTGCAGTATGGTAAATAGTTACTACATTGAAAACATGTGGTTATCATTTATCATAATTATATAACTAGAATTATATTAAAACCAAACAGTATAAATTGCAACAAATAAAATCCCATTACATCCGTATTAACGGTAAAATAAAACAAATATTAAGTTATTACCACATTTGTGTGTTTGTTTTATTTCATCATCATCACAAAACAACAAATCTTTTTACGAAAATATAATAAAGGAAATAATAAATTTTATTGCAACATAATTTCTACATTAGTAGTTAGTTTTCTATAATAAAATTAAATACAATTATTTTATAGTACAAAAATTTCTACATTACATAAGCTAAAATAGTATTTTACTAGCAATTCTGTAGTGTAAAAAGTTATTGCGATACATACAACCATTAATAGCTTTAACAAGAAAACAACTACAAGTTTGATTCATTTTTGGATTAAAAACACTACAACTGCAGTTATAGTTATAAAAAAGTAGAAATCTCAAAGTTTAAGTTGCCTACTTTCAAAGTACATTTTTTTAATTGAATTGAATTAACATTTTCGGAAATGGAAATAATAATTTATTAATATTCATTGTTTGACCAATTTTTTGAAATATTGCCTCAGTGGTTTACTTGTTAGCGTACTCGAGATTTGCTACCAAATGTTTTGTGCACTGTATCCAATTTAAGATCTTTACAATCATCATACAGGATCTACAATTTCTTGCCTAGCCAACAACATTAACAAAACCGGTTACCGATCAATCATTTCTGTACGTCAATAAAACGTAATGTCGTTGGAGAATGTTTATTGCAGTTTGGAACAGTTTGCTTTAGAACTCAATACAGTTCATTCTGTGTAGTTTGCAAGAATGTCATCATTCTCAGACTACATCTTGCGAAGAGTTGGCTATTGATCCTGTAAGTATAAAGTTAGGTTCTAAATTTCTAAAACCCAACAACTAAAGAAAGCGCAAGGAACTGTAGTTATTGTCAGTGGCAATCAATATCGAGCATTGATTACCTTTTTTACCCAGTTTGGATGGTGTGAATTTCACTAACAAGCGGTTTAATAAAAGGTTTTATTTGCTATATTGCACACGGTACACTAAGCACAGACGATTGCACTGCCCTAAAAGGCCAACATGATTAAAGTCAAGTCAAGTGAAATTAAATCAAACTGGTTTTCCAAAATGCGTCTTCTAAAGCGTTGCCGCGGTCATTTCGTCAAAATTATTTTTCATACATATCATCGAATGTGCTTTACAATAAAAATATAATAGCAATATCACTTATTTTATTTAATCAAAAATCGAGTGCTCTTAATAAAAAACCTTTTGCAATCACTTTGCAGTACTAACAAACAATTTAAGTTAAATCTTGCCGGTAAATAAATTAATTAACAAAACAATATTAAAATAATGTTTACCCTCTGCTCGCTTCACATTATATTATTATTATATCCTATCATTAATATCATGTAACAGCGTGTATATTTCCAGATGTAGTAATTTTAACCTTTCACGACGATAGCAGAATAGCAGAAACATACAGACTAAAAAAATGAATTATCGAGCATTTGTCTGGTTTTTATCGGCTTACGTTTTTTGTCAGAGGAGGAACATAAGTTATTTTTGGAATTAAAAAAAAACTACTATTACATTAACTTTATGTACCAAACAATATTAAATAACATAGATTATGGAGCCTAATGGAGTAAGTTTTTATTGTTACTATTATAATTATACATAGAAATTCAATGTAATACATTATTTTCTGAACTATGTCATAAAATGTATTATGTTAAGAAGGTCAACTCAAATTGTTATTTTTTTACTTGGTCTTTGAAATCCACCGTGGACATGTTGCAATTGCAAAATCCCGTTCCACGTAGTGCAATTCTACACACTGAATCCTTTCATCCAACATGCACGTCTTGCACGCTTCATATATTATCATGTTTCGTATACATGCATCGAATAAATATTATTAATCCTGCTTTGAAGTTTTCTTCAATTCTTGTGTATATATTTCTTAACATTCTGCACATGTATACTACTAATCATTGATATTTTTAAGACTGTTGTAATATTGTAGCAAATATCTTTATAACTATTATAATAATGTGGATGTTACTGTTTTATCCATAAACGATATAATTTTTTATTTTTAAATATGTCGATTTATTCGATTTTTATAGACATTTAATTTGTATTTATAATACTAAATTTCCGGACACTTTATACCCTCTTCACCGCAATATAAAGTGTTGTTATACTACCCTGAAAAAATATCTTTCATTTTCAGACAGCCAAGTCATTGCCGGTAAAAGTTTCGTGTCTGCATCTAGTTGTCATATAATGCAGTGTCGAGGAAATTGCCGTCTACATCCCATATTTCATTCTTTCAAATATAATCATAATTTATTTATTATTACAGTACTTTTTTTTATTTAACGCCAATAAAGTAAGTTATGTCACAGTACAGTACATATTTACAGATATATACATATTATATCGAACAAACAATATTTTATTATAATGACTAATTTTCACAATGGTCGGCTTATACTAGCTTAAAGAATTAATAACAAATGTGTAATATGTATAAATTATAAACATATAATTTATAATAAACGTGTTTATTCGAACAAACGTAAACTGTCTTTAGAGAAAAAGTTTTTGTTCGATAGCCTCTTTTTATATTAATCGAAAAATGTATATTTATCATTAACGTATTTCGTAATTGTAACATAAATTGAAATAAATACTTTTATCATTATTATTGTATGGCCTTCATATAACCTAGAAACGTTTATTTGATTCTTTATTGGTAATAATATAAATGTAATAGGAATATTGATTATTATGAAACTTTGTTCTCTATTATTGTTAAAACAATATAACAATCATTCATTGCCAATGGTTTATATTTCATTATTAATTAAATAATGTAATTTAATAAAGAACTAGAATAAATCATCATTTGTAAATTGGTCCGTTTTCACTGACTTCATTAAAAATCGATATTGACTAATACTGTTTTCGAATGAAAACACTAGCTGCACTCAGTGCAAATTATTTTTGATTTACAATATTAATGTGCATTTTCTTTATTTATATAGAGTTTATGTTCGAATTTTCAGTGATTGTCATGAAATGAGAATTTGAACATAGTAAAACAATATTTGAATGAGGTTGTTTTCAGTAATCTGAAAATATTAGATATTAGTTAATATCGATTTTAATAAAGGTAGTGAATACGGAGAAATATTACTTAATAAAAAAAAACACCCGTAAACCAAATTAGATAACTCAAAAAAAAGTCAACTGGAATATGTCTTTTGAAGTTATTATTATACTGCCATTTCTACTTGTTCATGATTTTTATAAAAACTTTGGTAGTGTGTCTAGTAGCATTATCCTGTAGAATCTTACTTACGTACTTAAATGTAATGCAATGTTATTTTATTCCTACTGATTTTATAGATCTGGAAAACTGTAACGTGGTTAATTTGTAGATAAAATGAAAAAAATAAATAAAATACATTTAAATAAAGTCGATATAGTAAAAAAAGTAAATATACACAGTAACCATATACAGGGTCATTATAAAAGTTTGGGAATATGTAACCATCTAATGTACGTTTGTGCTGCTCTCGTGAAATAGTTCGGTGGTAGTACACAGTTGAAGTTGAACTGTCAAAACAAAGTAAATCGTTTGGTGAACATTTCAAAAAGGCGGCACATTTAAAGTGATAACATAATCCCTGACATTTATAGAGACCCTGTACTTGTGAATGATGATAAGGTTGAAAAGAGTAAAGAGTGAATTACAATCAAAATAAGAATTAAAAATCAGCAAAAATAATTATTTGGTACAAGAAAACGAGGAAAGAAAAGAAGAATAAGTAACACAAGTGATGATTACTAAACTGAAAGAAGAAAAAAACTCGAACCAAAACACAGAAGAAGGAAAAAAAATAGAAGTCTAAATACTAACTAACTAAAACCAGAAAGCAATGTTTTGATAATATGTGTAAGGAGTTGAAAAAGTAGATAATATGGGTAGACACGATCTGGTGTATAACAAAATGAATCAAATGAACTGGGACAGAAAATCGAAAAGATTGTGACAACTTGCATGAATCATTGAGTAAAATATAGCGGAAGAACAGTTTGGATTCAGAAAAAGGATGAGGACAAGAGATGCAATTGGAATAGTGGGGAGAATTGGAGAAAGGTAGTTAGAGAAAGTGTTTGTTTTATAGACTTAGTAAAAGCATTTGACAGTGTTTGGTAGAAGAAACTGATGGAAAATTTAAGAGTAAAAAAAGTAGATTGGAATAATAGATTTGTATATGAAACAACAAATATAAATTAGATTAAATGACAAAAGAACCGAGTGGATTGAAATTAAAAAAGGAGTGAGACTGGGTTGTTGTCACCAACAATATTTAGTATGTATGCCAAAGAGATGGCAACTGAGTGCTGAAAAGGGAACAAGGGAGTGAGTATGGAAAGAAAAAGAAAAGAATCTATTCAATTTGCCGATTATATGATCGTGTTTGCAGAGAGCACAGAAGAATTGAAGATGTTAGTAACAGAACTCAATGAAATGGATTAATTGTATGGACTAAGTTTAAACAAAAACAAGACAAAGATGCATTGAAGAGAGATTGTTTATTGATGGAAAGGTGAATGCAAATCCAAAAAGAGGAAAATAATATGCAAGATGACTGGTGTTCTAAGGAAAGGAAGAAGGTACCATAAAATAAAAAAAAAAGACGGAGACCGAAAAAGCTGAACGAGAGGCACGTAGGACCTTGAAAAACCAGAACACCAATGATAATAATAGTAAAAGCAAACAAACTTAAAATAATTGTAAACCATAAATTTTTCTGTTAACGGATCAATTGTCAAAAAAATTTAAAAAAAATTACAACAATTCAGAAACTTTAAGTATATTCAAAGTCTTTTTTTTTTAACTGTTACGCCCAATTATTCAAATTATTTTTGTATATAAGTATTATAACTTCAAAATGTGTTTGCGTAGTATTTTAAATAATCAGAAAATTTACTTTAAAACTGATTGTTGTTAAACTGTTGTTTGCAGCCAATTCATCTGGTCGCATCACTTCTCTGGAGAAATGGCATTGAGACTCTTTTCTTCGTCTCGCTTTAATTGGAACTTGACTATTATTAAACTTAATTGTTTATGGTTTTTTGAGATAAATTTAAATAAAAAATCTTAAAATGGCTGGTTATTGATAATTGAGAATTGCAAAAAGACGTGGTTGGTCTTAAAATTGTTGTAACTGTGCTTAGCAAATGTGATTGTTTTGACTTTGATTTTTGCATGATTTTCTCGATATTTTTTTTTAAGTGGAACAATCAGAACTGGCAAAAATATAAATTATTTCTTGAAACTTACTAAGTAAATTTTAAATTTTTTTATCATAATTCATATGTATAATATATACAAAACCATAGTAACGCAAATGCAAGTATAATAGAATTAAACAAGACGACTCCAACTCTTTAGATGTTAGAAGAAAAGACCAGTTAATTGACAAGTTTTGCCGTAAGTGTAGATTAATTAAGGGAAAACTTCAGAACTAATTTGTGCTTCTTTTTCTAGTTTTTAAGTTTATTGTAAGTCATTTTGGCTGGGTAGGAGTTATCAAAATTATTTTTTTTTTTATTTTTGACTTTTAAATATATTGAGTTTTGCTTGCGAACAGTTTTGATAGGAAACACTGTAGTGTTTTCAACTATTTTTTCTTTTAATTGATACTGCACGCCAATTTTTAATATACGTAAATCAAAAATTGTAACTCTGAGTATCGATTTGAAAGGCTTTATTTATAATTTTAATTGTGCATTTTACTCCCCAAGCAAGTTGTAAATGGATGATTCTAAAACCTTCAAAAGTTGCACCGATAATAAGACAGTTTAATGTTTTGAAAATTTTTACAATGATTTACATCTCAATTTTGAAAAAAAGTTATGCTCCTTGAAATGAGTATAGGACGTAGCAAAAGTAAGTTTGAATTTAAACGTTGCGTTAATATATAGGGTTTTCCAATAAGAGCTTTCAATTTGATATTTAAAAAAAAATGGTATTTTTTAAGAGAAATCAATAAATGTTTATTTCATTGTTAAAAAGAAGGGATGCCATTAACATTTGAAAACTATATCGTCTTGTTGAAAATAAACGTTGTCTACATCAATATCTTCTAATTCCGACCATAAAAAATCATTAATCAGGTAGCGCCATCCATTCACCGTAACAGTTGCACCAGCCTCATTTTCGAAAAAAGTGGGGACCAATTACACCGCCAGCCCAAAAACCGCACTAAACAGTGACACGTTGAGGATACAAAGACTTTTCAACAATCAATCTTAGATTTTCTGAGCCCCAAATGCAAAAATTCTGCTTATTAACGTAGCCTCTAAGGTAAAAATGGGCCTCATCACTAAAGATGCTTTTTTAATAAAATTTCGGATCATTTTGATGCATTTGAAGCGAAGATACAACGTTTATGGTGATCGATCGGCTTGAGTTTTTGTGTTAACTGAACTTTAGAAGCCTTAAGACTTAAGTCTTTATGCAAAACACGGTGTAATGTCGTTTGTGGAATGACTAATTTCAAAGATCGACGAGGAATCGACAAACCTGGGTTTTTTTCAACACTACGGGCTACATCAGCAATATTCTTATGTGTTCTTAAGCGATGCACACGGTTTCGATTCTTCACATCACAAACTTGTTCCAACAGCTTAAATTTTTCCATCAAGTTTACTATTGCCGGCCGAGAAGTGCTTTAGTTTTGCGAACTGTGACTGAAAAATTTTCACTATTTTTGTAGTGAATTTTAATAATTTCAATGCGTTGTTGAAGCGTGTATCGTTCCATTTTTAATAATGGCGTAGTTTTTACTTGTCAAATGTCAACAGATAATTGCTTCAAAATTGACAGCTGCCTAAATAGCTTTCTATTCAAAATGAAACTTCTTATTGGATAACGCTTTAGTTTTGTGTATATTTAATACAATCATTTTTGATCAATTATGGATGATAAAAAAGTTAAAAATCCACTTAGAAAGCTTTAATTTTTTTTAAATATTTTTCTCAGGTCTGAATTTGTCACTTTCTGAAAAAATTGTCAAATACATGCAAAAAATGAGGTCAATCAATTGCACATTTTAAGTATGGCTATTTCACTACAAAGTACTTTTAGTTGCAAACGTTCTAAAACTAAACGCGTCCTTTTGCGATTCTCAATTATTAAAAACCAAAACTTTTTAAGCAATTTATTTCTTTTTTTTAGATAAATTTGCATAAGATCAAATTTATAATTTGTAGTTGAAGATTTGTATGCTCCGTAAAGGTTGAAAATGGTGCATTGACATTTTATGTTTATGAAAAACAATTATACGTGATAATACTTTACAAATATAATGATTAAAAACTCAAAAACATGCTGTTTTTCTTATTACACAGAATCATACTACCAAATATGCCGAAAATTGAAAAAGTAGCTCTTCTCCTCCCCCTCCCGAATAAATTATGATTTTGTGAAACTTGTATCACGTTTAAGTCTGGGGTTCAAACTGTCGGGCAGTTGTCTGAACATATTAGCCATCTAGTTGGTTAGTAGATTTGCTAATGCTTAGAGAATTCTCATAAAATCTCGTCACATTCCAAAATATATTTTATTGTCAGTATGTTTATAATTGCTCCTCACTAATGAAATGTCTAAGTTTAAAAATCTTGTGCAGTTATTATGCAACTTTAAGGCTTAAACTGTCAGTGCATACAGCGTGCTTTTGGTTGTTACGTTTAAGACCTCAATGCCAGCTCACCATCTCAAAGCCTCAACTGCCAGTGTGTGAATAACAATCTACAGCTGTCAAGTACTTTGATGACCTCACTGCTAATGTACTTCGTATTACACACTTTTAAGACCTTTCTTGGTCTATGTGTACCATATGTTGTTAATTTAGTTGTGAAAAATTACTTCAATGACCATTATTAACTTTGCAAAGTCATTATTTTTTTGCAAGATATCAGAAGTTACTGCTAAAGTTTTGTGAGTATACGCTGTAGAGAGTTTCTTGAAATTTGTAATTCTTATTCACGACGCCGAATAGATGTTCTGGGATTTTCACCAACACTCTCACGCACTGTTTTGATATTGACGTTTGAAAAGCTTGTTTTGGACGACCAGTGTGTTTAGCGGCTCCAACTGATCCAGTCTCCCTGAATTTTTCAATTAACCTCTTCACAGTTGACAAAGTTAAAACACTATTTCGACCATATTTTGTATTATAAAGTTTTTGAACTGTGGCCGCCAAACTTTCATTATTTTTGAGATATTGTTCAATAATGAAAACACGTTGTTGTATTGTGTAAGGTTCCATTTTTACTAATCCTAAACTCTCAGCTGTCAAATTGTTTTTTTAGGGTTGCCAACAATTTACTGCACAAATGGCGGCAAATTCAAATCTTGCGTTAATTTTAGGACATCTTTTACAATAAGCTTATTCTGAGATTAGCTACTATTTTCTGGCATTTTAGTCTGGTAGTATAGCTTTTATTATTAATTGCTTATTGCTTATTGGGCGTTGTAGTTGTACGCAGGGTACATTACATTAGTAAGGAGCAGTTATAAACTCACTGATATTAGAGTATACCTTGTAGTTAGTTTAATTAAGTGACTAGTGTATTATTCATTTTTGTTATGTTGAGGATTTTAGCATTACGACCTATTTGCTCTTATGCTACAGAGAAATTCTATGTTTGCTAATTTTACAGAATATATTAGTAATTGTGTGCAAGTTTAATTTATGGAAAAACTAAAGAAATAGCGAGTAATAGCACTGATCTAAGAAGACAAAAGGAATATCAGTGTCTTTTTCGCAGTGAAGTGATGCGGTAGGACAATTTCGCGGCAAGTTATTTATTTCAGGGTTGCCACCAATTTACTGCACAAATGGCGGCAAATTCAAATCTTGCGTTAATTTTGGGACACCTTTAAAATAAGCTTATTCTAAGATTAACTACTATTTTCTGGCATTTTTGTCTGGTAGTATAGCTTTTATTATTAATTGCTTATTCACTGTACATGGGTATAGATAATATTTATTTTTTGTCAACTGTTGCTATCTCATTAATCTTGTTCTAGGCAATATTGTTTATTTTAATTCCATTTTTGCTTTCGTGACTTATCTCTTTTTGTAATTCACAATGGGTGCATAATTTGATTGTACCTTGATTTGTTTACCGTTCTTTTTTCTTACATTTCTATATCCCTTACCATCATTTACAAGTGTTTTTTTAAGACTTTACTACTTACTTTTTTTAATTTATTTTGTTTCTTTACAGTATTTTCCGTTTCCATCTTTTTTTCTTTACACCTATTTTTCATTCGTTTGTTTTTTCTATTTTTTTTTTTTATATTTGTTTTCTTGTTTCTACTATTATTTTTTCTATTTTTAATAGAACTAAAACTATGACACAATTTAACGTCAACACCCATTTCCAATTTTTGCTTGAGCTTTCTTATTTTTTTGTATGCCCATATCTGTCCATCTGCTCGTAAAAATTTAAGCTTTTTATTAGGCTATTGAACATTCTATTTACTTTTAAATTTTCTTTTTTTTGCAAATAGTGTAATATATTCTACTTGATGGCAAGAACAATAAGTTGTTTTTTTTTTTAATAATACATCGACAAACGTTTATAAAAAATTGTTTGCTTTTTATGATCTTGGCACTTTTAGTTACTTTCAAACCGTTTATTGAATTTTTTCTGATGTTTTTACAAGTCTGAAAATGATTCCTATATATACATACATTAATAATCAATTTATTTTGTTAACAGTACATACCGAAAGGATTAACTTTGTCAAAGTTTTTTGGTCAAATAGTTTTATAGGAAATAGCCGAAAAATTATCTAAATATAGAATAAAATGCGTTTTTGGGTACGTTTTATTGCATTTTACTCCTAATGGCAAATATAATTTGACTAAAATACTTTGACAAATTATAGTGTCGTTCTTTCTAAATGTCTGAAATTATATGTAAGAATAGAAAGTTGCTGTTTTTGTTATAATATTATAAATAAAGTTAATTCATTTGTTAATAAAAATAATAAGAAATAAACCATGATTTTAAAATATTGTAGGGTTTACTATTACTACTTGGTAAATTTTATTATTATAGTGTAGATATAAAAAGCAATCTCAGTTATCTCAGGTAATTTGGTAACATTTGTAAAAGACTCGAACCAAATAATATGTGTAATAAATTTGTGATCAAATAAATAGTAAACTGTTTTATTTTTATTAATGTAAGATTTATCTATATCTAGTGTATTTTAAAAATATGGTATTTAAATATTTAATTAGTTTGTTGGCTTATAACTGGGTTTGGCATACAAAAATCTTAGATGGTTTTGACAAACATTGACTGTAACATTGGGTCGATGCAAGTAGAAGTACACTTGTTTACAATTTATAGTTCAAAGTGGCTGCAGTTTATATTGAGTTTTTATTAAAAAGATGGTTGAGACCTTTACTATTTGGTAATCCATAATAATGATTTTTGAGATAAAAACTCAATTATTGTTTTATTTTATCATAACTAATTAGTTTTATTTAATGTATTTGATTTATGACAATTATTTAAAAAAATATATTTTATATTTATAAACGAACATTGTAATTATATGTGAATTGTTATAAGAATTCAAATATACATTTATATTTTCTAATGCATCTTTCATTTTCAGGTTGAATTTGTGGCAGATACGTTAAGACTGAACTTGTTGGAGTTGGGCCGTTCCGGCAACCACCTCATCTCAGTAGCGGGTCGTCTGGAGTACAAGTGCCCAGCAGGGGAAACCCACGATCCGATCACATTTACGACGCGGGAATCTCACTTGGTAAATATTTTCACCTTGCGAATTTTCCAGTCCCAATGCTAATGTCTAAGTGGGTCCGTTTGAATTATTTATAAGGAGCTCGCACTCATATTTAGCATAATCGATATTTTTACAAGCAACAGCAAAAAATCCCCCACCTGCAAGAGAGGGAAAAGAAAATAAAAGTAAAGCGAATGCATCTAGATGTAATCAAAACAACAGGAAGAAAAGAAAAACAGTAATGATAGTAGGGGGAAAATACTTAATAGAAGGGGGATCTTTTTTACATATTAAACAAATCGGGAGTTTTTATATTATAGAGCAAACGTTTAATGGTTTAAAATATTACTAAAGATTTGCTCATGCATAAAAGGTCATATATATAGAAGCTTATGATTGATTGATTTCAGTGCCTTTTCTTTTTGTTTGTGACGATATCATTGTATATTTTTTTTTTTAATATTTGTTGGCCGTTCAACTAATATGCTTTAAGTCTCATTTTTCTTTCCTCATAAGTCGCATGCATCTTTTGTGAGCAAATGCCGGCTATTTGGGGCGGATCTGATGAGAACAAAGCTCAAAGACTGGCCTTATTATTTCTCAAGCTGATATCCTATTGATTCTTGCAGATTCTGCCTCCGTGGAACGCCAAAAAGTCGGGAAACATCTCTTTCAAGTTCCGCACAAACGAACCTAACGGTCTGATACTTTTCAACGGAGGCATTCGTCCGCCCAGGGTAAGTTTTTCCACTTTTCTCAGCTTTTACCCCACATGCACACACGCACACAATAGTGATTAAGGTTTTCGTTTTTTATGAGAAAATTGAAACCGAATTAAGCTCGGTTTATAGGAACGGATTTTATACAAGGGAGTTTTAAAATATTTGCATTTTGCCGTCAGTGAAAACCGCAGTTTAGAGGAAGTTTTTTTCTTTATTATCACAGATTGATATTAAGTTTGGATCTCTAGTTTGAAGTTTATCGCGCTTCATAAAGCCCATAAAACGCATATATGGAGCGGTTTCGCGAAATGACTCTTTTGGGAACTTCGACACGCATACAAAAGGAGAAAATTTGGCCTATGGGGAATTTGTGGAGTGAAATACATTTGAAAGATTTTATCGCACTTTATTTTAAAAGAAGTGGTGTGAAATACGATATAAATGTGATCGTCATTTAAATATGATACTAGTCTATTTTGTTCAATAATATTTTATTATACTTTCTTGTTATATAATACTAAATATATATCTTGGAATGATAAGAATTCAATTTTGTTATGGGATTAATAGAATTATTTAAGTAATCAGTTAATTTATAAGCACTAACTCTAATATTTGTTTACATTCAACGCTAAAATTAATTTATTCTTGCATTACGTTAATTGATAAAACAACATTTATTTTTAATTATTGTAATTTAACATCATATTATTAGTAATTTATCATTATTATTTATTATGTACTTTTTAAAATGTCAAATTAAATATGAAATGATAGTTAATGAATTTTACTTGAAGTCAATATTATGCCATAGTAAAGTAGGTCATAATATTCTTCGGAAGGAATGTATGATTAAAGTAGATAAAATAATAAAACGTCTAATAAAATTTAAATAGGTGTAAAAATGTAAAATGTTTAGCTAGGTAGATAAAAGAGCGCCTAATACTACAGACAAATTACATACTAAAAATATCTAGTAGTACATAAAATATATTGTTTATATTTTGCCGCATAATTTAGTTTATAACATTTTTTAATTTAATTTTTATCGTTTGTAGAATTATTTTATGAATACCTAATTGGAATTAGGGACTTAATAACTTTCAACAATTTTTGTTTGAAATTTTTGCTAAAGTTTTGCTATCAAAACTGCACTTGCTTAGCGCGCGCTTAACGCAAATTACAACTTTAGTTTTAATGACACAAAAATGTTACACGTAAAAACAGGTCATAAAAACCTACTTATTAGTGAAGTGATGACAAAGAAAATTATCAAAATTTATTCAAATGTGTACATTGATGATAGGCAACTAAGCCAACAAATAGGTCCCATTGTGAGAAATATTTAGTGTTAATGTTTAATGAACTATTTTAAAGTATTTGTTATCTTAATATTTTAGCATTGAGTGAAAAAATATGTGTGTACTCGTAGATGCCGCTTCTATAGATGTATCTGTCTTCCTCACACACTAGCTATCGACTATCCGCTATCAAGTTTCGGCAATCCATCCAAGTGTGTAGGAGGACATACATCTATAGCCGGGGACATACACGAGTACTCACAAATGTATTAGCCTTGCTTTTCTAATATTCATTCACTCAACGGTTTTATTATCTTATTAATACCAATGACATTTTGTATTATTCATTATATTTTAAGTTATTTATCAATTTTTACGAAAAGTGTCAAAATGATTATTATATTTTATGTAAGGTAACAATGGTGCTAAAACTTTAGCTGACATAAAATGTTACAAAATTAGTACACATTTTAATATTCTCAAATCAAAACCATTTCAACACTGTCTCGAAGTATCTTTACGAGGCAACTTAAGTTTAAAAAAAATATTTGCATAGTCTCAGCTTAAAGAAAATCTTCACCGTTAAGATTCTAGGTCGTTTGTTGCACACTAGTCATTTCAAATAATAAAATGAAACCAATCAATGACAACCTTTTTTCACTAAAATCAATTAAGTTTTCGTCAAACACTACAGTTTTAATACTTATAACAAACACAGCATTGCTAATAAAGTGTAGAAAACAACATAAATGAACTGCAAATTGTACCCACTATGGAAGACAATTGTACAGAAAAAAACAGCTTTTTAAAGTCCTACTCATATGCCACAGAAGATAACGGTTTCAAATTTTCCGAACAAATTTTAGAAACTAACTACAATGTATCCGACCTCTTGTGCGTTGTGGGTCAATACCAAGCATCTGGCTAGCATCTTTATAAAGTATTATTTTCAGAGCGCTGGTAATATTGGCTTATGCAAATTATCAGCACCCAGTGTTATAGAAGAGCCAAACCAACATTGTAAATGTTGGAAAAAAAATTAAAATTATATATATTTATAAAGAAACCTACAATAATGTTTGCAATTGCACAGTCATAGACAATATTCACGTAAAAGTGTTATTTTGTAAAAACAATGCATCTAGTTTTAAATTGCAAATTGAACATTGAGACATCTTCTGGAAAAAGCCAGCTACCAGATAACATTACCAATGGTCATTAGTAACTACGTTATTTAAATACCTGTGCCTTATCTAAAGCACCAGTACCAGAGGGTTTTTTCAAAGAGATCTTTTTGATTAACTAATCACTTGGTTACTTTACAATTTTTAACAGTTTGTAAATTTGGGTCTTCACAAACATTAGACAAAGCCAACTTTGTTGTTGGTTTTATTGTTACTTTTCTGCTATTGGCAAGTGCAACTCTTGCCAGGTTTTGCGGCACTTAACATACAAATGTGTAAGTAATACCGTTTATCGAAGTAAATATTAGGAAATACAACAAAAATAATAAGAAAATCGCAAAAGCTATTAACGCGTTATATAAACTAACAAACATCATTAACATAAAAAATGAAAAACTATATACAAAACAGTATTTAGCTCACAAACAAATTACCTAATATTGGCATACATCAAACTAAGAAGTGAAAAAAAAAATTTCAAAGCAAAACAAAGCTATAAAAACTATATATCAACTAGAAAAACTAACAGCTACCAAAGACATACATAAAATGTATAACAACTAACCATAAAAATAAAATGAAACAAAATAATGTTTTTATTCAGAAGATCAAACTTGTTCAGTCAAAATTGAATTAATAATAAAACATAATAAAAAATAAAAATACACACATACAACATTAAAGTACAACCACAAACAATTAAAGTTTGGCTGTTAAGGAAATCCAAGAATATAATAAAATACTCAACAAAATAACAAATATTGAAAACATATTACTAACAATAAATAATCAATAACAGAGTAAACAAGAATTAAATAAAAACTAAACAAATAAAAAAAAACGAATACCAAGTTTATTGAGTCTACAACAGATGGATGGTTGTACTACTAGAACAACTCATTTAATTAAAATAAAATAAATTTAAAAAAAAAATCCAAATTAGATAATAGAGATATAATAATTGCAATTATATTTCAAATGTGAATTACTGCACATTACTGTTTTTTTTTTTAAATTTCTAAATGTAATATTTAGGAATTACTTAATATAAATAATTTTAAACTGTGGCCCCAGCTAGTGCAATTTAATACTAAACATCCGCATTATTTGGCATCATTAAGCATTTATGCAATTGGCAGTCATTTTGCAGGGTTTAAACAATTTTGAATCGTCAGTGAATAAAATGTGAAATGAATTAATAATTTATTCATACTCAATCTAAATAAATTGAATAAATATTTCAGAGCTTCTAAACACAATCTTAATATGTCACAACAACATAAAAAAACTTTTGAATTTTTCGTGTAAAATCACACTTGCAGTCTGTGAATATTGACCTTGAATACTTATGAAGACCAACCACAATAATTGAGAAAACTGTGTCAACAAAATTTAAAATTATTTTCTTTTATTTACGATTCTCCAAACCATTTTGCATCATTTTTTGAGTTTAAAAAGAACGTAACACATTGAAAACTCTTAACTAGCTTTGGCAACGTTTTTTATATTTTGTTAAAAATTTTTTGATATCATGTCGTACTTTTATATCTACTGTTTAATGCTTCTTTAAACAAAATTAAATTTTTTCAAATATGAAATCAAAACTACATTATGCCATTGTTTAAATCTGGAGATAAAGAAAACATGACTATCTATAGAGGTATATAAATAAAATTTTATTTAATAAGCATTATTGATTGATGAGTGGTTTAAATCTACAGAACTAGTTGACTCAATTTACACCGATCAATGGCTTTTGATCGTGTGACCCACAGTGGCTGAGATTTGTGTTCTAAGTTTTCACCATGCCGTGGTCTCCTGGTTGACTAATTTATTGTTTAAATTGTAATTTGAGTATGAATATTACAAAAAATGATTGCGTAATTGTACAACTTGCCAGTATAGAGCTTTGAGTTTTTTAAAAACTATTTAAAAGATTAACCATTATGTAAAATTAAATGGAATTAAGTTATGGACAAGATTTAGAGTGTACCTCAAGGGTACGAATGACATACATAATAATGGTAATATACTTTTTACAAATAATACTTTTTTTCTGATATCAAAAAAAATCATTTATTAATGCTGGGGACTTAAGTAAATACCAATATGGCAGAAATAATTAACTATTTCAATGACAATGGTTTAATTATAAATACAAAAATAATTACTTATGTGCAAGTTGATTAATTTAAAAATATGAAAAAATTACAAGAGTCCTCTAATTAGATGTAATAGATTTAGCACTGCAAAGCAAACAAATCTAAAATTTCTGGCAGTTCATATTGATGAATTCTATAATCACTTTGATGTGCAATAAAGTTAGTTTTTTGTGCTACATGGTCAATCAATAACAAACCTGTAATTAATAAGTCAGTTTTGAAATTGCTATATTTTGGGCGTATTCAATCTATATTCTCGTTAAAGTTATACTTTGGAAACAACAAGCGATTTTTATAGATTTTTAAATTACAAAAGAAAACCATTAGATATATGTTCAAAGTATCAAGTAAGACACATTATGTTGAGTTGTTTAGAAGACTAAATGTATCAACATTGTCTTGTATTTTTATATTATCAACTTTTATGTATGCAATAAGTAATATAAACTGTTTTACAATGTCTAATACATAATTTTTTAAATATTTTTTTATGTTTTTGAAAATAAAATTCCTTATCAGTTTTACATATATAATACATGGCTAACTCATTTTTACAAAATGTCAAATGTCTGCTTTTGCATCTATACGCATTTATTGTATTATTTTATTTATTATGTTTGAATACAAAAAAAATAACATTGTCAAAATTTGATGCCGATTGATCAAGTCTATCTAAATGGTCCTGCATGCATGGAAGCTACCAAACAAAAGGTAACAATGGTTCAAAAAACAAAAGAACTTATGAAATGAGCTTTTTTATTACACGATATAGTTTCACACTAGATTTTATGTTTCCAAATCAAATGGTACCAGCTGGTCGTACAAACTACAAAATCAAACTAGGATGATTTTCTAGTTTTGTCACTTAAAATCTCAAAGATTACGAGTTCAGAAAATGATTAATTTTTATCCCTAAAAAATTGATAATTGATAAACATAAAATCCAGTAGAAAACAACAATGTATAACAAAAAATTACTCATTTCAAAAGTTTGACGTCGCTTGAACCGATTTGCAATTTTACCTCATCTTTGGTAATTTTTGCGCTTGCGTGCCGCATTTAAACTCAATCAACAAAACTTAAAAAACTATTTTTTTTTAACAAATCCAAAAGCATCAAAATATACAGTGCCAATCGAATAAAATTAAGCAGCTTGAAATATTGCTGAGTGAAGACAATGGCAATGTATTGTGCAAAAGTGAACACGCATGCCATAATAATAATTTGGATAAATTAAATATAAACGGATACAATATTGCATGTAATTTTTGAAGATCAATATATAAAAATGACGGAGCTCTTATTTTAGTTAAAAATAATTTAGATTTTTCATCAATTAATGATTGTAGTAAAGCGACTATTGAAAAACATTTTGAATGCGCAACAACACGTGTCAAAGTCAATTCGGAAATAATGTTTACTGTTATATGTATATGCAGAAGCTTGAAAAATCTTAATTTCACTAATTTTTAAAAAAATTAAATAATTTAATAGATTGCTGTGACTTTAATATGAATTTATTAGATGATTCAAATAACAGTTTAAAAATTATGGACGTACTGAATTTATTTAATATACAACCTCAAATTAAGGAACCAACGCGGTACAATAATTGTCTATACAATATGTATAAATAAAACAATAACACATTCTTATTCTTCTGTAACTGAAAATGGTTTTTCTGATCACAGAATGCAATCAATCAAAATTTTAATACAGCAAAAAAAAGATAAAAAACGAATACTTATAGAGAGATTAATAGTAAACAAAATATAGATCAATTGATTATTGCACTCTCAAATCATAACTGGCAAGAGATGTTAAATTCTGACAAAATCAACAAAAAATGCAAAACATTGTTAAATCATATTGAATTCAGCATTTGTTCAAAAGACAAAAATTAAATTATCAAATAATCAAATAATCAAACTAATACTAAATGGATAGCGAAGGGTATTAGAATATCATTAGAAATTTTAAAACAACTTTATGTTTTATCAAAAACAACAAATAATATATCAGACAAAAACATATAAGAAGATATATCAAAAGATAATCATAACATCAAAAAGATCTTATAATACTAGCAGAATGATAAACTTGTCTTAAATGAACAAAACTGCGTCGCAAATAATTTATGAGCGCTACAAGTCAAAACAATCCAATGAAGTTAATTCAATCTATATTAACAATATACTCTGTGAAGATCCTTTAACTATAGCCAGTCACTTCAACTCATTTATTAGTACAATCACAAAAAGTCTGCCGCAAGCAACATCCTGTTATTGATGATAATTTAGAATCAAATAACTTTTCTATATACTTATCACCTGCAACTGAAATGAAAATATTTAACATAACATGTTTCAAATATACTTATACTTTGAAATTGTATGGATTTGAATGGCATTAATTCAAAACTCTTAAAACAATGTATACCGGTTATTTTAACTTCATTAACTTCTCTTATAAATGACGTTCTCACTCAAGTTATATTGCCTGACAAATTAAAGCTTGCCAAAATTAGTAAATGTTTAGATAGAAGTCACATAGAGAACTACCAACCTATTGCTATTGTCACTTTTACAAAAGTAGTTGAAAGAATTATAGCTAAGCGAATTCAAGTTTTTTTCGAAAAGCATAAATTGTTTAATGAAAAGCAATTTGGTTTTTGTAAAAACAAATCAACTTTGGACGCAATAATAAAATACCTCAACGATCATTTAACAAACTTAGATAATCGCAAGCAGTGTTTATTGTTTACAGACCTAAGCCAAGTTTTTTCCATAGCAGATTACCAATTTCTTCTAAATAAATTAAATAGATATGGGATACAAAGTGTTGCTTATCCTTTAGTCAAGAGTTATTTAAAAAATAAGTTCCAGAGTGTTCAAATAGGTAGTGTGGTGTCACAGCCACTTTCTATTTATAGGCACGCCTTGCTCCAGGGGTCAGTAATGGGTCCTCTCTTATTTTTAATTTATGTCAACGATATTAATGTTAGAAATGTAGTTCAATATGCGGATGATACGTCATTGCTTATTACTTCTAGTTGTACAGAAAACATAGCAAATATAGCAACGTCAACTATATCCAATGTCAACGACTGGTATTTAAGCAACACATTATACCTTGATTATTAATTAATAATTTAGTACAAATAATACATGTTTTGATCACTCGCTACATATTAAGTGCAACGGAATGACAATACCTGAATATAGAGAAACATCATTTTTGGGTGTAATCATTGATGGAAAATGCTGGAACTCTCATATAAATAGTGTATGTAAAAAGTTAGGACCGACGTGTTATGTTTATAGTCAACTACAAAAGCTGTTGATAAGTCAATAATGAAAATGTTTTATCACGCGCATTTTGAATCAATTTGAGTATCATTTTATGAAATTTGACCTGACTTCAAAGTGGTGCCACATTGCAAAATCACAATATAATTAGATTAAAAAAATATAAAATGTTACTTGAGAATTTTACAACCATATTTATCCTTATTTTCTCAACTTTTTTATGTGATACGTGAAATTTCAATTCTTCTTGTATGAATTATTGAACAATTCATTTATGAATAAAGATTATCGTTATCTTTCAGTCAAAATTGTAGTTTTTTCTCTGTGTGCTCTCTAGCGATAAAACTACGCAGAATTGAAAAAAACATATCAGTTCATATCGACAGGAAATTTTCTGTTCTACAACTTTGCTTTTCTATAAGTTTTGAAAAAATGCATACTTTTTGATTAAAACTTTGGAAAACAATGTGATGCAGGAACAAATTTTTAAAAATTTTATACCTCATATTAGCTACTTTAAACTCCGAGTTCCATATCCAAACTTTTAGAATTTATTTATACATGTTTGAAGAATATTTTCCTAGAATTTCAAGTCATTTAATTTTGGTAGAAAAATTTTACGTCTGTTTGAAAATGTCAACTTTTGCAATTGTCGTCAAAAATGGACAACTTTAAAACACTATCTCCGGAAGTATTTGAGTGATCATAAAAAACCTTAAACGTTTGAAAAGAGTATTAAAAAACACTTGCACTTGTGAATTTAATTATATTGTGATTCTGCAATGTGGCACCACTTTGAAGTCTGGTCAAATTCATAAAATTTGTTTACAACCGGAGCGGTATATATCAATGTATCTACAAGATACCTCAATATGAAAAATTTTCAGATCAAAGTACATAAAATAACAAATCATTTGCCGCTGGGTACGTATCGGTACCTATTTCCAAGGCTGAGAAAACGGAAATTAAAAATTAGCCTTTTTAAACCATTTTTTGGCTCATTTAAAGGTCTAAAATGGGATAAAAAAGGCTAAAACTTTGAGAATCCTCTTTTTTGGTTCATACTTTCATGTACTAAAATTTGGCGCAATTCTAAGACATTGAGTAATAATAATAATAATAATAATTTATTTGATATTAGGCCATTTTAAAAATGGATATACATGTCGTAGATACATAATGTTTAAAATTTACAAAATACATAATACAAAAGTTACAAAAAATATCACAAGATAAAAACAGCTAAAAGAAAACACAAGAATATATATTATTATTAAAATAGTCCTGGACAGAGTAAAAACATTTTTTTAGTAAAAAAGATTTTATAAAAGTCTTAAAATACTTGATTTAGAAGAGTTATGAGGTACTATTAGAGTATTTGAGAATTGTACAAAAGTAATGGAATTACCTATATAAATATTGCCAAGTGTACGGAGTTTTTATTTGTTTAAACTACAGAAAATGCTTTTCTTTACATGAATTCTGATTTTTTCAGTTTGCCATTTTCGAATTATATAATGCATAATTATATATAAGTCAAAAATTTGTTTTTTTTGAATTTTGAAAATATCTCAGAACTTTAATTTCTTAAAAAATGACGGGTATTTTATTATTTCTCAAATATGGATAAAATCGTGCTTTTATATTTGCAAAAGATACCCTGAATATTTTAGAAAGTGCCGTGCACCACGCCCTACAATTTACCCACAGAAATACTTCTCCGAACTTTAAAGAAGAAAAATATTGATAAGATTTACAGATTTATGATCAAGACTTATGCAATGGAGCTTGTTAATAAGATTAGGATGCCATACCCTATCAAATGCTTTAGAAATGTCTAGAGCTACTGCAAGAAGTATTACAGTATGTGCTAATAAATGAAGATAGAACAAGGTGTCTATATTTGTTTTTAAATGTTTAAAGTAAAAATATACTAATATGTTACACATTAGAAACATTAGTAAACAAACTGTTTAATAGTTACTGTGATTTTACGTAAATTGTCTCTTCGAACATTAAGATGCTAGGCACACTGGTAATGGGTACATACCCTGAAACACGAGTGTAAGTGTCTCTTATTGGGTGAAATGGCAATTTACATAAAATACAGCATTTATTATATTTAAATAAAAATATTACAATAATAGAAATCTTATATTTTGTAATAAAGCTAAAACATGTGATTGTCTTTATACAAGACATAAAACAATAGTTGCATGTACTGTAGTTAAGAAACTTCTTGAATTGCATATTTATATTGTAATTATACATTTAAATTTGAGACAAAAAACATTTCTTTAAATTGAGCTTATATCATTTTATATATTATTTTTTTTTTAAATCTTCTAAATAATAAATAATAATATTTTGTTTTAATATAATATATTTTGCGCTAATAGTTATTTTTATTTAAAACTAACCATAATTGGCATATGATTGTATTCATTACACAAATATCCACACATGTATACACACGCTATCTACACATCATAGTTTGTTCTATTATATTTAGTTAAATTAGAAACTTTTTTTATAATATAATAAAATTATTATTAAGTAAATATTTTTTTATAGGCTGATTTATTCGCAATCGAAGTATACAACGGGCACATATATGTGCATCTGGATTTAGGTGCTGGTCCGTCTAAACAAAGGGCTTCTCGACGTAGAATCGACGATGGAAAATGGCATGAAGTAGTATTTAGACGTACAGGCCGTGACGCTAGGATAACAGTAGAAGGATTTCATACAGACTTTAAAACTGCTGGTATGTATGAATTGCATCCCCCATCCAAGTATAAATTGAACATACACGACATAAATCAAACTGTTATTTAGTTAACTTTTGCCTCTCGCGTAACTTGTACATTTTTCAGAGGGCTCTACAAGTCTTGAATTGGATGGGAATTTGTATGTGGGTGGTTTAGGTCCCCCATTCTCTGACATTCCAGTGCCATCGGGACTATGGACGGCTGTTCTTCAGCAAGGTTTTGTGGGATGTTTCAAAGATCTGGTGATGAACAACGAGGCAGTTGATGTTGGAAGCTACGCCAGGGAACAAGACTCCGGTAAGTGGCATTATAAATTATTAAAGACATGGAAAGGAGGGATAAAGATATTCTAGAACTTTGAGTGAAATATTGATGTAGCGTAAATGGGTCCCTCGTAAATTGTTCCTTATTTTGACATATATTTATTTTAAAGCGGATCAACCAAATTGGGAAAATACGCATGTTATAAAAGTATATTTCAAAATAAAATGTCAATATGTGAAAAGACTTGATATTGGATTTATCACGGAAATAAATTGCTATGAAATTCACTGTCAGTTGCGACAAAACATGTTTTTTAATAATTATTATTGTGATGTACAAATACTATACAAGAAAGTCTTAACCTGAATATTGTTAATATAAAAGTAGTTACCATTTGACTATTTACATGCATATTGTATATTGTACAATGATATTTAAAAGATATAATTTTTATTGTATGATTACCATTACTTAATTCGATACTGGAATTTTTAAATTATACCAGCAAAAATCAAAGTAACAATAATAACAATACTTATTTATTTTTATATATTACTAACTAATAAACTGTAACCTTTGCGGGATTCCTTTTTTAACATTGTTTTAATAAGTTTAATTCATTAAACAAATGTAATTTCTTTACAAATAACTGAACTGAATGCAAATTCATCTTCGCACTGCATCTGTAACATTGAGTTCTAAAAACTTTCAACACACAGCAGATTGAATTTAGTATAGAATACATTGTCTATTATACATACATTAAATATATATTTCTTCCAAATTACATTTAAATAAATAATAATTCAATACAATCTGGAATTGTCATTTATTTGTAATTAAAATTTAATATAAAAATATGATAGCGGACCGGAAAATTTATAATTATATCGATTCCTAAATCGGATTGTTTAAAAAGTCAATTGCAATTTTGTAATTACTATGATTTGTTGTAATAACGTTATATTGAATTGACAATTTCAGTACGTGCAATTGGCTCTGGTTACGGCATTCTCACAGTTACAGTTAATTCGATAAATCATTGATCAAAACGAACAAATTTTGTTTTGAGACTAAATGGAACAATGCATAATTAATGTCCAGAGCCGGCAACTGATACTCTCATTAGCGTATCGGTCTGGCGACCCATTGTTAGACAGGATACAATGGAAAACGGACTGTAGTCCTTTTTGTCCGAATAATATTACACGTCCGATTACCGTACTCTATGGGGCGGACCCAATTAGCAATTTACCTCATTCCATTCCGTATCGGAATCTTAACGCAACACCATCGACAGAAAATCATTACGGGAGGAACAGGACATCGGTTTTGCGCATTTGGGTCAGATACCCGTAAAGCAGGAGGATTCAAGGTCCTGTCATCGTACATCAAAAATTTTATTTACAATGTGATCGGGCAGTGTTAATTACCGGTTCCTTTTGTTCCATCAGCAAGATTACTGCCGTCTCACTGATCACCTAAAACGTAGAATTTATCATCACACATTCAATACGGACCCACTCGTCGGAACACACTCTAATCATCAATTAAATAACAGATGGCTGGACATCAATACCATTTTTTTATATTATAACACATTTTTAATAGAATTCTTGCTACAATACGTTTTCACTAATTCGTAAAACTTGCAATACAATCCGTTAACCGTAAAAAACTACGTTATCCGATCGGAAAGTTAATAGGTCTTTGTTCGGTTTCCACTTTCAATCAAAAATTGATGCCCGCCGTCGAAAGTAGTTCACCGTAAACTTTTGTCTTTCTTTGCCTGACCCAAAGTAACTCACTTGTTAAAAAAAATATCAAAGTGCATCTTATGTAGCACCTAATCCACCGTATGCTGTGTGCCGAAACCTTATCGAATTATTTTCGAACGTAATTGATTTTTCTACGAGAGGAAAGCGTGCCGAATTTATCGCCCCGCGCTGCAGATTGAAAGTTCTGCAGATTTATAGTGGAACTACGGGAACCGAAATGCTTGCGATTAATGGACTATGAAGTTTTATATCGATATCGGGACTCGCTAGCTCTATTCCCTAGAAAAGATTCACATCAAATAACAACTTTCTTTTGTATATATAAATACGGAAATATACTCTAAATAAAATCAATTTTATTACTAGACGTTTTCAACAAGACATCCCAATTTCTAAGCGAAGTAAATAGCAAATAGTTTACTATTATTATCCAATCCAACTATCTTAAACTGTATTAACATACCGAATATGGCTGAATTCGAATTGAATTGAATGCCGCACTCCTACTGATTGCTGCTATTTGAGATTGGAATTTCTAAATAATATACAGAATGTTGTTTAAACTCTCTACGATGCCATATATTAAGAAATATACGAGTTAAACTTAGACACTTTAAACGTAAGTGGTTCACGCAACAAGAACTAAGATAATGGGAAAAAGTAATGAGAATATACGTTCAGCAAAGATGTAGTACTAGATGCACTTAAATTAAGCACTTTGCTATATCTATAAAATTTTAATTTTAAACTTTATATCTATGTTGTTTATTACCAGTTTGTCAAATCTATATATTTTTTATATAAAAATTAATAAGGTTATATTGATTAGTATTAATAATTACTTGAATTAAGGAAAACAAAAAAGTCTATCAATTTGCCTTGAACCCAGTTGCCAATTTAAAATTGGCTGAAGGCCAAGTTATAGTAATGTCTCGCCAGAGAGTTAGATAGGAAGTTACGTTCTGAGCTTTAGTAAGTATTAAAAAAAATAATACTAATTTTACTGTCTAGCCTTGTAGTACGGATCATTTTCCGGTCAGAAAATAAACTGTTGGATCAGAACAGATGCGAGCTACTATTCAGGCACCAATACCATAATATTTATAATCTACACATTACACTTGGTTAATTGTTTTTTTAAATTTACTATAAAAGACTGCAACTATACGGTTGAAAAGTTTTGGTATTTTGCAATACCACAAAACAATACAATTTTATTTTGGTCGACACTTAAAAATGATTTTGCTTTGTGGAGCCAGGTTTGAATTTTGGTGCATAATTTGTTAATTTGTTGCAGGTTTAAGCTTAAGCTCCGCTAGAACATTTTAAGAAATTTTGGCAATAATTAATTTAGAACGTTAGTCTAATACATGATGAGTATTCATGTAACCATAAATACATTTAATTTAAGAGTACGGGTAGATCAGATGCTTGTCAGTATCCACAGCGTCTCCATTCTTTTAATTAACGGGTTTGGTAGTACATATTTTGTAATTAATTTACATATATTCGAAGAGTTAGTTATTCACACTAAGAAATGATTAATATTTTTTTTATATTTCAATATTGAAATTCTACGATTTCTGAAGCACTTAGCAACTTGCGTAGGCATGCTAGAAATTAAATTGTCAATCTCAACCTGAGGGATCAAATCGCAAGTTTTCTGAATACGCATCCAAATATTAGGTAAAGCGAGTGCTGGTGGCTGAAGATGGCCCAGTCTTTTGCCGAATTTATCTTACACTTTAATAGGTGATAGGTTTAAAGAGAAAATCATGGAAGTAGCTGTATGCGGCTTTGCATTATCCTGTTGGAAAATCGAAGTTTCCAATCTTTTCAGATAGGGTATTAATCTTGGTTCTAGAACCGTGTTAATTTAGCAATTTAAGTTTAACTTTCCTGGAATGAACACTAGAAGAAACTTACTGCTGTAAGCAATTGCTCCCTATACCATCACCCCACGTTTAAGAGCTGTAAGTCGTTCCACAGCAAACTGTAAATTTTGTTGTTTTCCTCGGTGACGATCATCGTGGGCATACAAACAAGATCTTGATTTGTTGCTAAAGATAACTTCCTTTCATTATTGATCGACGTATTGTAGTCTCTCATTGCAGACGGCACTTTTTATAGTAAGGAGGTAAAGGCAGTACGACTAAATGGATAAATTCTCCGGTAAACTGATTAAAATTAATTCTTTGGTTAGTTAAGCCTTTTCAGGCACTTTCAATCTTCACGTTTTATAGTATTTCTAGATCGTCCAAGTTGTCTCTACCAACATTGTTCTAATTATTTGTTGGGCAGTATTATGAATTGACAAACCTCCATATCTGAGCCCAATTACTCTACCGCGTTCAAAATCGCTCAGGTCATATTTTGATTGAAATGAGATCAACTGATTTGCACAATAAAATATCACTGCACAATTAATCTATAAAATTTATTTAAATTTTTATACTTTAACGTAAATTGATCAAAAACTTCATGATCATGATTTTTTGTGGCATTTTTAATTGTTTTTTTAATGTGAATGGTTCACTTATTATTTGATATTCTGAGTCTTTGCAACAATACTAAAAACAACATTATACATATATGGAAGGATTAGAAGCCAATCAGTGTAAATAAGAAAACAATACAAATCAAATAAACGGTCTTTCAAAAAAAGTTGTAAAAAGATAATAAAAAACGTTTTTATTAACAAGTAACACAAAAATAAACTTATTTACAGCCAAAATAGAACTATATATCTAGTTTTTCAAAATAATTTCAAGTTAAAAAAATGGATTTAAGTTTATTGTCTACTGAAAGTTTTGAACTACTCAGTCTATGTATTTCTCCAAATCATTACTTACTGTCATTTTCTGCATTTATTTGATGAGCCTGAAAAAGTTGAGACTCGTGATGTCACATTTATAGAATGGATGGTAATGCGGTGTAATATACAATAGTAGATTCAATATGTGCTTATTTTTTAGTCTAAGTTCTGGATACAATGGGTTCTGAACAACATTGAACAAAATGGGAATCTTTTTTTTTGCTACAGCTTTGAAATATTGATCTCTTAAAATAAAACATTATTTTGCATGGTTTGCAATTTGCAATTTTTGCATTTTTTTGCAATTTTGGATTTTGATATGCATATACGTGAATTGACGTTAGTTAGTTATAAAATATTGCATTTTGGCTTATTTTTGTAATATTTTAACTGTTTATGTTGAACCAGTTAATCTTGCCTCTTTCAGTATTTTTTTTTATTGCAAATACAATCTTTTAATGTTTTGGTAGAAAACAACTCTTTTTGCTTCATTTCTGTTTTTTTTTTGTTTTTTGTTTTTTAGTAGTAACTTCTTTGGTCCAATCTTTAAGACCTTAAATCCAAGCACACAAGAGGTGGGACAAAGAATAGATTCTTTGATGACTAACACTTAAGCGGGTAGGTGTGTCACAGTAGAAAAAGTAACTCGCCTACAAATTAAACTTTGTTTCCACCCGCCTAAGCTAGTTATTAAAAGATTTATTGTTAAACAATTCTGATGTCTAAAAGCAGTTACACAAGAAGTGGGACAAACAATATATCTTTTAATGACTAACACTTAGGCGAGTAGGTGGTGGGTCCATTGGGTGAACCATATTTTTTGTGATGACTGACGAAATAGTTGTTTGCGTTATTGTAGCACTCTGGAGGAATAATTAAAAAATGAGACTGTTTCTTGGTACTTATAACCAATATGTCAAAAATTGTGACCAATTAGCTTGGCTCAATGTTGGTTAGACTTTGTTATTGGTTTTTGTTGAGTTAAGAGTCAAGCATATTTGTGTCAAAGATGGCTTGGTGGTGGCTCAATGGTAGTACACAAATAGACACAGTTAGATAACGTCTTTAACACTGTTTACGTTTATCGAGATATGCAACATTTGACTCTTGCTGTTCATTTTAGTCTTTGATGGACATCATATCTGCTACAGTTTGGTTATGTACATGAATTATATTAGTTGAAGACAATATTGCGTAGAAGTATGTTCTTTTTTGATTAGTTTTTTGAAGAAAATTATAATAAAGACGCAGTTGGTAGATGTAAACCTAATTTATTTATGAAAATTATGGTTGGTACATATGAGTCAAAATTTATGTTGGTTTAAGAGCTTCGTTTTGGTACGTTTAAGCTAACATTTTTCGATTTGTTTGTTGATTGTGTTTGGGATAGGAATCAAAATAGCTCCGTCGTAGGTGAAATGTTTTGTCTTTCTAGTTTGTTCAAACTAATGTTTTTCTTTGAATTATTTGTTGAATGGAATCTTGTCCGGCATAAGAATTGAAATGGCGCAGTTAATAGGTGGAATATTTTGTCTTCGATGGATATCAGGTCTGATGCAGGTACCGAAATAATGTTTGCTGTAACCAGTGTTTTTTTCTGGTATGTGTGAAATAAGCGCAGTTGGTAAGTGGACAGTTTTATTTAGGTCTGAGTAGCTAGAGATATCTTACAGTTGAATTCATGTATAGCCGGAGGTCATTTTTTTTCTGGTGTGTGTGGAATACGCACCAAATTGACGCAGTTGGTAGGTGCACAGTTTTCTTTTGGTCTGAGTAGCAAAAAATATCTTACAGTTGAACTCATGTATAGCCTGAGGTCAATTGTTTTGTTTTGTTTCTATAAGGAGCACGTAATAATATTCTTCACGTCGGTTGTTTGCAGTTCGCATGTCGACGTGGTTTTGGATTGTGAGTACATCATTGCAAACAATGTCAATGGCAAGAAATTTTACTCATTATTGCTACATCTGGTCAAGCGTATTGGCTCGTAGCGGTAGATTGTGCAAAACCACTTTTATGTAGTTATCAAACCTATGTTATATTGCGCAGATTGTCATAATAACTTCTTTAATGAAAATATTTTTTTGTAAGACACCAAATTTGTGCAGTTGGTAAGTTGTGTTCTTATTCAGATTTTGCTACAGTTTTTTGTTATTGCCGCTTGGTTCCTGTATCTAGAGGTTGGCAGCGTATAAAATGCACATAATTTGCATGTAACTAGTTACGGTAAACAGTATCATTCAGCATCCATGCGTAGTGCAAAAATTATACAATATTGTGAATGATGGATATACTCTTGATTTAGTACGGACATCAGATTTTGCGCTAATGTTTATTTTTCTAGCTGTGTTGTGGAATTGAATATATAGTATAGTGGTGTTGAATTCCTCTTTACAATAGGTGTCGATAGGAATTTGGAAGATTAAAATGCATTTTGTTTTCCTTAAACATTATTTTGGATTATCTTTTCACAAAAGGTGGCTGTTCAGTAGACGTTTCTAAAAGTTGCAGTTTTTTCTGTTGATAGGGTAACGTCTTTTGATAAAAACGATTGTCGCTTATGCTATTTGTGACAATTCGTGAGGTGATCACTTTGCTGCTTGGCATCGTAGTTTGTTGTTGATTTTTTGTTTAACGGTTATTTTGCAGTTGGGTGATTGTTACTATTAATAATAAGGAAGAATTATTTCATAATAAACAGCTTTAGAGCTTTGGTTTTACCACGTTGGAGACTCTCGGGGCAGAAAACTCACGATTGCTCTTGTTTTTGACCTTCTAGTGGTTAGACATTGTTGCAGGTTTTTTATTTGTTATTCAAGTCGTATCGAACATTAGGAGCAGAATCAGTTTAAGTTTTTAAAATATGTTGCAAATTCTTATAAGTATACCAAGTTTAAGTTAAATACCAATTGTTACTTTTGGACACAACTTGGTGGCGGTGATTATTTAGTACACAGTTTATATTCATCTAAGATCACATTCGTTGGTGAGCAGTCTCTTGATTGCTGTTGTTAAATTCCATTTTTAATGGAAATCTTAACCTATACTTGCACAATGTTGCATTCTGGTACGTTTAATCTTCTTTGAAGGAAATATCCGGCAAATTATTGTTGTTTTTTGTTATTGTAAAAGACTAAATTAACTCAATTGGTAGGTGATGTTCTCATTCAACTTATAGGTTAATGGGGTTGTCGATGAAACGGTTTTCATTTTAGTACTGTTGGGCACATCTTGGTGGCATTGTTAATACGGTGATTACGCAGTTTAGATTTGTCGAAAGACACATTCGTCAAAAGTTTCTCGATTGCTATTGTTTAATTCTATCATTGATAGAAATCTTAGCGATACTGGCACAATGTTGTAAAGTAAATACCTGCCAAATTCTTGTAAAGACACCAAATTAGCGCAGTAGGTAGGTGTTGTTTTTATGTCATTTTTGTAAATTAAATAAGAGCAAAGGGCAGTGGTATTAACTTATAATGAGTGAATAGCACTGGTGTACCCGCATACACAGAAAGTACATTTCAGTCTAATAAATGCACGGTTGTCATGTTGATTGAATTGTGTGACTCAGAAAACTGTATGTAAGTTTTCCAGCCTTTGTTAATATAGATCCTACACGTTTTTTTTTTTTCAATAATTGTGTACTGGGTATTAAGTATCTTTACTTGTTATTGTGACATATGTTGTCAGGAGTCTCTGTTTGCTCTGATAGGTCGTACAAAAATCAAGAATTGGAATGCATTTTTTCCAACATCGTTTTGGTTAATTTTTACATAAAAATCATGACCCGAGTTCCATGAAGGAGCTTTACAATCATATCTCTTTACTCTAGGTTTAATTTGACAATCTTGAAATTCTGTGGATATTTGAGGCTGTTGTGTTAGTTCCTTGTGATGGTTTTACTTGTGGGATATTAACAAGAAACTGGTGTACCCTACAGTAACGATTTTTAGAAATATTGTTCAGGCTATTCTTTTGACTTTATGGAAATATGATGCTGCATAAATCTTTAAATATGATTTCAGTCCAGCTTCTTCGGACTTCGTTGGGTGGGAAATCTTACAGCAAATGTCATGCTTGATAATCATAACTAAAACTTGGTTTACATCTTTATGATCACATCTTTGAACTTGTACGTTTGTCACTTTTAGGATTTGTAGGTCCTCAACATGTATGATGAATTGCCGCAGTCAATACAGCAAAAAATAATTTGTAGGAAACCAGTTTTAAGCTTAAAATGTTTTTTCACAACAAAGTTGCACAAAAAACTAATTTGTCAAAAAAATTAACCATTACGCTTTACTTTATATGCTACAAAAGACGTATTTATATTTTGCACACAGGCAGCCCTACCCTTGCGAAGGCCCTGGGTAGGGGCAAAAATTACAAAAGTCAATATTTTCATCATGTAGCTAATTGGATGGGACAATTTTTTCATTTGCCACTTTTTCTCTGGGGAAGGTTTTTACCAACCAATTCAGCTTAAAACTAACACATATACTCAATAATATTTTTAGCTTCTAACTAATCTACAAATATTTTAATATTTGGGCAATATGGTTATAGTAGTATCAAATAAAGTACTTTAAACATTTCAAGAAGATTTCACCAACGATTTGCAAATACTACACGACTATTATTAAAAATTTAAAACGTTCAACTATGTACGATGCTAGACCTAAATAAATTGTTAAGCCTACAAATATAAAATATTATATGGAGTTGAAACGAAAAGTATTCAGTAGCTTTATCTTGTTGTAATAACCAAATAAACCGATTAACTAACCTAAAGTAGCTACCCAAACGCAGACAATTATGTTGGTTTGTTTTCAAATACTCATTAGTTTATCATATGAACAACAAATTCAAATATTTTTTTTTTAATTATATAATATATTTTTTTTATTTAAGTCAACTGTATCTAACCTCAATATATATATATATATATATATTTAAGTTAAAGCCAGTTTTATTTATGTCAATAAACTTATATTAAACTGTAATTACTTGTATAAAGCAGAAAATTTTTGTAATTTAAATATTGTTACTTTGATAGCATAATTTCCATGCTCTCTATATTTTTCATAACTAAATTAATTAATGTTCATATGGTTCAAACAATCGCTTCTATTTTGTGCTTTAATAACATGCGTAAAAGTTATACCACAAACCACCTCAAAGGAAAGGCATATCGCGGAAATTTAATGAAATTTGAGGTTGAGCGGGGAACACTAAAAGGCAAAATGCAATAGTAAGGATACGTTAGCTAATACGTTTTCCTTTAATGGTAATGCAAATTAATAATAAAGTTAAAAATTGTATATGTGAAATTATAAATATTAATAATACAAACAAACAAAAGCATATTGATTCAGCTATTACATGTTTTACATAAAGGTTTCAAATTATTATTCATACTTTTACAGATTACTTTTTAAAAAGTTCTATAATATTATATTTATTATTCTTAAATAAACGATAAAATCATTATAGAACTAATATTGCTTTAATTAATTTCAGGTTCCATAAAGACGTTGTGCCATGTCCAACCAGAACAGTGTCCATCTCAGCCTTGTTTGAACGGCGGCATCTGCACAGAAGGATGGAATCGCTTCATTTGCGACTGTACAGATACCATGTTTACAGGCCCGACATGCGGCAAGGAGGCTGCAACGTTAAGCTTTAATGGCTCGCAACATATGGAAGTTAACATGGACTCTGAAAGTCTTACCCAAACCGAGGACATCGTCTTGAGATTTCGAACTAGCAAGCCGCTAGGACTACTTTTAATTACCAGTACGGTGCAAACTGGCGATAGAATAGAATTAGCTGTTGCAGCTGGAAGAATCCGCATGGCGCTTCGGTTAGGAGTTAAAGATAAAAAACAGGAGGATAAAGAAAAGGATAAGGTTTGTAAACACGGCACGTATATTCCTGAAAAATTTACAGGAATTGTAGTCCGGTTTTATTTAATTATTTTTTTAATTACACTAATTGTTTTTTGTTAGATTTTGTTAGCTGGACAGAACGTGAATGACAACGAATGGCATACAGTACGATTTTCCCGGCGAGGTGCTAACTTAAAACTTCAGCTAGACGGACAATCGCCTCTTAGAGGTAACGTATTGATATATCGATTACAATCTGTAATAATAACATAAATTTATAGCGGAAACCTTCGGGAAATACAATACACTGCAATGGCGTACAGTACATTTAGGAGGGCTCTATCATCAAGAGGAGGAGATCAGTATGACTACAACAGTGCCTAATTTTATAGGAGAGATACAGCAATTTTATTTTAACAACATTCCTTACATTGAATTGGCTCGTTCGTCTAGCAGCGAACATTCCATACATGGATTTCCTAATATTAAAGTAGCAGCAAAATTCATTAAAAGAGCTACTGATAACCTCCATCGGCCTGTTACGTTCAAATCTAAGCATACCTTTATGGGATTACCGATGCTCCGAGCTTACTCAAGCATACACATCGATTTTATGTTCAAGACTCGCGAACCTAATGGCCTCATTATGTTCAATGGTGGTAAAAAGGAGGATTTTCTAGCGGTTGAATTAGTCGACGGTCATATTAACTACATCGTTAATGTTGGCGATGGTGCGGTTAAGCTACGTGACTCCGTGCGTACGAATCTCAACGATAATCGCTGGCACACGGTCGGCATACGCAGGCCGTCGGCAAAACAACATACATTGATGGTTGATGATGATATTGTTGTGGCCACCAATCAAGGCATGGGTAATTTAGAATTGGATGGTATTTTATATTTAGGAGGTGTACATAAGGACCTATATGCTCAATTACCACAAGAGGATGTTAAAGCTAAGCATGGATTTGAAGGATGTATCGCTGGTTTAGATTTAAATGGAGAGTCGCCTAATATTATGGAAGACGCTGTTGTGCATAGTTCTTTGGTCACAGCTGGATGTGAAGGTATTAAAATAAATAACTTATTTATTAATATTTATTTTAAATTACATATTAATAATAATTATAATTAGTTTTAATTTATTATAAACGTAACAAATGTTTTTCATGAGACTGACAAATTATTCAATACATCAATAAAGATAATTGCGTAATCAGTGTATTTTTTGCTACTTTCATCGTCGTCAATTGATTGCATTTGTTCGTGACTTTGTCTTTTAGTTAAATTCCTATGGCATGACTAAAATCATTTGTTACCTTTAAATATTAATATTTTCAGATTTACATTATTATCATAACCTTTTACATGCCATAACTATTTAATGAACTTTATTACGTTATTCAATTTATTGTTAAACATCAATTTATTTCTACACTATTAATAAAAAACCCATTTCATTATCTATTACCCTTTACTATTATCATTATTAATGCCTTGATTTATAAATAATTACAGGTCAATCACAAAAATGTAGCCAGAATGTTTGCGCTAATGGAGGCATATGCGTTCAACAATGGCATGCTTATACATGCGATTGTGAAATGACTTCTTTTACCGGTCCCACCTGCTCAGATGGTAATTAATGCAATGGACCTGGACGGATTCATTTTAATTAATGACAATTTCAGAATCCATCGCATACGAATTTGGTCCAAACAGGGGTATAATCACATACACACATCCGGAAGATAGAAGACCGGAATTACAAGAGGATACAATATCATTGGGTTTCATCACAACTAAATCGGATGCTGTGTTATTAAGGATTGTTAGTGGGACATCAAATGATTACATCGAATTGGAAATTGTAAGTTAATATACATAATATAAATATTACATTTTTGTAAAAGCTTTATTTACGTTAACATGATTTATTAAATTTCAAGGTGGAAGGTAACATCTTTATGGTGTACAATCTTGGCACGAACGACCACCCCCTGGGTGAAATCTCGGTCAAGGTGAACGACAACCAGTACCACGTCGTCAGGTTCAAACGTTCGGGGGCAAATTCCACCCTCCAAGTTGACGATTACAACGTGCAATTTAGCTATCCGACAGGTGAGACGCGATAACGTCTCGTTCAACGGAATCTCAACGCAATTTGTTCCATTGTGCAGGTCACCAGCTGCAGGTCTTCAACAGCCAATCGCAGATACAGATCGGCGGGAAATGGAGCAAGGGAAAATCACGTATAGAGCGTCCTTTCGCCGGTATTATAGCCGGGATAGTCGTCAATGGAATGCGCATTCTGGATTTGGCCGCCGAGAAAGATGTTCATACATCCATTAGGAATGATGTCCAGTTAATTTCTGGCATACTCGATAGGCACGATCAATTACAAAAAATGCAACAGGTGATCAATCATTGCAATCCATTTTAAACAAATACGTAACGAATTTATTTCAGACTCCTGCATCTGGATTTCCGGGTGTCATGGATGATTTAGTCTTTAGTGGTGCAGGATCAGGTTGTAATGGTGATGACGAAGACGAGTGTCCGCCGCTTCCTGAATCTGGATCAGGTGACGATGATTTAATCACGCCAGTTTATATTCCTCCAACACGACCGCCGCCAACGACAAGGTCGCCACACAGACAACAAAACAATAAAGAAGTTGGTAAACCATGTGACGACGAGGACTGTTTCCCAGGTTCTGGATCTGGGGAAGTCACCGAAGATCCAACTTCTACTGCATCACCTACGTCTCATGGTACTACCAATTCATATTCTATATTGATTACATTAACACATATAGTGACTCATTTTCTCACTCATTTTTTAATCATATATAATTAATTTGTTTTAAAAGTTGGATCAAAGTTTTAATAATTTAAGTTAATATAAATATTTTTATTCATTTCAATATTATGAGTTTCTTAGAAAGCTTAGTATATGTATTCTGGTATTTATTAAATAATAGCTGTGCTTGAGTTTTGGTGGATCATCTTTGAATTGAGTTTGTATAAACTATTATATATATAATAATTTATAATATTCAGTATATTTTATTTTAATATTTTTAAAATATATTGTTAATGTTGGATCAATTCTATTGTGATGTTACTACTCAACATTAACATCATTAGTATTATGAAATATATCACAATAGCAGTAATTGCAGTTATGGCAAAGTTTGAAATACACATTCAGGGACATTGTATTTTTATTTATCAATAACAATAATGACATAATTCTTCATTGAATTATATGATAATAGATTGTTTCTTTATGTTTTTACACAATCGTTTTTACTTAATTTGAGTTTGTTTCAGGTAGAGAATAAAAATAATATTTGAATTAATTTTTCCAATAAGAAGTTTCATTTTGAATAGCAGGCTATTTGGGCAGCTGTCAATTTTGAAGCTATTATCTTTTGACATTTGACAAGTAAAAACTACGCCATTATTAAAAATGGAACATTACACGCTTCAGCAACGCATTGAAGTTATTAAAATTTACTAGAGAAATGGTAACAATTTTTCAGTCACAGTTCGTTTAACTAAAGCACGTTTTGTTCGTCGTAACGCACCTTCTCGGCCGGCAATAGTATACCTGGTGGAAAAATTTGAGATGTTGAAACAAGTTTGTGATGTGAAGAATCAAAACCGTCTGCATTGCTCAAGAACACATGTGAATATTGCTGATGTAGCCCGTAGTGTTGAAGAAAACCCAGGTTTGTCGATTCCTTGTCGATCTTTGAAATTAGACATTCCACAAACGGCATTACATCGTATTTTGCATAAAATCTTAAGGCTTTTAAAGTTCAGTTAACACACGAACTCAAGCCGGTCGATCACCATAAACGTCGTATCTTTGCTGATTGGGTCCTTCAAATGCATCAAAATGATCCGGAATTTCATCGAAAAATCATCTTCAGTGATGAGGCCTATTTTTACCTCGGAGGCTACGTTAATAAGCAGAATTGTCGCATTTGGGGCTCAGAAAATCCAAGAATGATTGTTGAAAAGTCTTTGCACCCTCAACGTGTCACTGTTTGGTGCGGTTTTTGGGCTGGCGGTGTGATTGGACTCTACTTTTTCGAAAATGAGGCTGTTGCAACTGTTACGGTAAATGGATGGGGCTACCGAGCTATGATTAATGATTTTTTATGGCTGGAATTGGAATATATTGATGTGGACGACGCTTATTTTCAGCAAGACGGCGCTACGTGCCACACAAGCAACGAAACAATCGCAGTTTTTTAAGAAAAGTTTCCTGACCGTGCTATTTCTCGAAGAGGTGATCACAATTGGCCACAGAGACCTTGTGATTTAACACCTTTAGACTTTTTCTTTGGGGCCACGTGAAAGATAAGGTCTATGTCAATGCTTCACAATCGATTCAAGACCTTAAAGTTGGAATTAGTGAAGTTATCAAGGACATACAGCCGCAAATGTGCAAATTGGTCATGGAAAATTTCATGAAAAGAATGTGGTACTGCAACCGTAACCGTGGCAGCCATTTGACTGATATCGTTTTTAAATGTTAATGGCATACTATCCATCAAAATGAAATCTCTTATTATAACCCTATATATACAAGGATATGCATAAGCAGTGTTGAGAAAATGTACACATCTTTCTATTTACTACTTTAATATATCAAATTATACATACGAAACGCAAGCTTAAGACGTTTTGTCTATTATTATTTTACTTTTTCAAAATGCAAAATTTATGTTTATAACTAGTGCAATCACTTACGATAATAGTACATTGTATATGCGCGAGGAAATTAATGTTGATCAGTTTTTCTTTGCATTTATCCAGTCATCAATCCAATCCTCTGTGCAATAAACTATTCCTATTTTTTTTTTGTAAAAATGTTCACTGAGAATTTAAAATACATAATGTTGATAATATCTTGTAAAGAGCAGCGTTGTAATAGAGATTCTTTGAGAATATGGAGGAAATTCAGAAGAATAGAGTTGATACAAAACAACTTTCCAACCGACCTTATAAGTAGCGGATTTTATAATTATTATGCAAAAATTAGGCCTTCTTAGCTTTACTAAATAAATGCACAACATGTGGCGAAACATTTTTCTCAGGGATTTGTATAGGTGGTAGTAAATTGATTTCCAACAAGAATTTTTATATTCACTCTTCATAATTTCATCAACGTGCTACTACTTGTAATGCTACATATTACAAAAAGTCCAATAATAAACTGCGCAAGTAAAAACAAAACTTCGAGTTGAAAATGATATTAATAAACTAGAAGGAGGCTGTTCAATTATAGACCGCATGTATATGGCACATATGTTTAACAAGGCAGGTAAAACGGGTAAAGCTCTATTTTTATAATAAAAGAATTGAGAAAAAATAGGATAAGCATTAACCTTCGTAAGGGCGGGTGGATTTTGTCCTTTATTCGAACACATGGGGCAATTTTGTACCCCAAGCATTAAGTTAAGATATTACAATTTGTATGACGAATTTTACTTAATTATGTATTATGAAAGAATAAACAGCAAATATAGTGTCACACATTTATTCAAAACAATGTTATTACACGAAAAATGTAAAATAAATTCATTTATTGTGAAATGTAAATAACTTAAGATTTATTGATATTGAGGCAACTGATACATGTTACAACTTTACTACTGTGCTCTGTACACACAAATAAGGCGTGAACACATTGAACACCTACCACTAGTAGTTTCGGGAGCCGGTGCTTCTTTGGGGGTTTCTAGATTAGGTACAAACAAGGACCGCATGGGATAATTCATGACCCCGGCCAATATTTTTGCATTATATTTCAAAAATAAATCGTAATGTATTCAACTCGTAGAAAGTGTGTGTTAGCATTCCTAAAAGCATAATATTACAAGTTATTGAATATATAAGTTATTTAAAAAAAAATTGTTGCTGGGGTACAAAATTACCCCGCACGGCCTTACGAAGGTTAAGGAAATTCATAGATGTGCGAGAATGAACGAGGGGAGTAAGTTGGGTTGCTTACTTACACCAATACTACTTAATTTTAAATAGCAAATACGCGAGGAGGAATCGTATAGCGGCTCGCTCCGCCGAAACTGCCCGTCATTCTGTGGATGGGGTCACTGGGTGCCCGCGTTTACAGAAGATGTTGATACAAAAGGTTTTAAATGACTAGCATGGAATATGTCTCTCTCAGGCTAAGCATTAAGGACATTTCTGGTTGCGCAGGAATGGTAACGAGTGGAGTAAGCTGGGTTGCCTAACTTACACCAATACTATTTACATTTAAAATAGCATATACGCGAGGAGGAATCGTACAGCGGCGCACTCCGCCGCAAACATTACCTACGTATATATCAGATTTTGATAGTTTTTTATAAACAAAATAAACAGTTGTGATTCTAATTAAAAAAATAAAAATACTCATTACCTCAAGGTTTTGCTCTATATTTTCAAATATCCAGAGCTGTTTTCTTCTTGACTTGACTATTTTTTACATAAATCAAATTTCAACGTTTCTAGAGTCATCCTCATGGATTGGTTGGAACTATTTTGACTTATTAATTGGTTGATGTCTTTCTTTTTTTATATGCCTTGTCTAGTCCAATCTCGGCGCTAATTCTCATCATTTTTATGTACCACCAAATTATTTGAAGCAACATTGGTTTTAATTTAATTTATTTTTGTTATAATCATTCGTTATAAGTTAAATACTAACGGCAATAGCCAAACGCCCACTTCTATTTTTGCATCTTTCTCTTCTCGTTCAGTTCTAATTATTTATTTTTTTTAATGTTGAACAAACATTTGATTCTAATTTACATCATCGAAAGCCTTTTCTAAACCAACCATTGATATGAATGATATTTTTCTATTGTTTCTTCTTTTACTGCTTTTAGTAGTAGAATTGAGTTGCGTGTTTTCTTATACTTCTTTACTTTGAATAGGTCTTTTCTCAATTTTGTGCCTTTTTTTTATTTTATAAATCACATAATTTCGATTTTGAAGTAGCTACAGAACTCAAAAAATACTTTTTGCTGTTAATGTTTTAGTTCAAAGAAGCTTGGATACAAACCAGGATATATTTGTCTGCTCTTGATTATAACAACTTATTTGATAAAGCCAAAGTCAAAAACACGACCATCTTGATAAGATATTAAAGAAATCATAAAAAAAATTTAACCTAGGACTCAAAACTGTTTAGATGCCATGTTTTCTTTATGCTTCTCTATGGGGTAGAAATATGGACTTTAAACAAAAGACATAAGAAAATAGATGTCTATTTTTACTGCAAAGCTTATTACCGACGCCAGAGATTAAGACTACCATATTTGGGAATTTTGCCGCAAATTCAGGAATTTCAACCTGAAAATCCAAAAGAAGGCGTACTCATTACAACACATTTTTTCTTAAACTTAAACAGACCCTCCAGATAAGGGACTCGAACTCGAGGGCTGGACTGTGAGATCTTTAATTTTACATCAGTAACATGACTATTTTTTTGCGATTAGCTTTACAATGGCTTTGCGGAAAGCTGATTCTGACAACCAAAAATTCTGCGAACTGTCTCGAAATTTTCACCGTGACTATAATGATTTTTTTAAAATTTCTATACTTAAATAGTATAGGCAATTTCATTTCAAACGGACCAGAGCACGGAATTTTTTTTTGGTATTTTTTTACGTTTCTATAACTTATTAGTAGTCTTTTGATTGGTTCATTAGGGTATGAAACATTTAAAAAAAAATGTATCATTTTTATTTTCGACTTTGAAAAATCGTATTTTTTGGTTAAAAATTGCAATTTTTGATATTTTTATTTATCTAGCAATAACTAAATCTTTAAATGGACGGTATCAAACCAAATCTTCAACTTTCTTGATGATTTTGTCAGTTTCTTTCAGAGGTCTTCCACGCTTTAGGTTATCATGAATGTCCCTATTTGAACTGCTTCTACCAATATTTGACTTGAAAATAGATTGTTTTCTCGCTACTGCCTTCTTTCGATAAAATAATTATGACTCTTTTTTGTTTGTTGTTGCAAATCACTCATTGTTGTCTCTTTAAACTGATATAAGAATGACAATTGCTTAAGGAATTGGAACCAAACTTGGAGATGACGAGCTATAAAAATTTAAGAAATTTACAAACAAAAAAAAAGCAAAAACAGCCCAGTCCCATGGTTGGCTAGTTATTTGTATGTACTTTACAATATTGGCGAATTTTATTCTAAACACTACGAAATATATGTATCCACAAATCATCTCATCTATTATTATTTTAACAAATTTTGCCAATGCTACCTATAATAAAGTCAGCATTTGATGTATTAACTAATTTTTAACTGTAACTAATTGTATTTTTTTATAATTTTAGAAACGGTTCCGGTTTCAAGCATCGGTGCTTCTGATAACACAAGTATTAGAGTAACGGAAGGTTCCACAACGATTAGTGAATCCGAATCACCGCACACATCAACTGGCACGTTTGGTACAACACGACAAGAAGTTTTCAGCACAACGGATGCGGAAACAACTAAATACACCACTCAAGAAATATCTTCTGAAGGTACAACTACAACAACTACAGAACGTACCGACCCGCCAATAATAAGGGCCCAACCACCTATACCCGAATATCCGAGCTTCTATCCACCAACCGGAAAAACACCGCCCCGGCGGAAACCAGAACGCGTTAGCTCGGAGACCTCCGAAATAATCGCTTTAATAATTGGCATAATTGCAGGCGCCTTGATCGCCGTTGTTCTCATAATCTTAGTCATACTGAAATTTAAATCGCGCGGCGATCGTTCCTACAAAGTCGACGAAGGCAAAGGTTACCAACAAGGGCCTAATGCGGCCTTGTTAGCAAACACAAGTAATACAAACGGACAGTATCAACTAAATGGTGCTTTGCGAAACGGAGATAAGGGCGGACATATGCAGCAACAACAGCAGAAGAAAAAACGCGACAGTAAAGACATTAAAGAGTGGTATGTGTAAGTGTATTCAGTTTATATTGTTGACTCCGAGCCATTTCTGTGCGTGACTGAACTGGACTGATCAAAGTTTAACTAATTATTACTGAAGGTGATATCTATCCTGGGAACCGAGGCGATCTTGGGAATAAAAAATCATCAAGATTATATGTAACTGTATAACTTTAAAAAATCCTATGCTCATGTTGCGAGATAATTCCTTTAAAATAAGTTTCATTTTTACCTGAGGAATAATTATATCATTTTTACTCTTTAGATTTATCGAGACTTGTTGGAGATTGTTAAATTTATTTACATCAAAATTAAAAAATAAAAGGATCATTAGCAGGACAACTATAGTTAATTGACCTCTTCCAAAATATTGCTGCGATACAAGATTTTCGAAGAAGGCGCATTTTAGTAAATTTTAGACTGTTCTAAAATTAACGAATATTCAAAGAAATATTCAAACGACTGAAGTTTCTACTAAGGATATGTGTCTAGTCGAAGCGAATTAAAAAAATGTAAATGCTAATGTAAATTAATACTAGGTAATTGAAATCATTTTTCACCAGATTTTGATAATGATAAATTTAACAATGTGATCTATTTGTTTTATTTATTGTATACAGGCACGGATTCCCCTTTCGAACTGCCATGATATTTTGTAGAAATTGGTTTTACACCAATTAGCTCAAAGTATACCGATTGCAAGGACTGCAGTCTCTATCAGAGATAAATCATATCACATATTTTATAGTAATGAACTGTTGCAGGTTTTCACATTAAGTAATAATTAGAAATAATAATAAATTCACCATCATGTCGTGTCTGCACTTTTTAGACACGAAAAATTTACATTCATTGCCATCATTTTTTATAGGAGTGCGTTTATTAAAAATAGCTCAAAAGAATTGAACCGAACAGAAGACTGCAGTCTGCAACAGAACTATATCATATCATATCAAATATTTTTAGAAATTTCCACAAGTGTAGGTTACACCTATTTAGGGAGTAGATCCCCAACAATGGCTTAAGTAATAACAAAATTTTCATCACATCATATTTTCAAATATCCGTGTCTGTTGAGATTATTAATTATTATTATTCGACCATCGCTAGAATTTTCAATAAATCTATATAGTCTAATCACCTATCGCCTATGAACCTTATTACAGACGACACTTACATAGCAATACAGATATATAGATATGCCATTGCCCCTTATTTAAAGAGATGAGATAAACATTAGTTGTTAACTATTTGTTGTGTAAAAAGTTGTATGTAGTTTAGCATTTTGTATTATACTTTTTGGATTTTGTTAGAGCTATAATAAAATGGCGTATATTTGGATGTTACAATTACATTATATTATTTCACCTTCAAGCAATCAAGTAAGTATTCTAAGTTGGGTTTAGTAGTAGGTAGATTGTTATTAAATATTATTATCACAATTATTTTAGCTATTATTTATTAGCATACAATGTTATATATTATACGTGTTTATGATATTTTTTTCAGCTAATTTGTTAATTGGTTAAGATGTATACCAATTTGGATACAAAAGCAAAAAATGATTGATAACAGCAGTAATGATAGTAAAAGTAAAAACAATGGCATGTGATAGTAATTCGACTACATGTGCGTAATATAACAAAATTAAATTAATCACAAATAATATTATTTAATATCGTCGGCCTAATGTGAAAAGTGCATTACTTCAATTTTACTGATTTTGGTTTTTTTGCGCCATTTTTTAGACAATTGTCAAATGTACAGACTACAACTTGGCACTTTCTTAAAAAAATACTAGATATTACTCAAAAATAATGTTATGAAATTTGCACAACTCCCGCCTCCTAGGCAACAATATGATAAATGCAAACTCCCTGTAAACAACATGGTGATTTATGCCGCAGTGACAGTTGTTGTGTTAATTTGAGTAAATCAACTCGATGCACTTTTATACAGTGATTGTGATAAAATATTGACAAGTAAGCATATTATATTTATTTCTTATTTTTAAGTAACGGACAAATTTGTTTTCTAAAATTATTTCAGATAAGATAGGCAATGATGTAACTGATTGTTTGTTTTTTTGAAAACTACTAATTCTGGTTATTATTAACTAAAATTGACTTAAAATTTGCTGATTATTTTTTCCAGCAAATATGGATCCTAAATCCAAAAGTTTCAAGTCTTTGGATGAAGAAGAGAATGTTGTTTTATTAAAGGATGTAACAATTTTGCACAACTCCAGTATTTTTATATAATTTTGATTTTATAATTAAAAATCAATATCAAAGAACATAATATCGATAAAAGAAGAAGATATCCAGATGATATTGACACACATTTTGTCAATTATAGCGTTAAAACAGTTTTTCCACTCTCCTGTAAAATTATGATTTACTTTTTACATTAGGCCGACGATATGGTTAGTGGCGTAGCTATAATACAACCAAATTTTAAAATCTGAGAAAGCATGATTGATTTTTAAAATTAATTATATACTTCTCAAGAGGCTACTAGATATGTAGACTGCGATTCAAACAAAATACTTTATTGGCAATAGTAATGTATTATCGTGAAAATTGAAGAAGTATTAGGAAAAGGCGTAGCGCTAATATAAGTTTGAGTTCTATAGTGTACTAAATATATCTGTTATACACATAAGATAGCATATGTCCTAATATTTCTTCATTCAATGATATTATGCAAATAGCTATAAAAATAAAATATATGAAATTGTAAGCATTGTTCAAGTTTTTTACTATTTTGCGTATGCAATCTTTACATAAAAAGATGACCAAAGACTTTTAATATTTCTGCAAAATCTTATTTGCAAATCACAAATGTAAAACGACTCTCATGTAAGCAGCTAATTAACATATTCGGTGCTATTCTCTATGCATATTGCTAGAATATAAGCAAGATATATTGCTAGCAAACAATATAAACTGCCATTTTAACAAATGTTGTTTGCTAACAATATAAACGGTCATCACATCAGGAAGCGTGAAAAATCTCTAGATAAAATAATAATATATATAAAAATTTATTTTGTTAAAGTGACAGTTTATATTGTTAGTAATTAAAGGTTGTTAAAATGACAGGTTATTTTGTTAGCAAGCAATATTTCTTAAAATGACAGTTCATATTGTTACCTAGCAATATATATCTTGCTTACATTCTAGCAATGTACATAGAGAATAGCCCCGATTGTCAGCAAAGTATTTGATAAAATTGAAATTAAAGATAATATTGTTTAAAATAGCATCATATGGTTACAAAAAATACATTGATTATATCAAAGTTTATCAATTTAGCCACTACTCTCGTTGCTCTTTGCAAGGTAAGGGCTGATAATAATTTAGGACCTACTCAATTAACCCAAGTTTGAGTTAGTTTTAGCAACTTATTCGATGTTTTGTAAAAAATTTGTTTCTTTGTTTTTTTTAAATAAGAAAAATATAGTAAACAGACTTTTAGATAATAATATTAATCTAAAAAAGAAAAATAGAATAAATGACAAAGAAAATGTAGAAGTCAATTAGAAACTAGTTCAGTTAACGATAGATGGTTTCCTTCTTCCACTAGCAGCTATACTAATGACTAAAACTAAAAATAACAAAAAGTAAAAAATATTACGATACCCACAAACATTCAAACATAAAGAACAAAAATAGTAGTCGTTTTTATAAGTTAATAATGATATTAAGACAAAGTTTATTTAAATGCGCCGTAGTTAAGTCTAAATAGCCACTAAAATAAAAATAATTGGTAGCTTTTACAACCTTACAGAAAAAAGATTGCCTAAAAATTTCTGTTCTGAAACGTGCAGTAGTTAGTAGCTCTTTATTTCAAATATTGAATACCAGTGCGAAATGACAATTTATTGGCAATATATGGTAGAGGTTGGCTTGTAATACTTTTATGATAAAACAAATAGAATGTAACTTACGTCTATTGCTTATATTTAATCAATTTTTTTTTTTTTCAATTTGTATAATATTTGTTGGAATTTATCTATTGCCGAATATAAACCTCAAGCAAGATTTTTGCATTTTTTTAGTTCGATTTCTATCAAATGCATCAAGACAATCGCCATATACTTCACAATAATTGAAGTGACTGATTATTAAATATTAGATTATAATTAAAAGGGTGAAATTAAAAAAAATCTTTAAGATGAAACTGTGGTGTACAAGAAAAACAAATAGAATTAAAAAATGATGAGTATAGAAAAAATGTGAATTTTTTTTTTTTTTTTTCAAAAGCAAATTGTTAAGTAAACAACTAAAAATGCAAGATAGCTAAAAGTGAAAATAACTGTAATAAAATTAAAAAAATATATAAACTTTATAAAAAGTACTGAAAAAAAGTGTAGTATACTAAAACAAGTAAAACAAATAAGAATCAAAAAGTTTGAAAATTGTATTTTCTCATACTTTTGAGTAAATGTGTAAAACAAATACAATTCGAATTGTGAGAGGTGGTAACGCAATGCCACCTATTAAGAAAAACGATGAATTTTTTGTGTGTGAAGCAGAGCTGTAGAACAGTTAAAACCTACACGAACAGGCAACGGCATTTTTGGCGCGTTCTATTAGAATCAGATGACCAAATCAAATTTATTATTTAAACTTAATAAATGATGTATTGTATGTAAATTGCTTTTTCACTCAGTGTAAGACACATAGACTAGTGTTTCAGGATATGCACCCATTATCAGTGTGCCTAGCATCTCACAGTAACTATTAAACCGTGTATGTATAGTAATGTGTAAGAGGTGATAACACAATGCTTCCTATTAGGAGAAACGTTAAACTGTTTGTGTAGAAAAAAGAGCTAGATTCTGGATTTTAGATTTGAAATTTAGATGGTCTACACGTACGCCTTATTAGGGCCTTCCTCCAGTGTCGTCCTCACTCCGTTGTTTTAGCATTCAACCACCCAGTATAGCTGATGTATGCAAATACAACGCTTGGAAGGGTCTCCTTTATAGCGGCCATGTCAAGCCAACAGCTCCCCATCGTGGACTTTCTATTGTATTAGAGGGCCGGGCATGTACATCGCCTTGTCATCCATTTCACATCCTCTACCTACACGTTAGATTGTTTCTAAAACCTGTATGACACTGTCTATAATTATGTCTTGAATTATATATATAATTATAGATTGGCCATTTCCGTGTGTAAAACACACAAATTATCAAGGTCACAATTATATCGTGAAAAATTTAGAACATGTTCTATTTTCCCATCTATAATCGACGCGAACGTGATGTGCGCATATTATTTTGTATTTTGTTATTTTTTTTCAATTTTACCACTGCAGCTCTACATATAGCAATTGCTACCACTTTTTTAATTTGTTCTGCTTCCATTTTTTATTATTTTCATTAATTGTATAACTAACTGTAGCAATAATCAATTCAAAACAAATGACATAACCTGCAAAGTGTAGTAAACATTAAAACTTGATTTGACAGATCATAGATAAGGCGCAGGCGTGGTTTTATAATTATATAACGAATTATTTACAGTGTCATACAGGATATAAATTTTATATATGGATTTATGGCACAAATTCTAATAAAAATTATATATAAAATTCAAGACATAATTATAGACAGTGTCAAACGGGTTTAATACCAATCATGTGCATGTGTTTTTTTTTTCTTCCTTTGTCTGTCTGCAGCCCGGAGTATCATCCCAACGCCTTCTCAGTCCTGTGTGTTAATTTTTAGTAGGTTATTTAAACTTTTGAGTGTTAAAGCGGTTTAAGGTTTAGGTCCGCACGCCATAAGGGCTGAACCTTTACGCGCCAGTCCGCTCCCTCAATGTTACCTACTTTGTTGGAATGTTTTCTTACCCAGCGCGATATTATTTTTAGAGGCTGTTGAAGTAAGTGCATAATGACATTCAAAAATTAGCTTTTATGTGATATTAAGAATTGTTTATAGCAATTAGGGCCGCTCTACTATCCATGTAAGCTTGTTGTCAAAAACCACCCCAAGATATTTGACCTTGGATGATAATGGTCGTGGAGTATTTAGGAGTTTTGGTAAGTTTAGTTTTCCACTTTTTCTTTTTTTTTCTGTGAAGAAAACCAGTTTGGTTTTCAGAGGGGTAAGCGTAAGAGCCTGGTTTTTGCACCAATTTTTGATTATTCTTAAATGCATAACCAATTGTATAGAAACCATGATCATTCAGTAGCCGTATAATGTTGTTAACTACTATATTCCATAGTAGTAAAGATATTACACTTCCCTTTAGCAACAACTTTCCTGACCGTCAAATCCCTTACAGTAACAGTAACTGCTCTTTTCTTCAACATGTGTTGTGTCTATCCACTAACTGTGAAGTTTACATTATGTGTTGCAAACGCAGTTTTTATTTTGTTGAAGGTGGTTTTAACAAAAGTGCGTTTAATATCTATAAATACGCCCAAGGTGGACATTTTGTGTATTAGAGATATTTTCATTTGGTCCGTTGCAAGATCTAGGATTTAGTTTAATGCACAATCGTTCTAATGTCTTCAAGAGAAGGCCAACAGAATTTTGCAAGAGTGTAACCGTTACGCCCTGGTTTTGGTATAAATACAACTTTACTTCTCTCCATGCTATAGGTATGTATAAAAAAGTAATGCATGTCCTATAGATTCTTGCCAGGTAAGTTAGTATGATATCTTCACTCCATTGTAAAAGAACAGAAAAGTTTTTAATTGCCCATGCTAGATGCATTTTTTCAACAAAGTGGCAAGCAGCTACCCAGTCTTCCTCTGATGGGGTTGGAGTCGTAGCGTCGGACCAGGCTTGTGCCAAAGCGGTACAACCTAGGAAATAAGTTTCTAAAAGTATCTCCGTTGCTTCCGATAGATTGGCTGTGTATGAACCGTTGTTTCAGCAACCCAGTAGTTTTTTAAACATCCTCACAAAAAGGTCTCTCAGTTTTCCGTTAACGTTGGCGTATGCGTCATTTATAACCTTTCTGGGCATTTTTGTATAACATCCAGTCTGATTGGTTTTTTGAGTTTTTTGCTTTGTTGAAAGATCTTTGTGCAGCTTCCTCCTCAAGCCGGTCAGTTTCCTCGCACCACCAAGATATGGTGTTATAGGATTCAATAGCTAGCATAAGTAGGCACAAGTCTTTGTACGCTCGTGTTAAGAAAAATGTCAATTTATTTACTTAGTTTTCTATTTTTTCTACACTAATGGGTTTATTTAAATCTGCACAGGTACTTAAACTCCGCATAAGGTTGTCTTGAAAAGCAGCTTTATCGGTCAGCCCAAAGTTTCGGCACGGCTTGATTTTTGTTTACTCTTTATGTTCTACATTAAATATTATCCATTTGTAATCTGACATTGAGACCGACGTAGATACGTGCCAATCGTGGCATTTTTTTGAAACGCTAAGAGTTGCCGGTGTAATATCTATCACAGTTTAACTGCGGGACGTAAAAAACGCTATAGTTTAGTATTTTTAGGTTAGTACTATAGTACAGTTGGCGTCACATCCAACTATAAGGTCAACATTTCCTCTTATACAAATGTGCACTCCAGCCTAAAAAACATTGTTATGTGCTTGGGAATGTAAATACACGTCCTTAGCTGACTGTTAGTTAGGTTTGAAAACATATTCCCAATTAGTTTGCCCAATGCGCAGACTCTAGTTTCTATAATCCATGGTTCTTGGATTAGGGCTATTATGTCTTGCATCAGCTCTAGTTCGCGACATAGTGTTGCTACGGATGAATCAATAACATCTGTTTCCATTGCTTCCTTCTGCGGAAGCACATTTTTTTGTTATTTTAATAGTGGGTTTACTAAAGCTCAGCAGATTCCCTTTATTATTTAATGTGCCTACATCTTCCTTACCTATTCCTAGAACAAGGAGTCGGCCCTCTGGTTTTTTTATCACGACAGTGTGGAAAATGCAGTAATCGTTGACTTTGAGCCACTATTTCTGCTTTTCCAGGCGATTCATGACCAGCTCTACAACATCCGGTTTTCCCGGAGCTTCTGTCAGCCTAAGAAGCCGGCTCAGTAGCACAACGCCATCATCAAGATAGGACTGTAGCATTTCAATCCAAAAATCACTACAAGTTTCACGAAAAACATGTTTTGCACCATCATTTATCAAATCAATGCACTGTTCCTAAATTAAATTGTCCTCCGAAGACAGATCACTAATGGAAAGTTCAAATGGGTAAGGGATAAAACGATGGTGTTTGTCAAATTCTCGCAGATCAAGAAAATAGTAAGAAAAGAAATTTCTTACTATTTTCCTGATCTGCGAGAATTTGACAAACTAAAAAGAAATAAATACTGTTTCATCACCTCAAGGATACCGCCATCGACTTCAAGCTCATTTTCATCAATATGCTCAGCTGTGGAAATAAGGCAAAATTCTTATTCTCTAACTTTACAATCAATTCAAAATGTATCAGACTGTAAAAGTGTTTTGCCGTCCTACTGTAACCCCAGTTTGAAATCCGTTGCTCTATAGCTTTTATATAAAAAATATTTGTATAACATTCTAAATGATTGTACTAAGAAAAATTAAGTTTAAATAATTTTAAATATAATATAATAAAAGTTATCGTATTGTTTAAATTTTCATTCCATTCAAAATTATTATTATTATAGGGTTAAAAGAAAAGCACAAATTAGTAATAGGTAATTAAAATCTTAGCTGTTATCCTTGATCCTTATCTCCCCGTCTGGGTTCTACACGTGGTCGAGGTACATTATATTAATTCAATTCACGTCTTAAATTCCTCAACAAGGTTTGCACGAAGCCAAACTAGCGGCAGGTTAAAATTAACGTGGCATAAATGAGTTTAAATGAAATTATAATTCCCTACAATACAATAGAAACACGAGAATTAATAATTTATTGAAATTGAAATTATTATAAAAACGATTTATGTAATTTAAAATAGTACATACCAATCAATGCTATCAATTCCTTGCTCCAACAGTTAATTTAATTGATCTGCCGAAGCAAAAGAGACAGTCTTAACGTAAGGTAGTACTGTTGCCAAGTATTATCCCGATAACTCCAATAATTAAATCAATTCTTACTTTAACTAGGTAATGATTAGTATTGATTAATTAATAGTTCGGATTGTTCTTTTAAAATCAACTGTGTGGTTCGAGCACAAAACCAAAAAGAATAAATATACATTGCATTGTATTTTACTTCGAGATACGCGGGGAATGTTATTTTTACTACCCTATTTCTTATAGAATTTTTATTCTTAAGGGCAGAGTCTACCCGCGAAACCAAGAAAATTGAAATTTGTCCGACATGTGCTGGCTCCTGTTGCTAAATAGTTGAATTAAGCCTAATGCGCAGAATAACAACTTACTCGAGCTAGCGCGCATCATAGCCGATTATATATTTATTTATAAACTACATCCCCACACCCCTTCATAGTACGAAAACAATTCGTATTTTTACAAAATTATGTTATGTATTTACGTATATATAGCCTGACACCGAAAGGTAAAAAAGGCAATTGAATAAATAAATAAATAAAATAAATTTACGTATTTATATAGATTTGCACCAGGGGCGCGCATAAAATATTTAATTTTATTGAATCTTTATTATTGTTTCTATCATTATTAGATATATTTACAAATATATACTTCATAATATTTTAACTAAATTATGTGTGCTGTTTGTATTTAAACAGTAGTGTATAACAATTCCATTTTAACAATTAAGTTATTTTTGACTAATAGGTATTGAACAAAAAAACTCTAGAAATTGCAATTTTTTTTAACATTTGTGTGCATCTATTGTGTTTTGTAACAAAGATAAAATTATACTAAACCTTATTGTAACATAATAATATAATATTTTATGATACAAATGTTTAAAAAACATATTGAGAATATTGAAACGTTTTCACCTATGTTTATTTATAGACCTACTACCCCTTACCCCGCGATGTACACCTGTGCAACTTTAAATACAATTTAGATTCGCATGTTTACAAATTTGATTTGTATACTGCTTATTAATTATTGTAGCGAGATTAGTTTCTTTATTTTCTTTTTATGCTTATACTGTTTTTTTCAAAACGGTATAAGTGTGCGTGTGTGTATTTAGTCTTTTTGCAGAATTGTGCAGAGTTGTCTTTGAAGTGATAAGTAATAACTTTTATAAGATTATTTGAATCAGGGGCGCGCGCAAATAAAATAAAATATTATTCAATACTACATTTGTAAATAATTAAAAATATATCAAGAAGATTTTCTTTTATCATTTTTAATCCAGAATAATATATGAACCAAACTGATTTTAGTCATTTATATTTAATTGGTTATGGAAATATAATTGTTTGATTAAATTTGATAATAAGATTATAGTTTTATAAAAAAGTTGATAATTTAGGTTCAACTTATTGTCATTATTATTTAAATGCAAATAAATAGTTGAATTTATAAATACGTTGCACAATATTGTTGCTTTTGTTTCCACCGCTGCACAGTATGAAATAAATGACAAATGGCAGTAATTGGTAGAAAACAAACAAACAGATTTTTTTTATCGTTTTCCTTTTTAATTTTATAAAATTATTAATAATGAAGTATTATTCTTAGTAGCAAGATTTGTAAAAATGTACAAAATACGTTACTAGGAAGATTGCAAACAAGAATTTCTAAAATAACTGAAAATGTTGGTATTAAAATTGTATCAGTTTTATAAATTAGAGCAACCTAAAGTAGGTTTCAAAAAAATTCTTGCTTTATTCCCGTTATTTGTTCTACTAAATCTGTATTTATATACATCGACCGTTACAATAAACGTTTTTTTTTAATTACCTGTAAATTTGTTAGTCTTAACGTTTTTTATTGTATAGCAAAAATTTTACTAATTTTAAAATGTTTATAGTTTTGGGATTTGCATTGCATATGTTGCACTTGACTGTAATTTTTTTTTCATAAATCATCGTAGAAATAATTAAACTGTGCTTTAATATAACATTCGTTATTATTATTCAGAACAATCGGTATTAGTTGATTAATTTGTTCAGATAAAAGTTACTAGCAATTTAACAGAGATACCCAAATAAAACATGTTAGCAAATCTAATGACATAAATAACATTTAAAAAGTTTTGAAGAGTTTTTTTTCAAACTTATTGACACTTAGTTGTTTTTTCAATTTCTATTTTGATATTCTTAATATACACCAAATTCCTAATCACATGTGCCATGGACGTCAAAATATCTGACAGTTTATTTCTTCAAAATCAACAATTAACATTCGGTTTTTTAAGCGAAAGTTTTCTAACGCCGGAAGTTTCAAACGATGAGAAGACCAAATTTAATCAATCAAAAACGAACGGCCATTATTCAGTTTTTACTGAAACATCAGAAAAATGGACGGCTGAAAAAGGGAGCAGTGATTTTGGCAATTGAAAAATTCAGAACATCAAGAGCCACTATAAAAAAAAATATGGAAACAAGGTAATGATTCTGTTTGTGGTTTGGATGAAAATACGCCTATGAGTGTTGATTCTAACAAGAAAGGAAACTCTGGTCGGAAAAAAATTGACAGAACAGAAAAAATTGCCAATATTCGATTAGTTGATCACAAAAGAAAAGGGACATTGCGGTCGTTATCAGTTGCAGTTGAAATTCCGCCTTCCTTGCTATGGAGGTTGCTAAAAAATGGTGAAATTAAGAAACATTCCAATTCATTGAAACCGCTTTTAAAGGATGATAACAAGGTATCACGTCTGGATTATTGTCTGTCGTTTGTGAAAGAAAATGGCGAGTTTGAGGATTTAATGAATTACATCCACATTGACGAAAAGTGGTTTTATATCACTAAAGTAAAGCAGATGAAGTTGAACCATGTCGTCAAGTTCAAAGTAAGTCAAACATGATCAAAGTGATGTTTTTGGCAGCCGTTGCCCGACCGCGGTACGATCGTTACCGTAACCAGTTCTTTAATAGAAAAATTGGAATATGGCCATTTATAGTACAAGAACCAACCTCGCGAAATAGCAAAAATTGACCCAAAGGTGCAATGGTAACCAAACCTGTAGAAATCTGTAAAGATGTTTACAAACGTATGTTAATGGATAAATTGATTCCGGCAATTAAAGAAAAATGGCCAAGGGGTTCCTCAAAAACATCTAGCAATATAATCATACAGCATGATAATGCAAGACTACATTGCATTATTGAAGATGAGCAACTTCGGACCGAATGTAGGAGGGATGGTTGGAACATTTCGTTTACTTTTCAACGGACCAATAGTCCCGATTTGAATGTGCTTGGCTTTTTTTCGTCTATTCAATCATTACAACACCAGCATTCACCTCGCAATATTGACGAATTAATAAGAGTTGTCGAAGAATCTTTTAAAGAGGTGACTAGACATACATTAGATAATGTGTTTATTACTTTACAAACAGTTATGAAATCGATTATAGATTGTGACGGTAACAATAATTATAAACTTCAACATATTAGCAAGGCAAAGCTTCGTAGGAAAAATCGCTTGCCTACTATTCGTTTATACTAACAGTTTTTATTAGTTATAAGTTATTTTGTAAAAATAAAGTATAAATATAGTACGTTGAAACAAAAACGGCTATCTTATTTTGTAAAAAATAAACTTTGATAATGGCTCAATCATTATGGAAAAAATATAAAACGGTAATGGCTCACTTATTATGGAAAAAATATAAAACGGTAATGGCTCACTTATTATGGAACAGAGGTAGTATGTTTTATAATATATTTTAGGCTTAAGAAAAACTGTGATTTAAAACATAAAATTCCGGTCAAAAAGTCATTTTTATACAGGGTGTTAGGTAGACATGTTATTCCTTAGTTTATTCTAAGAATGTTTTGTCCTATGATGATTTCTAAAAAAACCCTATGTTTTGAAAATACAGAGTGAACAAAATATGGGACAACCATATACGATATTTGTTGAAATCATTAATGTAAATAAAAGTATGACGTACGCCAATGAGTATATCAAGTACAAAAAATTAATGAGTTTATCAAGTATAAAAAATTGTTAACGATAACTTGGAACGACTGTTTTATCTACTGTACAAGTGGATTTCATTTGAATGCGTCTCGTTATTGATAATCACATGTATCGGTCGCAGTTGTTTAGATTGAGTGACGTTTGGCTGTTTGACGTGTCTTTTAGTGAATTCCTCTACCATGAATCACTATACAAATGCCGAGATGACTGACATGCATGTCATGTATGGACTTGCTGATGGCAATTTGTTACAAGTTAGACGATTGTACATTGAACGATTTCTTGGCTCCAGCCTAGATACAAACTATTCAATTACGATCATTTTAAATAAAAAACAAATATTATGTTTTTTAAATTTATCAAAAAATTTTGTTATAAAAGTATATTTTTATTTTACATGGTTGTATTAAAAATACCATAGAGATTCAAAAAATTAAAAAAAAAATGTTGCTGTTTAAAAAATAAAGTTGGTTGCATAACAACTATACTAAAAATAAAAACAAATATGTGTGTACCTGCCTTTATAATACTCAAAAAACCATTTAAAATGGTTTTTGAATCATATAAATTGGTTAAAAAATAACGGAGATATTCAGCCGTACGTTTTTTGTCTAACACCGTGTATATATATTTTAAAATTATATATATATAAAAAATATACTTTTATATGCATTAACTTTGTCTTTATTTCAAGTAGACTAGTTTCGGTGGTTAGACCATTAAAGCATATAAAAGTATATTTTTTATAAATATAATTTTAAAATATATATATATTATAAATTACATTACAAATATTTTCACGTACATTTCAGACACATACAGCGATAACAATATTAAAAACAAATAAAAGTATAAAATAATAAAAATGACAAACAAAATATAATCTGTGATTTATTTTCACAGTGCAAAATGATTACAAAACTTAAACTTCAATTTAGTTGTCGGTTATTCGAAAAGTGCTGCAATAAATTAAATTAATTTCATTTTTTTTATATATTATAAGAAAGAACTTAACTTGACAAAAAAAATGCAACTGATTGTTACCACTTTTCTCTATTTTCCACTATAAGCTAAACAACACCATTTACAATTTTGTCATACATTGATTAGTAATTTAATTACATGCTTCTTTTATTTATTAATTTAGAGCGGTTCATATTTACCTCACTTGACTCTAATAATTATGTATACTAATAACAGTAATAACTAACATTGCAGTATATTTATTATAACACAATAATATACTTTATATATTTTTTAATTCAGTAGAACTTATATCAATTATTCATTTTACAATATAATAGTTTCATACTTTTAGTAAATTCAATTCATTTTATACAACAAATAAATAATTAAATAATATTTATCAAAATAAAACTGTATTTATTGGTTTAGTATTTGAAACAAATGGTTAGTATTTATTTTAATAAAATATCTATTATAACAACCAATTGCAAAACCCATTTATAATAAAATTTAAAATTAAACCCTTTTTGTTTCTACGTCTCTGTTTATTGTTATCAATTGCCATCAAATATGTGGCCCGCATGTGCCCAAACCGTGTCTTTGCCTAGCGCGACTAGAAAGAAGGGTCCGGGGAGGGATTGTCATAAAAGTAAATATCAATCTCACAAACACATGAGACCACTTGCCCTCTATGACCAAGAGTCCAAACTGCCGGCAGTCGTTTGTACAAGAAGTTGTCTAAAAATACAATTATTTTATAACAAAAATTATTGAAAAGTTGTTTTCAGGTTTATTTAAAAAATACAAGCTTTATTTTTTTGAAAATGATTTTAATTGAAAGATATGTCACTAAGGTCGGGTTTAATATTAGTTTAGTTATCATAAATCAACCAAGAACTTTATTTACGGCGTTAGTTTGTCAAAAATAAGTACAATAGTTTATAATAATTAATATAAAAAAATGTAGTAAACATAAAAAATTGAAAACTTAATTAAAACTTGGCAGAATGTTCAACCTTTCAAAGCACGTATAGCACGATATGATTGGTTTTGTAGTTTGGTTGTGAACGTGAAAAAGGTTACTATGTACTTTTCCATTTACGGCGCATCAACCGACTGTCACCTTAATCGCGGATATTATTTTTATTCCATAGGCGTAGGTAAATAATTTTGATTGAGTAAATTAAAAATAAATAGTAGAAATAGTAATATTGCATAAACTTAATATTGTAAATGAATCCATTATAATATAATTAAAATATCGATGACAAATTTTAAACCGTAAAAAGGTATAGTAATCCGGTTACGCTATACTGTAGATAACATAAAAACTTCCTTTGTATATACTATATATTACAAGAAAAAAGTTGATCTCGAAGAAAAGATTTAGAATGAAATTATTAGAAAGCAAAGAAAACAACATTTTGAAAATCCGTAGGGGGTGCTCAATCTATAGCAAAAATAGAATAATGCTTTATATAATAACACAATAGAAAGTTATAAAAATTAAAAAAAAAATTAAAAACTGCAAACGTGGTTTTAAAGGTTGAAGATTGAACAACTTATTTAAATTGTCTATCACACAAATTCTATAAGTTCTTCAAGTTAAATGTGCCATATGATATGATAGGAAGGATGATGTCATTGCTTTTCTGTACAAATGCAATAAGTTTATTAGTTGTCCTGACGAAAGTATCATAAAAACCTAAATAAAAAATAACTTTCCACTTTACTAAAAGTTAAAAAAAAAACTACATCTTATGATCTAAAAAAAGCAAACAGATGTATGCTATGATACTTTCAAAAATTATAGGTAGATGAATAGCAGCAATCCATTGTGATTACATATAATAGTGGTAAATAAAGCAATTGGTTCAGCATTGGACAAGGTGTCAAACAATAATGTACTATTATTTTATACTTAAGTAATGCTTCTAAAAATGCAAACAAAATACAGATAAATATTTTTATAAATGTAAGAAATGCTGTGTGAAAGAGTAAAAATAAAACAAATTTACACAACATACCTAACAATCGTGTTAATGTTGCTGCAATTTAAATAAATCTTTGTATAAATGTATCAAAAACTAGAATTATGGTGTTTCAAATTTTTTTTTTATTAAAATTTGATACGATCTTTAATCTAAAACTGTGTAGAAATGATTTTAAATTTTAATTGTTTTAATTTTTTGACAACTTAAGACCTTCCGATTGAATGGGGACCTTGAGCTGCAACACATAGAGACCATGCTTAAATCTACCCATGTTGCAAGCAAATATTTGCGCAAAATTTAACTTGCAGGGATAGTTTTGTATAAGAACAACTTCGCCGCATGTTATTCTTAATCCCATGTCGAATTTTATTTAGCCTGTTCAAACACGATCGTATATTAACTATGTGGCATCTTTGTATAAAACACTTTGTTTATAGATGTAAATAATAGAAATTGCAATATGATAAAAGACTATTTTTATACTTTGATTAATTTTACATCAATAATAAATATACTTCTATACTGCCAACCGATTAATCGTATCTTCATGTATGTACTTTTGTATTAGCATCAATGAAGTTAGCATAAAGTTACATAGCTGTTATATGGGTGGCATATGTTGTTTAAAACATTGAGTGTATTTAAACTATCATTATCATTCTTATTTAAAGAAACATTTAAAATATTACTGTATATTAATAACACAACGTTAAAACTATGCAGCTTTAAGTTGATTAGTATTATTATATAGTATGCTGTTTATAGTTGCTAGTTTTAAAAATGATACTTTTTTATTGTTTTTAAATAGTGCTCAAAATGTACATTGAACAGAATTGTTAATTAGATATTTAAATTATATAATAATATTTACACAAGAACAGAATACTTTTATAGTAAAGGCTCATTACCAAAGTAAAACTAATGAGGATGGCACATGGTCGTGCTTTCTTCAGTCATGTCTGAATTTAATGAAGCATTTCCCGATGCAAGAATTTCTTATAAAGCGTTTGTAAGTCGCAAATTACAAATTATTAAATAGTTTGGAGAAATGAATTACAGCTGTAATATGAAACAATGTTGTTCACGATATAAATAAAGATAAAATATTAGATAAGACCTTTTTACCAATAAAGCTTAGTTATTGTTAAACTAATAGAAAAACGGCTAGAAAAAAAAAATACACGGCAAGAAAATAGTATAAGAAAGATGATAAACACGACGGCAAACAATGTAAGCAAAAGGAACATAAATAGCAAAAATAGAAAAAAGAAAAATAAAGAAGAAAGAATAGGAACATGGAATATAAGAGGATACATGGGAAAAGAAGCTGAACTGGTGGAAAAAAATATAAACCAAAAAATAGAAATACAAGGAATAACGGAAACAAAAAAGAAAGGGCAAGGGATAGAAAAAACACATTGAGGTTATTGGTTAATATGGACAGGAATAGAGGAAAAGAAAAAGTAGGAATGATAATAGAGCCGGAAAGGATAAAAGATACAATAAAAGAAAAACACATAAATAAAAGAATTATGACAGTAGAAATGAAGCTAGTAGACGATGAAATATGGACCATGATAATAGCATACGGACCAAATAAAAACGCAAAGAAAGAAGAGAAAAACAGCTTCTATAGTAAAGTACAACAAGAAATAGACGATGGATCAGAAAACATAATGATGGAAACATAATAAACGACGGAATAGAAGAAGCAATGGGAAAAGAAGGAGAAGAAATGACAAACAACAACAGAGAAAGAATTATTCAACTACGTGTTGAAAACAATCTTGTAATAACAAACAATAAATTCAAACACAAGGAAATTCACAAATACACAAGAACACAACCAAACAGAAAGGAGAAATCAATCAATAAGTACTACCTAGTAAACAGAAACAACTAGAACAAGATAAAAAATGTAAGAGTAACAAAACAAGCAAAAATAGGAAGCAACCATTATTTACTACAAATGGACATGAAATAGAAAATAAAAGTTAAACCAAACAAAAGAAGAAAAAAGTTAATATAATGATAAATAATAATAATAATGATAAAAACATACAAACTAAAAGAAGAACAAACACAAGCGGCATATTAAGATATTCTACAAAAAAAAATCAAAGAGAAAGAAAAAAGAACGTGCATAGAAGGAAAATGGGAAACATTCAAACAAATTATTCTAGAAGCTGCAAAAGAGAGCTGTGAAACAACAAAAATAGTAAACAAAGAGATAAAAAAAATTAGTGAACAAAGGAAGTCAAGATGGAGATAAGGGACAAAAAAAAATGAAAAAAATACTTCAAAAAAAAAAAAATAGAAAACTACAAAAAATATAAAGAAAAAAAAATGAAACAAAGAGAATAATAAAAGAAGCAAAGATAAAATTATAAACAAAACTTAGAAAAGAAATGAATGAGAACTTCAACCGGAACCAAAAACTATTTTACGGAACATTAAAATATTTAAAACAAAAGAAAGAACAGAATATGATAAACATAAAAGATAAAATGGAAATATAATTACAAACGAAGATAAGATAATGGAAAGATGGAGGCAATACTTTCAAGAACTAACAGAACAAGAAATTGAAGAAAACAGAACAAGAAAAGATGAAGGAATGCTTAAGGACAAAAAAACGGAAAAAATAGAAGAAATAAAAAAAAAACAAAGTAATGAAACAATTAAAAATCTAAAAAACGGAAAAGTTCCAGGAACAGATAAAATAACGCCAGAAATGATAAAATTTATGGAAGAAGAGAGAGTTGGACAAATAATGGAACTAATAAATGACATAATAAGAAATGGAAAAACACCAAGGGAATGAAATTCAGGAATAATCCTACCTATACATAAAAAAGGAGATAAAAGAAAATGTGAAAACTATAGAGAAATTACGCTGACAAACATACCAAGCAAGATATTTACAAGAATTCAGCCAATGTAGATTTAAAAGAGAAAGAAGCACACAGGACTTAATATTTATAATAAGACAACTTAATGAGAAGATGATAAAAAATAATCGAGTAATGTACGTATGCTTTGTTGACGTTGCTTTTTCGAGCATTTGATAGGATCAAGAAAGATGATATATGGAAAAAACTAGAAGAGAAAGAAATTGAAAAAGAAATAATAAACGTAATTAAAAACATGTGCACAAAAAACAAAAACATAGTGAGAATGAACAACAAGGAATCGAAAGAATTTCAAACAAAGAAAGGGATTCAGCAAGGATGTGTGTTAAGCGCATTGTTTTTTTTTGTGCTAGATAAAGCAATAAAACAAGCAAAGAAAAAAATGAAAATGCTAAAAATAGGACATTGGAAGATAAAAATAACAAAAATAGCAGAAATGCTATTTGCAGACAATATGGCAGTGATTGCAGAGACAGAAGAAGAGCTTCAACACAACATGAAAATAATAGAAGAGCAACTAAAGAACATAAACATAAAAATAAACTATAAAAAAAAACAAAGATCATGATAATTGCAAGAGAAAAACTGAATCACAAAATAAGAATAATAGAACAGGTTGAACAATACAGATATCTTGGCGCAATAATACAAAGCAACGGAAAATTAGACAAAGAGATAGATGACAAAATAGAAAAAACAGCAAAATTATATTAAAAACTACAACAACAGAAGTAGTTAAAAAAGTAATAAAACCACATTAACATATAGTAGCAAAACATGAACAATAACAGGAAAACAAATAAAAAGAATAAATGGAGATGAGATTTCTTTAGAAGATCAAAAACAAAACAAGAAAAAATAAAATAAGGAACGAGACATACAGGATGAATCTACAAATTAAACCAATACAAGAAAAAATTACGAAAGGACAAATGAAATGGTATGGACATGTCAGAAGAATGAGTGAAAAAACGAACACCAAAAAAATATATGAAACAAGAGTAACAGGAAAACAAAAAAAAAAGAAGACCCAGAAAAGAATGGAACAGTTTAATAAAGGAAAAGGCTACAAGAAAAGAAAACACTTGGGAAGAAATATCCAAGGATAGAAAGAAATTGCGCAAATGTTATTACACAAAAATGTACGCCTTACACCGAAAGATAAAAAGGCAAGTGAATAAATAAATAAATAAATATTGTTAATCTTCATAACTTACACAAAATTACTTTACGCTCAATTGAAACTGTCGTTTAGGTTGCAATTTTAAGATGAAATAAAAAAACTTTTATATTTTTATAAAACAATGCAAAACGGTACCGCACTATAATTGTAGATAGATTACACGACAATAAATTGTTATTTTTAGAAAAAAAAACTGATTATGTTGTGTTTATTACAGATTTTATCATCTTTGTATTTAGGGAGAAACATTAAGCATCCAAAATCTACGGATTAAAATTTATTCAATGAATAATTTGACTCATGTCATGTTTCTTAGGTTATTTTTAATGTGAACCAATTTCTGTTGAAAATCAACTTTGCTCTACAATGTTATGCAACAGACTTTCAAAATATTGTAGGGTATTATTGTAATATAACAAAGGCTAAAATACAACACATCAATAACTACAACATAAAAATAACATATAAATGCGGCGTTGCAATTCCTTATTTTACAAATAGTTAGTTTAGGTTTAAAATACCGGAATACGTTTATTCGTCGAATATATTTAATTTGAGATTTGTTATTTGCTGATTTATTTTGTCTTTATAATACCGGCCCTAAGAGAGTTATTAATATACTGATCATAAGCAAGTTTTTGTTTTTCAATTTCTTTGTTATACATGTTTTTTATTTTTTTTTATTTTCAGCGTCAAATGAGTAGAAATAAAGAACATTTTAAATTCGTTGTGATAGTTAGATGTATTTTTAATTTTGATTGGAAATGCTATTTCTGCTGAGGTAACTAAATATTTTATAAATTTGTAAAATTTTGCTTCTATTTCTATAGTTGAATTATTAACATAATTTCAAACTGATTTGACCAGTTATTGAATGCAAATTGCCAAATTCATCAGGCGTTAGTGACCTGTATTCGGTTTTTAAACATTTTTGTGTTATAGGTTTTTCAAACGTTAATTGCGTTTATAGCCTTATGATCTGAGAATCTAAGCTGATAACTTTAAAATTGTATTTATTGCCAGGCATTATAGTAAAAATATTACCTAATGTATTATTTTTCCGGGTGGGTTTATTAACTTGGCTAGAAAGACCGTAAGAATGCAATCAATTATTTTGTAAAACAGTGTCGCTCTTGCAAAGAAAATTAAATTTAATGATAAAGTCATCTGTTACTATGATGATTTTATCAATGTTTGATACCTTTTCAAGTGCATTATCCAAGATAGAAAAAAACAAACCCAGGTTGCCAGTTGGTGGTCTATAGACAGCAATCAAAACTAATTTATTTGTGCTTATAGCACACATTTCTATGTAGTTACATATTGATAATTAATAACACTTGGGTATAATTCAATAGCAATGTTTGGTTTAGAAAGAATAGCTACTCATTTTTAGTGCAATAACCTAAAACTACATTAAAATCATTAATACGCAACATTGACAATTCATCATCAGCTAGCCAATGCTCATTAATAGCAATAAAATTGTAATATATATAATTACTATTTTTACAATAACATTTAATTAAAAATGCGATTGATGCGGGAAACTTCAAAAAAACGTATTAATAAAGATGCATGCCAGATATTTGTATCTATTATTTATAGTTTCTTCTGCTGCTTCTGGAATTCCAATTTTAAAGTATGTATAATTACCATAATCTAGATACAAAAAACCATTTTCTTTTCATTGGAATTACAACTGGTAATTTGTTGGATATGCCGATTCTTAAAAACGTTTTATTTTTTTTCTTTCAACTTTTGTCCACCCACTATAGTTGTGTACTTCTTGGCGTATGATTGCTGGTTTCAACAAAAGTTGCGTTGCTATTTACTTCACCTACAGTGTCATCTCTTGACGAACAGTTTTGTTTATTATGTATTGGAAATTTTATCACTAGCAATTTCGTTTTTACAGAATTATTATTGATAGAAATCGTCAATTGCTTGGTATTTTTGAATTTGTATGCAGGTGACTTAAGTATGTACATGTAATATTTTTTGCTTTATCAGTTTTATTAATAATGGTTAATTTACTTAATTGCTTCTTCAGAAGATTGATAGTATTATGGACTTTACTTAATAATTCAAATTATTACAGAAATTTTTTTAGCTATATTTTATTTGTTTACCTTTTATTCGTAGCTCTTGGAAGCATTTCTTGATTGATAATAATAACTGTAAGGTATTTTTTCCACTCCTTGTTTATTGCATTTGCCCTTAATCAACATCATAGAATTGTGCCAGTGCTATAAAATCATACAAACTAAATCTCTATAATAAATATAATTTTAAACTTCCTTTACTATTTTTATTCAAATCATATTGAAAAAATATGTTATTGACTCAGCAGAATCAAGAGAGATAATTTCTTATTTACAATCATGTTATTTGTCACAAAACACAATAAAAACTTGTTTATTTTGTTTTTTTTATGTTAATTTTATTTGAAATTTTTAGTTAAGATAATATACCCATTATTTGTGTTTCGATTTACGTTACGATCTAGAAGAATTAATAGCAATATCAGGTTTAAATCTCATATATAAGCTTATCTAGATTCGCTTTTATTACTCATTACTTTTTTGTATTAGTTTTAGTTTATTTAGTGGTTTGTATGAGTCAACAAATGAACAAAATATTATTATTATTATATTACTTTTTGATTGCGACCGTGCCACTCGGCATAACATATTATTATTATGATTATTATATATAATATAAAAATATTTGCTATTTTTATTATGGTTATGTTCTAATTAAAAAATAGAAACATTTTATTTAAGTTTATCTACTTATAATCATTTAAATTGTTATTTTTTATAAAGTTCTTAAATAATTCATCATTGTGTATTATGAACTTTGTATTTTAATTGTTTATAATTTTATTTGGTTTTTGTGATTGATTTGCAGGATACAAAAATGAAGCAAAATGTCAGTTGGAACAAATCATGAAACTATTTATATTAATTAACGACATCTGACAAAGACATTATAAAATGACAAAATTTATATTAATATTACATTTTTTGTAAAGTATAAAATATTGTTTGAACCGCGTTTGTAACTATGTAGTACACATTATTTCTGTAAAAGCAAGTTATTATTTCAAATGTAAATAAAATTTATTTATTCAATCATTGACAGTATTTATTATCAATACCAAGATTAATTTCCAAATAATTGTACATATGAGCATAAGCTTCAACCTCGTGTTAGTGTTTTACTAGAGGCCAAACGTTTGCATTACTAATTATATACTATTATTGTTCTCATTTAAATTAACAATAAAAATATGTAAAATATTTAATTATTGCATTTGCTATAGGTTTATACAATTTTTATCAATTGTCATCAGAACGCAATGAGAAATTATAATTTTTATTATTATCACTTACGTACGTAAATCTATTCTCTTATCTACAGACAGTGATATATTTTTTATTCAATTTGCCAAGCAAGGTCAATATACAAATTTAGATAGAAAGAAGTAGACCTACATCTGTAAATTTAAAAAAATGTTTTATTAGACGTTTACAGATCAAGATTAAATTAATATTACTAGTAGCTTCTTTTTATTTATTTTTTTATATGGCAAATTATTATAAAAAAATATACAGTGTTCTAACTTTGGTATACTCAATTTGTTTGCCGATTTGAACAACCAACAAACGCCACCAATAAAACTAGGTTGACTAAAAATACATTTGCTTGCTTATTAATTATCAAAACAAATAAAAAACACATTCGATAGATCAAATCTGGTAATATACATAATTAACAAAATAATTAAACTTAATTAGTAAATTGCCACTTCGAGACTGCAAATTTTTTGTAAAATTATACCTTACAACAAATGAAAACAATTTACAAAAAAAATCTGACCACTAATTGTGTACCTACTACAAGAATATGTATTAAAATATGATAAAAAAATTTAATCAATTACCGTGCGTCGCAGAAAATTAATACGTACGCCAAAAGATAGCAAATTAAAATCCGCGTTTAAGAGTGAAAATAATGTAAAAAACTTAAATGTTATCCGGTTTTTATTTGATTTCGAGTTATTGCGTAATTAAAAATGTTTATCTAGTATGCCATATACAATAATAATCTTTGTATTGTATTGCTCATATTTACTGATTACCCACAACTGTCATGTCATGTATGGTCAGATAAAAATCTTCACACAAGAGTCCAAAGTAATTTTCAACATGCGTTTTTGGTAAACGTGTAGTGTGGTATGGTAGATAGTTATTTAATTGACTTTTTTGTTTTAGAGAATTGCCTTACAGGACACAACTACTTAATTTTATTACAAAATAAATTACACACACAGATTACTAGAACATGTTTTTTTTAAACATTAGAATGCAAAAGTACTACCAGCACGTTATAAATTCTGCACATTTTGCTCGTGAGGTCAAGCAATATTTAGATTAAAAAATTTCATGCATTTGATTGAACGCGGTGGTCCTATTAGGTAGTTTCCAAAATCTCCAGACCCTACAGCACTAGATTATTGTTTATAAGGCTGGTTTGTAGATAAAATGTACAAAGTAAATTTTCTTAAACAAACACATGACTCAATAAAGAGCAACAAGTGCTCTTCATAGATGAAGCAGAACATGTTTAGAGGTGAATGGCGGTATTTTTTAACATTTATTATAAAAAGGCTATGATTACTAAAACGTTATTGTATAAAATTAACATTTGAGTTTTTTACTATTACTTTAAAGTGTACAATACTCCTGAAGTATGGTCCGTTCCTTCCGACTCATCTTGTGTAACATACCCCGTAAGTAAAATAGTTAATTACATAATTAAGAAAACAAATTAATTGCAATTATTGTATTAACGCACTACACACAACTTAAAAAAAAACAACGTTATAGAATATTGTACATAAAACAGGAAACAAATGCTTCTGATTGTAAACAAGTTGTAAAGTACCAACACTTTAGGGGTGCACACCAGGTGTAGATCACGTGGCTACACCAATCGTCAATTCGATTTGGAGTGACACCAAGTCTTTCATATGCAGTTTGCAATTGTTTATGTTAGCAGTTAGCATTTTAATAACTAGTATAACGTTTTTTTTTTAATATGCATTTATATATGATACAAACAATTATATTATTTTGCAAATGTATATAATTATTTTTATCAATAAAATTTATGCCTATTTATTTCTACTTTAAATAAATTATTTTTACTATAAAAAAAAAAAAGTTCAATAAGGTTATAAATGCTGCTTCTTGGTCACTTTTACGCAATACTGTTGCAATACGCATTATGCAATATGCATGGCCTGGCAAAATTAATTGTCTAAGGAACGTGACCATTGGCAATCGTTGTAAATGTTTTCAAAACAAATGCGTTGAATGTACGTTGGCTGCCAACAGCTGACCATTTCAGCCAGTAGAAATATTTTAAGTTGTGAAAATGTCGGTTTGTATTAAATTTTTGAACATAATGAACCTAAACGCTAATATTATTTACATTAAAAAATCAAATTTATGAAAAAATTATTCTAAACTATAAACATCGATAGACGCGTTTTGAGGTTTACCTCTCATCAGTTAATATTATTTTTTAAGTATTTTTTTTTTTAAGTGTAGACGATATTTTTATCCTTGTGTATTAAAATATTTTAGATTAAAACTACTAGTTTTACTTGATATGTCTGTTAATTAAATGTATTGTGTCTAGATTTTAAATATTTTGTTTTGAGTTTTTACGTGAAACTAGAGAGAAAGATGACTTAATGTTCCCGTTTTTGAACACATTATGCGCGCAAATGTCAGAGTAAAATCCTGTAGACTTGTTTTCTAAACGCACTCTAAACAATAAATTTGGCGAGAGGTACGTAAATGTAAGAGATATTTAGAACAACTTTCTACAATAACCAACACTTTGTACAATACTTTTGTTGCTGGTACGTAACCTTTAGAATCGTTTAACGCAATGGAAAATAAAAGGAGACTAATGTTTAAAAGAACTTTTTATCAACACTTTGTACATTAATTTTGTTGGTAAAAAGTATGTGACTTTTTAAAATATTTTAAAGTAATGGAAAGTAAGAGATCAACTCTTCACGATAAAACTCTTTTAAAGAGTTTTATTGTGAAAACCTAATCTTACTTTCTATCACTTTATAAGAAGTTAAAAAATAATATCTTATTAATTAAAGACAAGAATAAAATGCAAAGCACAAAAATGCAGAATTGCACGTCATTAAGAAACATTGCGGAGATAATTGAAACGCATATATTTTTCAAATAGAGTTATTTTATAATATCAAATGTTATATATCACTATTAAAGAATGTAAACAAGAACTGGCGTCGCATACCGTTATCGAGTGTAAAAAGTTAATGTCAGAGTAACAGATAAACTCTCTTACTTTGATGCTCAAAAGAAATAAAAGCAATTACGGCTATTTGTTTGCAGCAGTTGTTGATACACATTCAAACACTAATTATGAAATTTACTGTCATTTCAGAATCTTTTAATAAGGACTCTAATGTAAAAAGTCAAAAACTAGTTAAAAGCTCATTAGACTCAAAAGTTAAACTAACTACCGTTCAATCTGAACTAAAATCATAACAAGTTAAAGCTTGCTACTTTTTTTTACAAGAAATTAATTTTAAGGTTAAAAGTTCAATTAATCTTTGTGATTACACTATTTATTGCACAAATTGTGTAAATGTTAAAAGTTTAGATTTACTGACTGTTTCCAGTGTTTTCAAGTGTTTAATTATAATGACAGTGTTGAATTATTGACAAAAATGTGAAACTTTCATCAATTCTATTATTCAAACAGCAACCTCGCAAAAGTTTAATTGTTAACAAGCTAAATAAAACAAACTTTGTTTAAAAAATAATTTGTATAATTACTATCGCAATAGTTCTGTTTCTAATAAAATTTTAATTTTATGTTGTTTGATTATGCTCCAAAAGTGTTCTAAAAACTTTACCTTGAAGGTTGTAAAATGTGGGTACCATTCTGTCTTTGTTTCATCTCCAACTTTTGCCTCATCTTCAAACAACGTGTGCCTCCAGAAATGCCACATGTCCTCAGGTATGTCATAATATATCATAGCCCTCTTTAATTTATTATTGAACATCACTAGATTCATATTATTTCCATTGAACGTGGGTACTATTTTACAAGCATCTAAAAACATATCATTATTTAAATTAAGTCTTGTTACACTTCCAGAATTACAAATATTATTTACTTTACAATATTTAGTTCATTTAACTTAAGTAGATTATTACTAATACACGTATCCAAATTAAATGTTTTATCATTACACTCAAACTTTAGATCTCTTGGTCTTCTTGGTAATAATTTGTTAGAACTACTACTTTTAACAAAACATGCGGGTTGCGCATAATATGTTGGTGCATACTGCTTTACTTTTGATATAACCCCAGTGTGCTCAACCGCATTAACTTTATAAGCGGTATTAGCCGAAGTAAATATTGTGTTATTTGCATTAGTTGCATTGTGCACAAGTGCGAAGTAACGGAAAATTAACAAATTAAGTAAAGACTTATCTTGATATTTTTCCGGTAGTGTGTTGGTAGTAGCATTCTAAGTAGGCAAATTATTTCTATTATTTTATGTATTTTATCAGTCTTTGTCATTTTTATTTGCTGCGTATTATATATATTTTTTATTTTAATTAATATTATTTTTAATTTATAAGAAGGGCTTGGGATAACAAGGCTATATGCCACAATTTGGTAATTTCCGACTTTTCATTACAAACCTTGGTTAAATAACGGTATTTATTTTGGGTATATTAATCTACACGTTTCCCTGGATAGTTTAGGAATTTTAGAAATTGCATATTTAAAATAATAAAGAAAACTTTAAATACGATTACTTTGGAAAAACTTTTTGTGGTAGTAGGTAGCCTTGTTATTCCGAGCCCTTCTTGTAGTTTCAATTGCTACTTTTGCCTTGTTGTGCTCTAAAGATGTACAAAAACTAGCTAGGGGTGTGGGTGGTTTTAATAATAATTGGTACATATAAATTAGTTTTTTATTCTTAATCTTAAATACTCTGAAAACATAAAACCAAAATTTGCAATTTATAAACTAAACGTAAAACAATTCAATGAAATAATGCGTAATTTACTCATACGCGCGCGGAGCTTTTGAGTTGAGGCGCAACCAGAGCTTCAAACCGAAACCGAACCAAAAACCGAAAACCAAAAAAAACCGTTTTTTTTGGCGGAATGAAAACCAGAACCAAACCGAAATAAATATCGGTTTTTATTTCGGTTCGAGACGTCATAGGAGGTGAAGTAAAAAGTAACTAACAAGTGTCAAACAAACATTTAAAAAATTTAATTTATTTAATAATTAGTCACTCGGAGCTGAACCGAAAACCAAAAACCAAAAAAAAAAACCGTTATTTTTGGCGAAACAAAAACCAAAAAAATAAATACATTTTTTTTTTAATGATGCAGTATTAGTAGTACTAACTGTAAGTTACTCTTATTTTTTAAGTAACTTGTTTTTGTCTTTGTTAGACGCTTATGCACAAGCCCAACGATAAATTCGTGTTTCAAGATTAATATTAAAGGTAATAAAAAGATTGGACACGCCATTTTGCAGCCCTTCAATGACTGTTGTAAAGCCGGATGGATCTGTCAAAATATGTCTAGATGCACGCAAGTTGAACAATAGGTCAGTATCAAAAAATTAATTATCAAGGCAAATAGATGATCTAATTAAGAATTAAAAAAAAATAATCTTTTATGTCATGTCTAGATTTAACTTCATCTTATTGGCAAATACCAATCAAGCCTTCCCATCGCAAATACACTGGATTTTGAGTGGGTACGCGGGTATATCAATTTAATGTACTTCTCTTTGGATTAAAAACTGTGGTATTGTCATTACAAGATGCATGGACACAATTCTGGAGGAATACTGTGAAAATTTTGTACACATCTATGTTGATGATGTTTTGGTAACGTCAAATTTTTTTGAAAAACACATGAACATTTAGATTTGGTTTTTCAAGAACTTAAAAATGTGAGTTTATCTTAAGATTAGGAAAGTGTAAATTTTTTGTAAACAAGTAAAATTTTTGGGTTATTTGTTAGATAAAGACGGTATATGACCGGACTCCAAACGTGTAAAAACCCTGCACAACTTTCCCGAATTGCACTTTTGTAGAGCAAACCATTAACTAGACTTTTACAAAAATGATTTCAGATTGGATTTGGAGTACCAAACAACAATCAGCTTTTAAAAACATCAAGTCTATCCTATCCGAGGAAATTCTTTTGTACCACTCTTAAACAGAATGTTTTGTTCAATGCGATGCAAATGATGTTGGTATGGGGACAGTTTTGTTCAAATATCAAAATAGCAAACCACAAGTTATTAGTTATTATAGCAAACTGCTATTAGATAGGAAAAGACGTTATATCAAAAGAAAAAGAACTGTTAAGTATTGTCGGTGCGTTACGCAAATGGCGAATATTTTTGTTAGGTAAACCTTCCATTGTTTTAACTGATAACAAGTTTTTGTCTAGCTTGATGGGTTATGGCGTTACAGGAGTACGAGTTTGACATTCAACATATTTAGCAATCTGACAACATTACGGCTGATGTACTATCCCGATTTTCTACCACTTGTTTGCCAACTTTTTAAGATTGTTGTTTTAGGTTATTGCGTTTAAAAGCATACCCATTTTTTTAGTTAATACAAAATTTACATGAATACCAGATAAAAGATGACAAATTATTGCCTATAATTAATTCTCTGGTAACAGACCCAAATTTTAATTCAAAACTCATTATTTATAATCAACTATTATGGACTCGGTCTGATGATGAATTGCTTTACCAATTATGTATTCACAAGGGTGAAGTTGAACCTTTTGCTATTGCTTATCATGCGCACTTTGGACATTATGGAATTTACAAAACCTTATGTACTATCCGCAAAGATCTATATTGGTTTAGTATGCGTAGGTTCATCAAACGCATATTAAAGTCGTGTTTAATATGCCAAAAGACCAAACATTCAGCTCTACCCACACCTAAATGGAAAGCTATAACCGCCTCAGAACTTAATCAACTTGCGACTGTGGACTTTTATGACCCGTTACCAAGTTTCACAGCGAGAATTGCTTATATATTTGTAGTAACAGATTCATTTTTTTTTAAGTAAAAAACTTGTATCTACTAAAACGTGCTACTAAGGTTTCTATCATAAATAGGTTAAAAAACCGTTACTTTCTGGAGGTGGAAAAACCATCCCAAATACTTAACAACCACGAGACCCAATTTACTCGTTTAAGTTGAAAACAATTTCTAAACAATCAAGGAGTAACGCCTATATTTTGCTCTGTACGTCACTTTCAAAGGAACCTTGTAAAAAAACTTGTGCGCGAGTTAGGAAGGTTGTTCCAAACATGTTGTACAGAAAAACATATTCCCCGGTTAGTTACCGTTTTAAATAAAGTTACCCACAAGTCTTCAGGCTATTCGCCTGTAGAACTACACTACGGGACACGCCCGAACTAGCCAATTTAAGACTTTGTCACTTTGCCCGAAAATTGTTGTCAAGTTAATCATATTAAATTGTATTTTGCCAAACAAATAAACATAGTAGATAGTGCAAAAAAACGATTAGCTAAGCAAATTATAAAGAAAAATATTACCCCATTCAATATTGGAGATAGAGTTTTTTTGAGGGCTAATCCTTTTTCTTCAGTATTAGGAAAAGAAACTAAAAAGTTTCTTCTGTTATTTGAAAACCCATATAAAATTTAAAAAAATATTGGCGCAAAGACAGTGGTTCTAGAAACTCTCCTCAATGAGAAAGATAAAGGCTTATTTCATTTTAGCCATTTAAAGTTTTTTTACAAATCTGTAGTCTCAAAAAATTCTCAACAGTAAGATTTTCTTCAACCTTGAGGCAAATGAAACAAAATTTTCAGTACTGTTTTTATGCACGAGTCGTAGTTAAGTTGCGATTGCGCGTAGTCTTTGGCGGTTATGGATACGGAACGTATTAAATTTTTTCTTCCCTGAAGTGCTTCCTGGTCTAACGTTGCGTCTTAACTCGAGAGCCCCACGACCTGCCTCAGGTATGTGTTATAATTTTTTATAAGTAATTTAAGCATTATTTCATTGAATTGTTTTATTTTTTGTTTATGAATTGTAAATTTTGGTTTTATGCATATGTTTCAGGGTATTTAAGATTAAATAGATTCCACTCTTTTGGGCGCACGGTAAATTTTATTAGAAATTACGTTTTTTCTTCGTTTCTAGAGTTTTTATTTTTTTATTGTCAATAACAAAAACCATACAGCTGCCCAAAACATTGTTTTAGATGCGTGATGAATTTGTTTTAAAAAAATAAACTTTTTTTTTTTAAATAGTCAAATTACGCTATACTCTCTTTTTCGTATACTTTTTTTACTGACTTATTATAATGATAACAGAACATGTCATTTATCAATCACTTAGATCATACTTTGGTAAACCTATTTCAATTTTTTTATTGATATTAAATTTAAATTAACGCTGGTACTACTAGTTAAAAATGAGGCAAAAGTCCGATAATTTGTGATTGAAATCCCCACTTTCTCGCCTTGCCAGAGAGACTAGGAATGTTATCTCTCTCGGTAACATACGATTTATTTCACTATTAATTTGTAGTAAGAGTGGGAGATTTCCTCTTGTGTTTACAGAATAGTTCCGAGAAGAATTCTCTTAAGAATAATAAACTGTATGTACCAATTATTATTAAAATCACCCACACCCAAATAATCTTAAATTCAGAAAAAAAGCAACAGAAGATGCTACATTAATGCGTGTAAGAATATATAAGAATTTTTAATTTATAATATTAACTATATATATATATATCTATTTGAAATAAATTATGAGTTATTTATGATTATTAGCATTTATCTTTTTTTGTGCAAACAATACTTTCATCGAGTATTTAAAATTGTTATCTAAAATTAATTATTTTATCTAGCGTTTAATATAATATTCTGCAATTATAGTGGGTGAGTGTCAAGCTTCTTCAACCAATCATTCATCTTTTACTTGAGCACTACCCTGCGTTTTGTACTAAAAGCGAGAATTATTGCAAACACGTTTTTTTTTTATTATCCATACTAAAATACTGAGGAAAATACTGGCAATGTGGAATGACCGTAGACAAAATATTGATTCAGTATTTTGTGATACTGTCAATATTTTGGAATGTCAGTATTATTGATCGTGTAAGGTGCCTTATTGGTACGTCACAATAGATAGTTTATTTGCATTAATATTAAATAATTATGTAAAGATGGTAAAAATAAATAATAACAAATTGTAAAAAAAATGTATATTTTTATTGATGTTGTATTGCAAAACCATAATAATGATTAAATAGAACGTGACCCATGAGAAATGTATGGTGGCCGTATTTAGTGTGTATTTAAAATAAACATATAATATTATGGTTACTATTTGCAAGGATATTTACATAACTCAAATTAATTTAATCTTTTAATGTTTCATCATCAACTGTGTTTAATTTTGTTAAAAAACAACGATTTATTTTTTTAATTCTGCATTGACGCAAATTTCAGCAAAACTCAATTCAAACGTAAAAATAATATAAGCTATAAGTATTAATCATATCATATTTTATACTAATAACATGCTTTGGATTTCATAACATTCTTATCAACGTCTAAGAAATGAAAAGGAACTCTTTTAACACTTGGGCCTGTAATTACTTTTCGAATCCGGTTCACTTTTGATAACGCTTATCTAGAAAACGTAGACATAAATAAAAAACATCGATTATTTAATAAAGAACTATTCACGAAGAGATTCAGTCGGTTTTGATACGTGTAACGAGTCAAAAGAAGCTATAATACCAAAGGTGAATAGTGATTTTAATATTTTTTTATTGTAATTTACTTATATAAATTAATTTTATTAAATTTTCAAAGTATTTTGTAAATCTTATTATATAATTTAATTAATTAAATATACAGACAATTTCTAGTTGCAAAATAATAAAAACAATACTATAATGATTTTAGATGGGATATAAAACGCTTACATTTCATGCAATTGCGTTTGCTCATCATGCTTTCACTATCAAATATGTATCGTCTGAAATTGATTATTCAAAAACAACGGACCCCAAAGTAAAGGAAATGGAAGATTTTGGTCCACGCTACATTACTACTTGGAATTTGGTAAAAATAATTATATCAATTTTGTTATATAACTAATACAATAATACAAATCTTTCTTTGGTTATTAACTTCAAATAAATATAGTCATGTAAGTACATATAAAAACTAACAATTAAATTATTATTTTTTAGTTTATACAAGCAATATACTTATTCCTTGCCTTAACGTTGGATCTATCAAACTTTCTACCAGAAAGCAAAAGACAAAGATTATTTCAAGCTAGTTTGGCTAAATATAAAGGATATTTATATACTGTTATTCTCTTCCCAACTACCTTGTTTGTGGCTTTAACTTTCTGGACATTATTTTGGATAAATCGAGAATGGGTACTCCCTGAAAATATTGATGAAGTTGCTCCAAAATGGGTAAACCACTCCATTCACTCCATAATATTGTTGGTCATATTTTTGGAAACCATATTAACAAAGCGTGCTCTTCCGAGACCTGCATTCAAAACTGCAGTTGTCGTATTTACAGCTTTTGGATTAATTTATTTTGTTCAGTAAGTTATACTATTTTTTAAAACTTAGACGTAATATGTTTGCACTGACCAAGTTACTATAACAAAAAAATAAAATCATCTAACAATATTAGTATAAATATAACATAACCGATTTTATTATTTATAATAAATTATATACACGAGAAAAGTCTTGGTTGTTGCAAATATATTACATTATTTTAAAACAAATTTATGTAATACAACTGTACAGCTACATACAATATTATAATTGTCTAAAATTGCATCATATTTATATAACAATGGTATTTTTTAACTAATTTGAATATTATATTATTGCAGATTTATGATCACTTATTTGCAATTTGGAAGATGGTTGTATGGCATATTCTATGACTTAACGTGGCCGCAAAGACTGACCTTCATAGCACTTACTCATCTTATGTCTGTAGGATTCTTAAAAATTGGATTCTACATACAGAGTATCAAGACTGACAAACTAAAACATAATTAATTTACAATATTGTATTATAATATTTAATTTAGAATAAATTTTGTATTAAGTTACGTGTTGCATTTTTGCGATCATATTTTATTCTTTAGTTGTATTTTATTTATGATATTTTATTTACTTATAAAATTTGATTGGCAATTTTTGACTTAAAACTAAAATGATCATAATATTTGTGTCTGATTTTTGCCCATTTGTTGATATTTAAGATTGTTTATTTTAAATAAATTTTAAGTATTTTAATGTGCTGATTTTATTTCTATTTATTCAAACCGGCTTTGGCTATTAAGATATCATCAGTTAATAATAAAATATTAAAATGAGTGATTTAATATATAATTATATAAATTAACTTAATATTAACACAGGTTGTGTATTGCAAGTACTGTGAGTTTGTTGTGGTTATTGTTACATTGCTTTCACTAGTGATCTAGGTTTACTGAGGTTTACAATGTAGGCAACTAAATATATACATATTTTAAATATTTGAGAAAACTTACTTTAGACTATCACTATAAGCGTAACACAACATTATTTTTTGTTTCTATGTTTTAATTGATTTATATGCATTTCTTCATTAAGTACGCAACAACAAATTCCAGACAATCTATTTTTTACAAACCGGAATTTGTCATACATGTTTGTCACTGATTAGATAAGGTTAATGTTTATTAAAAATATTTTAAAATTAATTTTATAATAAATATGGATTGTAAAGTACAGTATAAATATAAAACTGAAGACATTGCTTGTTGTCTAATAGATTTATACGGTTGTAGTATAAAACTATTAGACAACAGCACAAGACGCCTGCTGCAATATAACATCGTGGCAAAGATAAAGAAATCTTAATAAAAATTTAAAAAACACAAAATCAACTTCTCCGGAAAATCTAAAAAAGAAAAAGGGGACTAGAAAATCAAAATACGGAGAACTTATACTAATATACAATGGGAAAGTTAAACAAGAAAGAACGCACTCAGAGTTGTAGTTCTATTGGACGATAAATATTCACAGAATATTAAAAACATTGAATACATCAACAATACAATACTAAATATATGCCCGCAACATAACCAAGCTTATAATAGAAACTGAAAATGTTGCAAGATGTCATAGATAACATAAATACTAAACACAAAATTATTGTATTTGGAAATTTTAACGCAGGTATTGTAAACTAAACCAAAAGTACAATAAAGCAATAATTAACAAAAACAACAACACTTAAAGTTTCAAACATGAATGTTATAAAACAGGTACAAACGCTACAATCAACAAAGAAGATGTAAAAACAAATCACTAACAAATAAAAAACAGAAAACCACTTGGTAATTTTTTCAACAAACTTTTAAAATATAAAGACACAGAATTTGCAAAAATACTAGAATAAATCTTTTTTGAACCTTCACACTATTTGTGTTTTATTATAAATGTTATAATGGAGTTCAATTGTTTATTTATTATTAATTAAATAATTACAATCTCAAACAAATCAGTATTTATTTTTGTTTAAATTTACTATAAAAAAGATCTGGTTGCCTTACATAACATATTAATATTCCAAATTTGATTCGTAAAAATGCTTTTCCTTAGATCTTTAACATAATATAGTTTTCTAATAAGAGGTTTCATTTTGATATTAAAAAAAAAAAACGGGTATTTTTTAAGAGGAATCAATAAATGTTTATTTCATTGCCAGCCCAAAATCCACACCAAACAGTGACACGGTGAGGATGCAAAGATTTTTCAACAATCATTCTTAAATTTTCTGAGCCCCAAATGCGACAATTCTGCTTATTAAAGTAGCCTCCGAGATGAAAATGGGCCTCATCACTGAAGATGATTTTTCGATAAAATTTCGGATTATTTTGATGCATTTGATGGACCCAATCAGCATAGATAATTTATGGTGATCGACCGGCTTGAGTTCTTGTGTTATTTAAACTTTAAAAGTCTTAGGACTTAAGTCTTTATGCAAAATACGCAGTAATGTTGTTTGTGGAACGTCTAATTCTAAAGATCGACAAGGAGTCAACAAACCTGCGTTTTCTTCAACACTACGGGCTACATCAGCAATATTCTCATGTTATCTTGAGCAATGCACACGGTTTCAATTCTTCACACCACAAACTTGTCCCAACAGCTCAAATTTTTCCACCACGTTTACTATTGCCGGCAGAGAAGATGCTTTACGACGACCAAAAAGTGCTTTAGTTTTCCAAACTGTGAAATTTTTTACCATTTTTGTAGTGAATTTTAATAATTTTAATGCGTTGTTGAAGCGTGTATTGCTCCATTTTTAATAATGGCGTAGTTTTTTCTTGTTAAATGTCAAAAGATAATAGCTTCAAAATTGACAGCTGCCCAAATAGCTTGCTATTCAAAATGAAACTAGTCTTCATTTGAACAATACATTGATATGAAACAAGTCAAAATAGTAGATATAATAGACAAAATACAATACATACAATTAAAATACAACATACAATACGCACTTATATCTAATATATACAATACATAATAAAATTATAATTAAATAAAACACTCAATATTGTCATTAAAAAAATCCTCTAAAGTATAATAACACTTATTAATCAATATTTGTTAAAGCTTAAATTTGTATGGTTTAATATTAATATTTTTAAGACTAAGTGGCAATTTGTTGTAGCATTTTATAGCTTTTTTTGTAAAATTTGTGATTATGAGCTGGTGTAGCTGGGTCTAAACCATTTCTTGTAACATAAGTATGATTTTTATTATTTTTAGGAAAATCGTTTATATTTTCGTTGGAGTATATTAGTAATTTCAAAATAAGCAGTGATGGTAAAGTTTAGATTTTTAATGTTTGAAAACAGAAGTCATATTTTCATGCATTGCACATATAGCAAATATATCGTTTTTGTAATATAAATACTCTATTTAGTTGTGTTATGCAACCCCCAGCATAAAATTCCATATTTTAGAGTACATTGAATATTTTTATAATAATATGTTTTTATTGTGGATAAATTTTGCTATGGTCCGTAGTTTTTTTATTGCATAACAATTAGTTGATAATTTAGAACATATTCTATCAATTTGTATATTCCACGATAAACACTCATCTATTTCAACACCTAAAAATGTTACTGAGTTTGCCTGTTTTATAATTTGTCCAGAGTGACGCATAAGATACGACTGGTTTTGTTTATAAAGATTAAATTTTATAAAAGACGTTTTTGTTTAAACCAATTTCCTAACCAATTTCCTAGATTTTCAATTGTGTTTTAGTGCTATTTAATAAACTTTCAATGTTGTTTGATTCTATTAGAACAGATGTGTCATCTGCAAATAATACTTTATTTATAAATAATATTTTATAGTATTTGTTTCTGGTTATTGCACAGTTTAAAATATTTGAGGTTAGGGTATTTTAATAAAATTTATATATACTTTATTGTGCTGATCACACAGTATAATATGTTATTATCAGTTATTGTAGATAGTTTGTTAGTATACAAAATATAAAGCAACGGTTGCAGTACTGAACCTTGCGGAACACCAGTTTCCAAAAACTGAACATCCGATTTTTTATTTAGTAGGTTTACTATTTATTTTCGATTTTTCAAAAAAGCTTATAAACCAATAGAATGCTATTACTAATTCCTTCTAACTTTCTTATTATTTTATTATGACAAACTAAATCAAAAGCTTTGGTCAGGTCTAGAAATAGACCATACTATGTTTATTGTCATTAAGATTTAGATATAAGTACATAGTTTAGAAATTTTATAATTGCTTGGCCTGTAGAACGGACTTGTCTAAAACCGTATTGTGAGTCAGATATTATATTATATTTTTTACAGTAGTTTACTAATCTAATTGCCATTAACTTTTCGATTATTTTAGAAAAGGTTGTAAGAATGGATATTAATCTATAGTTTTCAACGTGACTTTTATTTTCTTTTTTTAAAAATAGAAATATTTTAGCAATTTTTAGTTGTGATGAAAAAACACCTTGAAAAAACAACGCATTGATAACTTTTATTAGTAGATCTACTATATAAGAACAAATATATTTAATAATTTTTTCATAAACTTTTAATTATGTTTGTAAAAAAGTTGTATCATAGTTTATGTTTATTTGTTTTGCAATGTTAGTAAAGTAAGTATTAAAATAATTGCATATATTTGTAATGTTGTTGTTTAACTCATTATTAACTAAAATATTAAATTCATTAATTTGTATATTTTTTTGCTCCGCCTCATTTTTTATTATGTTCCATACAGCTTGTGTTTTATTCGTTGAAGTTAAAATAATTATGTCATTGTAAATTCTTTTTGCTGATCTGATAACTTTGTTATAACTTGACATGTATCTTTTGCAATATTTAAGTGCATCTTTACTAGTAACACTTACTTGATAAAGAATTTTTATATTAGTTGCTGAAACCAAAATTCGCTTAGTTACCCATTTTGGTCGACAAAGTAGAAAGAAATGATACATCAAAATAATAATAAATTGTGTCAAAAAATGTGTTGTATTTTTAGTTTATTTCTATTTTATTATATACGCCTGTGTCTTTCCAGGTTTCATTTTTTAATGGAGTTTTAAAATTAATTATATTATTTTTACTAAATTCTCTACAGTATTTATAGTTTATAAGATTATGTTTGTGATTTTAGGTTAGTGAATATATTATCGATACAGGTTGCACTGTTTATGGTAATTCGGGTTGCATCTCTTATAGTTGCATAGACTTATTTATTGAGTTTTTTAGACCATCTACATTATAAACACCACAAATAACAGTGTTTAAGTTTTTGTAGTGTTTTAAAAAAAGCAATATTTATACCGTTATAATATTAAAAAAAGTATTGTTGCTAAATGTTAACTTATGTGCACAGCATTCTATTACCTTTTCCACTGAGATATTAGTTACGTTAATAAGTGGTTCTGCGTTATATTTAGTGTTTACATACACAGCTACACCACCCCGTTCAAATTTATTTCTACAAAACAAAGTAATCAAGCTAAAATTATTTATTTGAATAGTTTCTATTTTGCTATATTTGCACCAAGTTTCACTTAAACATAAAACATCAACATCCTGGCTACTTAAAAAAATATCGATAAGTTCAGTTTTGTTTGTTAAACATTGGATATTTTGATGCGTTATATTCAATATGCAAAAACGCTTATTTTCTACTGTATAAGCGTTTTCTCTAAAAAAGTACTATTAACATTATTAATATTAGTGTTTTCATTATTTATAGCAGATATAACTACTTTGTCTTGCAATGGTACATAGATTAAATTAGATTTTGTTGTATCAGGTAATATAGTTTTTTTATTTAATTGTAAAAACTTTATTAGCTATAACTATTAAACCGGATTTCTTAATAGTCAGCTTATGGCTTTCTACATATGAATTATAATTTAAGATAAAATGTCAAAATATCTAACATTTAACGCTATAACTAAAAAACAAATGAAAATCGAATAACAACATTTTAGTTTTTTTACATTATTTTCACGTGTAAAATACACTCTTGGAATTTTGGTCCGTTCCTCCTAACTCACCCTGTATATATAGATCAGCAAGTATTAAAATTAAAATAATGAGAAGCGTACGCGTATAATAAAACAGAAAAATTAAATTATTCTTTTGTTTTAACTGGTAGGATTTGAATTTGCAACGTTTAGATTTACAGCTTAACCCTCTAACTATTACGCTACAAAGAGTGCTATTTTATAAATAGCGGAAATAAAAATTTTATATATGCATAAATGATTTGCAAATGATACAAATTTGTAGTGTTTTAGCTTATAATTTTATTTACACATAAACTTACTAATAATTAATTGCACTTGATGTTCCAAAAGCAACAAACACAATAATCAATTTATATGTTACCACTACACATACTAGATTAATATCAATATTATTATTAAATTATTATTAATACTGAATTATAGATTTACTTAAATCAGTTTTTACGATATTCTCTCTCTCTCTCTCTCTCTCTCTCTCTCTCTCTCTCTCTCTCTCTCTCTCTCTCTCTTGATGCCGATAGCTTTCAATATCTCTATCATTTTTGTATATAGTTTCTTGTGGTGTTTGATATACCAGATCTTTTATATGGACACACAAATAATAATCTAAACAAATTAAACCCAGAGATCTTAGAAATTAGAAGTGCTATTATTCTCTATTAACATGACCAATTCGTTGATTTAAAAACTTAAAATATTACACGTAACGCACAAGTACAAAGAGCAACATTATACTGGTCTTCCTAACATTTTTCTAAAAAAACTAAATTGCTATTGACAGTTAAATAGTTTTTAAAAACAAATAGTAGAAAGTATGTTATCTATAGCTATTTATTGTAGAATAACTATCATTTGTAGAATAGCCATAATAATTTTATTGTAAATAATAAATTTTAATTTAATTTACATTTTTCATTTATAGAATATTTATTGTAAATAATAAAATTTAATTTAAAATATTAACAAATTAATAGAAATGATTTTTTACATCATCTCTCTAATATAAAATATATTTTTTCTGACAACACTATTTTTGTTGCTAATAACATTAACAAAATAAAAAATCATGGCTTACTTACTAAAAAACCATATTAAAAAGATAATACAATGTATAAAATAAAACACTCTACACTACTCTCCCCGAAGTGTAAAAAACTAAAAAAGCATTAACCACTCAAGTACACGCAATGGTTAAATGAAACTTTTTAGTTTTGTCAAATTTAGCAACGGGCGCAGCAGTAGTGGGTTTTAAAATAGAACTCAAAGATAAAATTGTTGACAACTCTAAATAAGCTGGTTTCAATCGATCAATTGAAACCGAGTCTTGCTTGTCATTAAATTGAACTATAAAAAATTTCGACGTTCTAGAAATTACCAAAAAAAGTCCGGAAAAAGTAGGTTCCAAAGACTTTTTAACATAGTCATTTTGAATAAAAACATGCAAACATCTTGTTAAATCAGGGTTAATGAAAAAATTTCGCTTAGTAATCTTCGTTTGACAAGGTAACAATACGTTCATGGTTTCTCTTAGTTTCGTTAAAAACAACGGTAAATTTGGATCTGTCGGTACAATGCGATCATCATACTTCAGATAATGACCAGGCAAGTTTAAAGTAGTACCATAAACAAATTCTGCAGGCGTGGCATTTAATGGATCCTTAACAATTGATCTAAGGCTTAAAAGAATTAAAAGTAACGAATCAACCCAATTAGGTGTTAATTTAGACATTTTAATAGATAATTTAATTTGCTTATTAAGTCTTTCAGTTAATCCATTACATTGTGGATGATATGAAGTAGTAGATTTATGATCAAAACCTATTAAAATTTCTAAAATCATTCCAAAAGTTCGAATAAAATTGTTTCCCACAATCTGTTACTACAGCTTTTGGAACTCCAAAATGGGAAACCCAAATATTCAAAAATGCTTTAGCAGCACTGAAAGCAGTAATATCTTGTAAAGGAATGGCTTCAGGCCATCTCGTAAAACGATTAATACAGATCATGAGGTAACGATATCCGTTACAATTAGGTAAAGGTCCTACAAAATTGATATGAATAATCTCGAAACGAAATTTAGGTAAATCAAAATTTTGAATTGGACTTCTAGTGTGTCTATGAGTTTTGTTTTTTTGACAAGATTTTACAACATTTGCAATGTCAGTCTTCATATTTGGCCAAACATAGTTCATAGATACAAGTTTTTGTGTTGAATTAATTCCAGGATGTGATAAATAATGGAACTTGTCAATAATTGTTTTACGTAATGATTTTGGAATAAAAGAACGTACCATGTTATGAGAAACATCGCAAATAATAGACTGCAAAAAATTCGGTAATTGTCGTGGTTCCAGAATCAAATTTGTATTGATAGAAATCAGTAGGTTTTGTAACTCTTCATCAATGAGCTGTAAGTCGCTTAATTGACTCAAAGAATCTACTATTTCATTTATCTTAACTCTTGATAAAGCATCTGCCACTTTATTCGAGGATCCTTTAATATAACGGATGTCTGAATTGAATTGAGAAATAAAAGCTAAGTTTTTCATTTCTCGTAACGAGTAATGAGTAGAACTTTGTTTGAAAGCGGAGATCAATGGTTTATGATCTGTTAAAATAAAAAATTCTCGTCCTTCTACCAGCTAACAAAATTTCATTACGGCTAAAAAAATTGCCAATAATTCTCTACCAAAAGTACTATATTTTCTTTCTGTTTTAGAGAAAGTTTTTGAAAAATATGAAATTGGTTGTTGAATACCATCAGCAGATACTTGTTGTAAAACTGCTCCTGCTGCAAAATCTGAAGCATCGACCATTATGCTAATCTTAGATTAAAGAATCTTAGATTCGTCCAAAGAAGATCTTTAGAGTCTCTGTTAATTGTTCCAAAATCATTTAGCGGTGTTAGAATACTCGCACCTGATTTTAAAAAACTATGATAAAAGTTGACCATTCCAAGAAAACGTAATAAAGAACGATGTGTTGTTGGTTAAGGATAATTTAGAATTGCCTTAATTTTATCTTGTGCAGGTATAATACCTGATGATGAAATTGTATGGCCTAAAAAAGTAATTTCCTCAACACCAAATTTACACTTATTAGGATTAATTTTAATACCATTACTATCTAAACGTTTAAAGATTTGTTTCAAATGCATGAGGTGTTCCTCCTGATTTTTGCTAAAGATCAAAATGTCATCTATGTATGCAAAGCAGAAACTTAGACTTCTAAGAGTATTATCAATAAATCTTTGAAATGTTTGAGCAGCATTTACCAAAAGGGGTCGTTATTGCTGTCTTTGAAATATCTTTCGGATCTATTGGGATTTGATGATATGCTTTAATAAGACAATTTTAGAAAAAAATTTACAATTAAAACAATTGTTTGTAAAATCTTGAATATGTGGAATTGGATAACGATCAGGTTTAGTAATTTTGTTCAAAGCTCTATAATCTCCACAAGGACGCCAAAAACCATCTGACTTGGGCACCATATGTAAAGGTGAAAACCAATTGCTGTTAGATGGTCTCACAAAACCAAGGTCTAATAATTTCTCTCTCTCTCTTGAGAAAGGCGTCTAGGTCTAAAAAATATAGGTGATCCTTCAGTTGTGAGTTACATTGTGTTTAACTTTAACATTCAATTGCAATGGTAGAGTTAAATTTGAAAAAAGTTTTAATAATTTGTTGTAAGAGTCTAAATTTCTGTTTAATAAAATTGGAGAAATTTCAGAAATATTTGATGAAACACTACTGCAAGAACTGAAAGATTTAGGATCTATTAACCTATTATTATTTAGATCAACTATCAAATGATAGTGTTTTAAGAAATCCGCACCAATAATTGAATTTCCTATTTTTGCTAAGATAAAACGCCAAGACAAGATTTTATTTAACCCTAAGTTGATTTTAACAGTTTAATATCCATAAGTTTGGATATGTGTACCATTTGCTGCTAAAAGAGTCATTGGATTTAATTTGAATTTTGACAAATTTATGATAGCTAAAATACTAACTGCTGCACCTGTGTCGATTAAAAACTTATGTCTAGTATCTATATCAAAAATATAAAATAAACGACTAGGTAAAACCTCCAATGAAGCAGTCGCAACTTACATTGAAATTATGGATTTTTTGGTTTATAAGTACATGGTTGAACAAATTTTTTAGCTTTATCAGCAAAATTATAATGGTACCAACATAAATCTGAATCTTGGTTGTTACTTTTATTTGAAGTTAATCTTGTTCTCGAAAGAGAACGGAACCTAAGAGTAGTTGAAATAATTTTAGTTAACTCGTTAACTTGTTTAGAACAGTAAATTTGAAATTTGCGATTGTAAAGAATCTTGATCATTTTCTTTCGAAATTGAATTAACTGAATTGATTGTTGAAATTTCAACAACTTTATCAGCCAATTTTTCCAAATCAGCAAGTGAAAGATTATCTGAAGTCATAAGAATTTTTTTTACATCAGTTGGTAACCTTTGCAAAAAAAGTTCTTTTAAAATGTTATCATCTAATTTCTTAGCACCCAGAAGTTACAGCAACTTACGAAGAAACTGTGATGGTGTTTTATCACCAATTTCTTTGTCAGTCAAGAGTTGTTTCAACGTCCGTTTCTTTAAAATCGAAGTTCTTAAAATTAATTCTGACTTGAGTTTTTCAAAGGGAAACTCTAAAGGTAGTTTAATAATTAAATCGCGTATTTCTACAGCCATTTCCGGAGCTAAGGTAAATACAACTATTTCAAATTTTGTCTTCTCAGACAAAACTCAATTTCGTGAAAAAATCGTCTCTAATTGCACAAACCATAATTCTGGGTCAGCGTCCCAAAATTGTGGTATCTTACAGTTCACTGTCTGAATGACCAAAAGTACTGTCTCGTCTAGATCATTAACCATTGCGTTTGGTTAATGATTAATAATTTAATAGGGAAAGTACGGGAAAATAAGGGAGTAGTGAGGTACAATTGCAAAATAAAAAAAAAATATTTTAAAATCTACCTTAATAGTCCAATATTTAATTTATTATTTTTTCCTTTTAAAATAAAACCTGGGCCATATATTGGGGCATCGGGATATCGGGGGCCAACTCCAGGATTCCAAACGTCGGGATAACGGGGGTCAACTCCAGGATTCCAAACGTCGGGATATCGGGGGTCAACTCCAGGATTCCAAACGCCGGGATAACAAGGGCCAACTCCAGGATCGGGGTCACCAATTTATAGCTATTTATTGTAGAATAACTATCATTTGTAGAATAGCCATAATAATTTTATTGTAAATAATAAATTTTAATTTAATTTACATTTTTCATTCATAGAATATTTATTGTAAATAATAAAATTTAATTTAAAATATTAACAAATGATTTTTTACATCATCTCTCTAATATAAAATATATTTATTCTGACAACACTATTTTCGTTGCTAATAACATCAACAAAATAAAAAATCATGGCTTACTTACTAAAAAACCATATTAAAAAAATAATACAATGTATAAAATAAAACACGCTACATATCAATAGTTTTACACCAGACATTCTTTAAAAACATATGCTGATAGTTTGACATTGTAGTTTTGACTAAGTTTTTTTAATTCTAAAAGTTGCTGTTCTTTCTGTGCATTAATATATTCTTTGTTATTGTTGTATCATCCTTGAATACATAATCTTCTGTAAGAATATGCTACGTAGTGTTTCTTAAAATGTTCAATTTTTGAGCACAATGCCAAATAAATGTTCTTGAACTTCTGACCACATTTTAGCAAACAGTCATGATATTTTTTGCTAATCAACTTTGACAAACTAGTGTTAATAGTCTGCATCAGTAATTGACCCAGTATCCTTATTTTTTCTTATTATTCTTTCCCCAGTTGTTGAGCTTTAAACATTTTGATTGTCAAAACTAAATTTATTTTACATATCGTAGCACTAAAATATTTATGATTTTTGAAATAGTAAAGTTTTATTATTATTAAGAATGCAATGCTGTGTCAAATAACAAATGATTAAATAAATATTTTTAATAATAATCATCAAAGTGTTATAATGATATAACTATTAAAGCTTAACAGCGCCAAATTTAAATTTTTTGTTGAGACAATCTTAGAAAATATAAACAACAGTAAGAAATACATTTTTCTTGTTTTTGTTAAATTTCTGTATAATATTTTGCAATAGATTAATTAGTTTTGTACTAATTGCTATTTTAAAACAAGTTATCAAAACGACAAATTTATATTACCTAATAATACTGGTGCTTGTACTAATACTTATGTATTTTTTTTTTACTAGAGCCTAAAAGTAAACCTTATCAATAGATCCCAAATTAACAGAATTATTCTACATTAAAGTTTCAGATTTTTAATCTAAATTCTTTTTTAATTTACCATATAAAACATTAATTTAAAATTGAAATTATTTTGTTAGGTTAATTTAGTATACAATATATGCACATTGAATAGTGCAGAACAATTTGCTTCTTGAAGTATTATACAGAGTGTTTCACGAGGTCATAACTTTACCTACGTGTAAAAAAAGTAAAAAAATTCAAAACTAAAGTGTGTTTAATTTCTTCAAAACGACAATTAATAAAATTATTACCTGTTTTTGTTAAACTAGCCAAAACAATAAATTATATTAATTCGCATTTGATACAAACTGTCTAAGTTCCTATCAAATATTTACGTAATAAAAACTAACAACTGCTCAAAAATGTGGTTAAAACTTTCAAATCGGTAACAAGCCAACAAGTTTTTAACAAGTGCATAACTACCTACTTAGCATCCGGCATTTTGTTTTGTTGTACAATTGCATAATTTAATGTACTACGCAAGTTTGAAGTACATTAAATTGTCATGGTTAATATTTATTTTATAACTAAGTCTCTTATCTACAGATTTTGCTTGTCGTATAAAATTTTGGCGATAGATTATTCAAAATCCACATAAAATTATAGTGTCAAACTACCAACGCAGGTTTTCAGTAAATGTCTGTTGTAGAATTATTGATAACATGCTTTTTGGTACATTTGTTTGTAAACTATTTAGCCTCTGACAGCTATTTAAATTTTCTAGAAGATCATTTAAAACACTTGTTAGATAGTTTCAGTAGTAATCAAATACTGTTTTTAGTCACTTAAAAAATTCAAATTGTTTGTAGAAATAGCAGCATAGCATTATTTTTCTTTGTTTTCTTAAACCAAATCTTGCCTTTTCTTATTTAATTTGCTTATACTCTTCTCCATTCACTTTTTCACAGAGTAAAATATTTGTCAATCTGACATATTTAAATTGTAAGTACAAGCTCTAACAAGTTAATGTTTGGACAGCAGATTTGTGTACAAATTTACTAATTGTTGTTCTGTAAAGTGTTAATATTTTTTTAAATTAAAAAATTGGAAATAAAAGAAGAAGAAAGTGCCACGGAATGGGTATGCCAACCAGAAACATCACTCTATACACCTTACACTATGCTAATGATCAAATTGTCATACTACCAGGATAATATGCAGTATATCACTAGAAAACTACATAAATAATACTCTAAATGGGAAATTGAAATAAAGTTGAAAAAGAGTATGTATGCATAAGTAGTCAAAAACTTAAGTTAAAAAAAGATAAGAAAATAAAAACATGTAAGAAGTAACCTACCTTGGCTCGGAAATGAACGATAATGTACGTGTAGAGAGTACAATTAAAAATCGCATTAACAAAGAGAAATTTTTTGTTTGTTTGTTAGTTAACAGAGTTTCTTTTAGTCTTCAATACAATAAAATAATGTGAATTAAGAAAAGTAAAGTTATTTAATATTTCATTTAATATGTACTTAAAAACTGAGCCCTGACTTATAAACCCATTGTCTACAATATTCTGGTAAAATATTCGCCCCCGTTTCTTTATTACATATGGTGACTTTTACATATTTTTACAAGCTATTTCTTTTTTCTGCTTATCATTTTACTAGGTTTGCCGGTACTTTTACTTTAAATTTTGTATGCTGCAATTTCTCTATACTACTGGGTAATATTTTCCATTGTTCACTTCGCTAAATTTAAACTATTGCCTATTATCTGCATGGTACTGTTTTACAACAATTTTATCAATATCTTTTGATGTTGCTTTACCACAATCCTGTTTCACAAACACACATAAATAAAAACAGTAAATGGACACTTATTATATATATATTTTTTATTACTTGTATTTTAGCGTCGACTACTAAGGTCATTAGCTCTTTACTTTGTTTTAATAATAATAACCTCAGGTTAGAGGAAAACAAAACAACACATTAAAATGGTTGAATAAATAAATAAATTAATTAATTAATACTAAATCTAATATCACAGTTGTTAAAATTTAAAACTAATTAAAAACTAAGTTTAAAACTAATATCACAGAACCAACTATCACAAATGACAACAAAGTTGTAAAAGACTTTGATGCCAGTACCTATTCATTAACCTAACCTAATATCACAGATGACACCGAAGCTGTAAAAGGCTTCGATGCCAGACCCTAAAAACTAAAGTAACTAAACCTAATATCAACAACTTAACCTAGTATCACAACCTAACTTAATATCACAGATGACATCAAAGCTAAAAAATGCTTCGATGCCAGACCCTAAAAACTAACTAAACCTAATATCACAGATTGCACCAAAGTTGTAAAAGACTACGATGTTTTAAACAACTTAACAACACAAACTGATCAATAAAAATAAATAAAAAATTAACACCAAAATCGTTACAAGACAAAACAAAAACTTGGTTACACCTGTTTGAGGAGTCCTGCGTCTTTTAAAAACTGGACGCACCTTTCCATGGACTCCTCTCTATTTGATAAAGTAGACGCCACGCTGTTAGGGAACTCGAGCCAATTACGATAGGAAAGGTAGGCTTGACATTCCTCCAAAATGTGCTTCACCGTTAGAGGGTCGTGGCATGTTTGGCATGCTGGTTGTTCGTCGTCGGTCAGGAGATACGAAGATGTCAAGCTGGTATGACCTATGCGCAAGCGACATAGGGCAACCTCCTTTCTCCTGTTGAGATCTACCGGCGACTTCCATGCCGTCACGGAGAGCTTGATTTCCTTTAATTTGCTCTCGAAGCCGTTCCATACTCTTTGCCAATCCTCGATGACCTTCAATATGACGTAACTTTTGAGATCATCGGGTCTTACGAGAATGTTGTCCGTAGGATCCGCGTCAACCGCCTGATGGACGGCTTTATCGGCCAGCTCGTTGCCCTCGATAGCCACATGACCCGGTGTCTAGACAAAGATAGTTCTCTGTCCAAACCCGGCCAGGCGGAATATCGAAGTTTGTACGACTGGACCAGCGGATCGACCGAGTACATAGACTATACTCAGGATGGCACTCAGCGAGTCGGAACAAAGAAGGAACGAACTGTGAAATGACGTCTCAAATGTAATGCATATAATTCTGCGGTGTATACGGAGGCCTCTTTAGGGAGAGACCATGAATGGGCCGTACCATCTAAAAGGAAGGCACTTCCCACTTCCTGATCCGTTTTCAAACCGTCCGTATACAACCGCGGAGAGTCTGGGTATTCGACAACAATTTCAAGAAACTTGCTCCTCAAGACGTCGGAGCAAGTTTCTCGTTTGCTCTGGGAGGTCAGATCAAGACGAGCTATAATTCTCGGCATCAGCCAGGGTGGTAACTTGCCAGAACCGACCTTGAATACCATCGGATAATTAACATTAAGACTCTCCTCTAGCTCCTGCGCTCGGACGCACACCGGCCTACTGACGGTAGGCCAGAGTCTGTATTTGCGTTGCTGCGTTTTGTTGGCGGTAAATATGAGTCGGTTGTTGTGACCCCTCTTTGCTCGCATCGCCGCGGCGTACGTGAGTACAAAGCGACTACGACGAGTAGCTAGAGGAGGTACACCTGACTCGCAGCAAAGACTCGGTGCAGGACTCGTCCGAAATGCTCCCGTAGCGTATCTAATGCCTGCGTTGTGGACTGCGTCTATGGCTTTCAACCGGGATTTTCTGACGGATGAGTATACCGCGCAGCCGTAGTCCACCCTAGATAAAACCAGGGTTTTGTACAGCCGCAACAGTACCTTTCTCCGCGCACCCCAGTTGATGTTGGCTAAGCACTTGATCACGTTCAAGGCTTTTTTGCGCTTTGTGACCAATTTATCAATATGTGCTTGAAAGGATAAAGTCCTATCAAGCACAAGCCCTAAAAAACGGACTGTTTTGACGCACGTGATTCTGGAACCCCGCAAGACAAACGCGGGGTCCCGGTGAGGTCTTCTGAGGCGGCAAAAAAGCACGCACGAAGTTTTCGTAGTAGAGAAGCGAAAACCTCTCGCCTCTGCCTCTCAGTCCACTTCGTCTATGGTGATCTGAAGTTCACGTGTTATGGCAGGGATGGTATCTCCCGCCATGAGATCACCAAATTGTCGACGTACAGGCATTTTTTTACAGGTGTAACCACAGAAGCTGCAATATCATTTACCGCAATCGCAAAAAGGGTAACGCTAATTGTTGACCCATGAGAAACACCGTTCTCTAGACATACTATTTTTGAGTTAGTGGTTCCCACCTTTACTTTAAATGTGCGATTGCGCATGAAAGATTCAAGAAAACGAGGCATACGGCCTCTGAATCCCCATGCGTGCAGTTTCTGCTAAGTTCTATAACGCCAAGGCATGTCATACGCCTTCTCCAGGTCGAAAAACACCGTTACGAGGTGTTTTCTTGCTAGGAAGGCGTCTTGGATAAAATTTTCTAGACAGATTAAATGATCAACGGTACTGTGATATCGTCTGAAACCCGCCTGGTATTTAGCTAAAAGACCGTTACTTTCCAGCATCCGCACCAGACGGTTGATGGCCATTTTTTCTAAAATTTTACTGAGACAGCAAGTAAGTGAAATCGGTCTGTAGCTGTTGACGTAGTTTGGATCCTTGTCCGGCTTCAACAACGGCAGGATTATGGCCTCTCTCCAACAATCCGGGTAGACGCCACTTTTCCATATCATCATTGTAGATTTCCAGCAACCGCTTCGTCATGCGGGAGGGAAGCTGCCGGATAACCTGATAAGGCACGTTGTCTGGTCCCATTGCGGAGAAGGTACCCATACTGTTAATTGCCGTTTTCAACTCTTTTGAGGTAAAGAAAGAGTTGTAGGGCAAGGAATCGGGGGAAGAGAAATTGAACGAAGTGTCTAATTGTTATTTTTTCACGCAAGAATTCTTCACTATAATTTTGAGAAGTACTGGCAGACGTAAATTGAGTTGCCAATGCGTCTGCAATGTTGGCCGCTTCGGTAACTTCGCGTCCGTCGACGATTAGGATGGGAGCCACAGAGGGAAATTTCTTTCCTGACACGGCTCCCACTTTTTTCCATGCTTTGCCGACCGAAGTGGTCGGCGTAATTGTTGATACGTAGCTCTCTCATGATCGTTGCTTGCTGTCAAAAATTTTGCGGCGCGCAACGGCTCGCTTCTTCTTGAAAGCGATTATGTTTTTCTGCGTCGGAGTTTTTTTAAAACAATTAAAAGTTTTCTTTTTCTCTTCCACAGCTACTCGTATATCGTCGTTCCACCAAAGAACCGACGGACCGGCTAGCTGACCGCTGGACTTTGGGACAAACACATCTGCTACTCGGACTACAATTAGTGAAAACCTTCACGGCGGTCTCGACATCCTCACCATTTGACTCTGGTGGGACCAGACTGGTTTGAAAATCTTGCCAGTCTGCGCGGTAAAGACACCATCTACGGGGGACGGACTGTTTGACCCGTTTGACGATGGTTTTAATTGCGATGGAAAAATGATCGCTGCCGTAAAGATCCTCTAATACATGCCACAATAAACGGCTAAACGTGAGGACGATAGAGACAAATCAATTGCCGAAAAGTTTGTACCCCTACCTCCAAAGTGTGTGGCGGAACTCGTGTTGAGGAAGACAGCGTCGCTTTGATCAAAAAAATCCTCTATCAAACGACCTCACGTGTCTTTCCTCAGGGAACCCCATAGCGGATTGTGGGCGTTAAAATTGCCCACCAGGAGATAGGGCTGTGGAAGCTGCGAAGTAAGTTCTTGTATATCTTTCAGAGTCCAGTCGAACTCCGGAAGATAACGGTTGCATATTGTGGCTTTTATCGGGATGGTAAGCTGGATGGCGATTGCCTGGAGTCTAGTTCTAAGGGTTATTTTCGTAAACGGTAAATTTTCCCTCAGAAAAATAGCGACTCTACTTTTGGCTCGGGCACCCGGCGGAACGTCACTTCTTGTGCACGTAAAGCCACAAAGATTGAAATTTAATTGGGGCTTGAAGTGCGATAATGCCGTAACCTTAAAGTGGAAAAGACAAAACAAGTACACAAATGACACCGCAGTTGTAAAGGACTGCAGTGCCGATACAAAACAACACTTAATTAAAAAACATAATAGAAGGCTTACAAATGGGATTGTGATCTGCCCTTTTTTCAGCCAGGTTTCCTTCTTTTTCTACCTCAGTTACTCCCACTGTCGACAACAGAAAGTTCTGATGCCAAACTGGATTCGTCGTCACCGTTGCTGGAAGAGGGTCAGACTGATCCTTATCTAATTGTTTTGGCGTATCTGCCAAAACAAGTTTGGTCAGGTCGGTTTTAAGACCAACCTGAAAATGTTGGGGGTGCTTCCCCACGTTTTTGGTTAAGAAGACTACATTTCTCTTCAACCGTTGTTACCCCGGAGGATTTGGTGGGGGCATGTTGGTCTTAATGACCGGTATTGGTAGTTTCTTTGATGCAGGAAGCTGAATCTGTCCGCTTAGTGCAGCAATAAGAGGCGGTAAAAGTTGACAAATAAGTTCGTTCACGTTCACAGAGTTTTTTGATGCAGTCGTCGCTTTGGCGTACGATATTCCGGCAATTGGTGTTGAGACAAATACCAGTTTGCGTGCTTCAAAGTATGTCAGTTTGTTTTTAGTTATTATTTCTTTGATAGCAATTGACACACGTAATTGGCTGTTTGCATTTGCTACCATCATGCAGAGGTTTTCCACACGCGCAAATCTGCTCCTTGGAACATCGAGCTGCTGTGTGTCCAAACTTCTGACATTTGAAGCATCGCATTGGTAAAAAGCCTCTTTAACGGTGGTGGGCAGTTGTGGTCTGTTAAACGTCAATATATGGTTAGGGGTTTCTTCGGGTTTACCGCCTCGCATACGTCGATTACCCTTTGACCACTCATATTTTCTGTAATTTCTTCTACCGTGCAATTTAAAAAGACTTTGCAATAAACAATGCCTTTACATGTATTCAAAGTTTTATGTGCAGAGACTTTCACGTTCATATCTGCCATACAAATACATTTTAAAAGTTTGGTTGACTGAGCGGTTGAAACCGTTTCCACAAGAAGGCCATCTCTGACCTTCTTGATAGATTTGGTGTCGCCGATCAGTCCATGCAGAACTCTACTAATTAAGATGGGGCTAACTTTGTCGAAGTTGCCCTCTTCTTTAGTGACCAGGATGAACCGAGGGACAGGTCCCACCTTCTCATCACCGGCACTTTTTAACAAAATAGCTTTGCCAGACTTCTTCCCTTTTGTTGAAGAAGAAGCTGGGAGATCCGATTTGTCATTGGAAGGGGACCGGGTAGCATTATCCATTGGCACAACCCGATCAGTTGCACCAACGTCCGAACAATTAACCACTGCGCTACCGGAGCATTGTTCTCCCACTCCGGTAGTTGCCAAACCCGTGCCGATTATGAAGCCCCTGTCAGATTCAACTGACGGCCGTACTAGGGGCGTGAATTTAGTTTTGACATAATTACAAAAAAAAATGCGTTTTACCTACCGCCAGGTTGGGAATAAAAGGAAAAGAAGGTTAGGGGTAGAAATGGAATAGATAATTAGGGAAGGTAGCCAGGAATGGCTTTGGGTACATTTAGTTTGGCTTCTGCTCATTGACCCATCCGGCATGGGTGGCCCTGCCAAGAGTTTAAACTCTCGCCGACATAGCTCGAGCAGAAGTTACTCAGCCCCCTCACCACGACAAGGTAGTACTCACGAGGGGGCTTATTATATTAATAACTGTAATAATAATAATAATATTTATTAAAAAAAAAAAAATAACATAAATGTTGTACAGTATGAGACTTATAAGACTAACTAGACATATAAAATACATTCATAAATAATCAAAACTATCTGCTTCAAATTCTTCTAATAAATAGTAACATGTATTAATAAAATATAATTTAAGTCGATTTTTATATTTGCTCAAATTTAGGTCACGGACATTTTTTGGGATACGGTTATAATAAGAAAGACGAAAAAACTAATATAATAATAATAATTGCTCAGAAGATTTTGTTTGGCAATTATGTATATCTGATGTTATATTAAATTTGTTCACATGTTTATGTATTAACACAATAAGTTCTAGAAGAAATATGCTGCTAATAGATAAATGTTACTTTTTCTAAATAGTGGCTTGCAATAGATTCTACCCCTTTTGCCATTTAAAATTTGTATTGCTTTATTTTGCAAAGAGAATAAAGTTTTCATGTTATCTGTGCCGCAAAAACCCCAAATACAGATTGCATATCTCATCCTAGATATAAATAACGCGTAGTATGATTCTATTGCTGTTTGATAACCCATATTGAATGCTATTGTTCTAATGGCAATCACATGCTGAAGCAAATTTTATAGTTAGATTTTAACAATGGTCTCCCCACTTCAGTTTTTCCTCAATTGTTACACCTAAAAACTTAAAGGATTCAGTTCTTTTAAGTAAGGTGTTTTGAATAGTTAAATTTAAACTTGTGGATCTTTTACCAAATTGCATATATTTTGTTTCAGAGCTATTTAATTTCAAATAATTAGTACAGAACCATGTATAAATCATATAGATAGATAATACGTTTATTTCTTGCCTTTCGGCCTTGAAAATTACATTTACAATTTCATTTACAACTTCCCAAAATAATAAAACTTAATCCTTATAAAATTAACACAATTAAGAATATTTTCTTCTCTGTTCGTCTATTTCTTTTCTTCGTTTTTTAACTGCCCTCATCCATTCTACCCCTTTTTCGTCCCCTTTCAATATCTCATTTTTTCCCATCTGTTCTTCTCTCATTTCGTTACACTCTTTCAACATATGTTCTATAGTTTCCTTAGTCTCTCCGCACATTCTGCACATTTTTAAATCCTCTTCCATCCAAAATCTTGTCACTTGCTCTTCATTACCACATCTAAATCTTGCAATCATCTTTTTGTCATCTTTACTATATCTTTCGCTCTCTAATTACATTGGCAATTCATTTTCTATAATATGTTCATAGTTTGCGTTGTACCTAGACTCTTTCACTCGCATTCTCCTGTCTTGCCTTTGTATATCTCTATCTCTTTCCATAATTTCGTACCATGTCTCTCTCCCAGATTCTCTCATTCTTTCAATTTCTTGGCTCGCATATCCATTTGTATTGTAATAATTTTCACTAGTCTCCCCTAGCTTTTCATTTCTTGCTCTCATTTTCTCTTTCATGCATTCTTGTAATATTTTGCATTCGTGTCTCTGTCTCATTCTTTCTTCATACTTTATTGCTCTTTTTCCTGCTTCTACTCTTAACTTATCTTTTTTGACTTCCTCCAGCACAATATATGCTGGAGTTTCTCTATTTAAACCTAGCACCCATCTCCAATATTTTACATGTATTGCTTCTAATTTTTCTTGTTCCTTCCATCCCCATATTTCTGACCCATACAATATCATACTCCTAACTAAACTATCAAACATAAGCCCTTTTATTCTCATACATTCAAATTTTCTTTCACTTATTCCCCAAACTTGTCCCACTACTTTATTTGCTTTTCGTGCAATCTCTTTAATGTGCTCGCTCTCGGTGTTACTCGTACAAAAAACATATGACAAATATTTAAAAGATTTTACTTCCGTAATACCTTGCCCATTCCATTTCCAGTCTTCCACTTCTTTTCTCCCACCCCCCTTTTTAAACACCATAATTTTTGTTTTTTCTACCTTAACTTCAAAGCTTTTTTTTCTAAAATATTTTTCTAAACTTTTCATCATCTCTTTCATTTCCTTCGCTTCTTTTGCTAGTATTACCATGTCGTCTGCGTATGCTATGTATAAATCATATATAAATCGTCATTTATAACAGATTTCATTTCTAAAAATTTATTTCTGCTCCAAAACATTGTAGTATTTCAGCAAATAATGTGAAAATAGAAGACGTCCAACCTTAAGTTTTGGCATCAATAGTGCTTATTATGTATTTTTATGAGACCATAAATATAAAAAATTATTAACAATTTACAAAACAACAATCAATAAATATTAACATTAAGTTGTTAGAGTTCGTTTAACCAGCTAAAGTGGGAAATGTATTTTTAGTAACAAATAAAAAGATACTGACTAACAACTAACCAATACAATTAACAAATAATAACTAATAATTATAAATAAGTTTTTTTTATCAATTATTATTTATCCGTGCCCAATGTGACTAATGACTAATAATTATTAGTCATTAGTTAGTAAAGAATGATTAATGATCTGTTAGTTACGAAACAAAAGTTGCATAGTAATGACTTACAAATAACTAGTTGTTGTCTCCGAAATTTCAAGTTTCAACATTTTTTTTTTTAATTAATTTATTTATTGCAAAAAGTTTTTATTAATGACATTTTGCCGTAATTAGTATAAATTTTTTTTAATCTTTTAACATTTAACAATGTGTTTATCATAGATACGCATCATTATGCAGAGACAACCTCAGACTACTGTGTTTTATCAGCTTATTTCTGCAAAATTTCATACAATGCTCTAATTTATTTAGATAAAAACAGTAATTTGTTTTAAATTATATTTTGCTAGAACACTATTTACAACATATTATAATATCAGACATTACTTGCAACAATAATAAATGACCTTGGATAACCACAATTAACAATTAAAATTTATGCTATCCATATTATATCAATACTTATATTTTTTTATAGTTAGTAAATAGTACTATATATTTAAGGATTATAAAAGAAGTAATTAATCGAAGTAGTATAATAACATATAATAATAAAACATATTTAATACAACACGTGTTTAATTACTATGTACATTTAGTTTTATTTAAATATAATGAAAATAATTTTAAACAATCGTAATAATATATTATTTATACTTGTTTAGTCACATATATCATATAAGTAGAAGCTCGTAATTCATTCGCTTTCTATATCTGGCTAGACTACATACTTTGCCCTGATATAGCTTAATTATTATTAATAATATGTATCAGTGTACATATAAAAACTAAAAAAGTATCCACATACACATCTACCAAAAACAATGTCAGCGTCGGTGGTACGTTTCTTATGCATGCTCATACTGTTGGTGCATCATGTATTTATATGGGAGAAACTATTCAAGGGCTATAAGTATTTTCAGAAAACGGGAGATCCTTATGTAGATAAAATATATGAATTGGGATATAGATTCTTAAGCGTACATAACTTTGTAAGTATTGATAGAAAACATAATTTTGTTATAAAATATATTATTTTATTTAATTAACTATAGAGTGATAATAAATATATTATTTTATATTTAAAACAGGCCAAAACCCGGATTAATTGCTACAATTTCTATATACCTATTATTAAATGTCAGAGCATGCCTTAACGTTAATTACATCCAAATGTAGATGTAAATAATAACAAATTAAATTCAATTCCTTTTTGACAACATTTAATAATATACAATTATAAATTTCAGATACTACAGACTATTTACTTGATTATAATTCTATTTAATTATATAATATCTAAATGTTCGTCATACGCAGCATGGTTGATGCTAAAATGGAATACAATATTTTATTGGGCAGCCATTTATCCAGCAACTGTAATACTTGTAGTAGGATTTTGGACTATATATTACATTGATAGAAACTTAATATACTCTGTTGAAATGGAACAGTTTATACCACCAGTCGTAAATACTGCTCTGCATTTGAATGTTTTGGCACTTATTGGTCTGGAAACAGTATTTCTTTTCCATAAACCACCACCCTGGAACAAGTTAAATAAGTTTGTTTGGTGCTTTGCAATATATATTGCAGCTGTGTAAGTATACCTAAACTAATATTTAGATTTTACAAGAAAAATAATTACTAAATATTTTGGTTGGCAGACATTAGTCTTACACTAATCATAGTAAATTATGTATAAAATTAAACTTCACTATAGTCACGAGTTTTTTATGTACTAGCAAAGCAAGTTTATAAAACGTTGTGCATACTATACTTTGTTTACAATTAAAAGTTTTGTTTGCATTTTATCATGTAAAAAAGTAACAGGCGAGTAAATCACTTTATTTTTGATAGCGACAATTAAGAGCGAAAACTATCTATTTTTAGAAATTGCTTATTGATTAGGTAAATGTATAACTAAACTGTTTTAATGAAGCATTAAAATGTATAGCTGAAAAACTGTTTTGCACGCCACAGTGTAAAGTAAGTAAGTGGCATTTATCGCATTGTTAAATAATATGGCGAATTAGTTACAAAAAAATAGAAAACAATGTATAGTGTGTTAAGACAAAGGCAAAAGGCTGCTATTGTATATTGTGTATCAAAGGCCAAAAATATGTTTGAAAAGCCCATCGCTGCTAAGACCTGCTATAGTATATAGTGTATCAAGGGCCAAAAATTGGTTTTAGCAGCCAGCGGTTTTTAGCAGCACGAAGAAGCAAAGCGCGCATTATGGCACAATTTACACTCAATGTTTTTTGCCTGCCCCAAATAAAAACATTATTTTAAAAATTTGCAAAGTTTATTATAATCTGTCACTACTGTCAGATTTAAGATGTAACGTCATTATGTGATATCGTGATTTACAGACAATCAAATGCTAAAAAAGTTTTTTAGGCCCAAGGGCTTCTAAATCGTCATTCTGGCTCGTATTTTAGGGCTAAAAAAGATGGCAACGGTAAGGGCAGGCAAAAATAGCATTTTGACACAAGTTACACTCAATACATATTTGTTTGCCTGCTCCATATAAAAACATTTTAAAATTTATTTATTATCTGTTAGTGATGTCAGATTTTAAAGCATAACGTCATTATGTAAAATTGTGATTTAAAGCCAATCAAATACTGCATGTAATTTTTTTGCCTGCCTCTACCGAAAGCATCTTATTTGGCCCGCATATGAAAATTGTCTCTTCGGCCCTTGAGCTTCTAAACTATTAGAGGTATTTGATTGGGTGTGAATCTAAATTTCATATGATCAGCCATACCTTAAAATCCGACAGTAGTGACAGATTATAATAAACATTAAAATCAATGTTTTTAATTGGGGCAGGCAAACAAATATTGAGTGTAACTCTTGCCAAAAAGCTTTAGTAGCCCTCACTTGTTTTGCTTGTTGCTGCTAAAGCCTGTTTCGGCCCTTGATACACTATATACTATAGAGGCCCGTGTTTTAAGACTAATATAAATGGCTTTGGTAGAGACAAGCAAAAAATGGATTGCAACACTTTGTTTTCATTCAAATATGCGTTTCTTAAAAATACAGATAATTATCAAATGTTGGTTATTAAAAATAGAATAAAATAAAACAAAAGAACGTGTGAGATGTAGTTCTTAACAATTATACTCTATTTTATATTTCTAATTTTGGCTTATTTTTATAAACTATTTTAAGGTTATGTTTTATAATAATATAAATTGGGTACAATGGTCTGTATTCATCGTTTTTGTTAAAATTCTCAGTGCAAATTATTCACATTAGTTTTGATTTGCAATTCTAACGTGCATTTTGTTGTGATTTATGTTCAAATTGTCAGTGGTTGTCATGATTTGACATATAGAGTATAAATCATAAAACATTACACATTATACAAAACATTAAAAAAAAATGAATAAGGTTGCATTAAAAAGTTTACTTAACAAATAAACAAAAGAAAAAGTAACCATAACAAAACACACTGTTCTGTATAATTTTATACATAAAAAACTATTGTAATATTTCAATGTAACTCCTTAATATTCAAAACAATTTAACAAATGCTATTAAAATAGCATATTAAAGTATTTTTTATACAATTTTTTTTTAATTAAAATAAATGTTCCAACTGCCATTACTGAGCTTGACGATGAGTTGTCGAGAAACTCATTAAATAATTGTTTTGTTATTTGTTTTTGTATTTTTTTTTCTCTACTTTAAAAACATCAAAAATGTAAGACGCCATTGACAAATGAAACAAGTAATTAATCACAATCATTGAATTAATGCCACCAAGTGCGACTATTTTGTCAAATAGAAAACAACTTATTATTGTTTAAAATCTATTATTTTCTTATGTAAATTGTACACTATATTGTTTTCATATTACAAAAGGTATACTGTTTTATATGTTTTATATGTTTTGGTACGCACGCATAATGCGTCTTAAAAATTAATTAAAAATTATCAAAAACTTAATTTAATTAACACAATCCCAAAGTATATTCTAATACTAGTTTCTTACTAATGTTATGTGCCCTGCATACAACCTCAAGGACCAATTGGTTTGTGTAAGTTATTGTGCTACCCAAAGGCTTCAACTGCCATTGTACAACATGTTTTTGGCTATTACGTATAAGACCTTACTGCCAGATGCAGTGTAAGCACACAACCCTAACTTCCTAACTGTCAGTGTGTGAATAACAAAAAACAACAAATGAAAATCTAAATTTGTTGGTTATATTATTATTGTTGTTTGAACAAACAAAATTATGTTTACTTAGGATAGAATAAATAACCACTACAATTTCTATGCTCTTGCCAAGATTTTCAGACTTGATTGTTAGTGTTAATAATTTACTACGCGTAATTATTTTTTTAAATGTTAATAATAACTTAATAACTAAAACCGTTTGTATTAACTGTTTTGTTTAATAACGTTTCCTATAATCTCTATTATTATAAAACACCGTTGGAGAAACTATAAATTCTGTAGCAACCTATTTTATTACAATTAATTGTTGTCATCTGCAAAAATTTTAAATATTTATAACTAATTAAATAGTTTAAACCTTTGAGTATATAAACATTTTTTTTAATGACATTCCTAAAAAGTTTTTATATTATAGCACACTGGTACTTAAACATCCTGTAAGTATTTTAGTTTTAAAAAATGTATAACTTGTAAAAAAAAATCTTTTTCTATTTATATAAAAGTATTACTTTCTAAGACGTCTGCAACTTTTATACTAGTGGAGTTGTGAAATATGTGGAAAATTTTCAAAATTTAAGGAAAATTTTTGACTGTAAAATTTTATTTTTTGAACAATTTTAAAGAAAAAAATTCTTTCTAACTTTTTTTTAAAAAGCAACCCTAAAAAGTTACAAACTATTAAAAAATGTAAAAAATTTACATGATCAGGATTTATGTAAAGAAAGCAATTTTCAGTAGTTTAAACAAAAAAAATTTCATTCCTTTCACTTGACTCATACATGGTCATATACAGGGTGTCCCGTGACTCGATGCGCCTAGCTTAATAGCTTATTTCTTCGACAATTTTAAGTCGAAAATGCCTTGTGCACTTCTATTCAAAACTCAATAGTTATAGAGTTATGAGCAATATTAAATTCAAGTGGGCGTAAAGATAAAGTTAAGGCCATATTAAATAAAGTAATGTATAGTTTTATTATTTAACATATTTTTTAATTCCTAACAAGTATTTTATTAAAATTTTTGTTCAAAATGTTCTCCCGCGGCCTCAAAACACATTCTTGCTCTTCTAACAATTAAAGACGTAGCTCTTTGAATACTACCTGGGTTTTCTCGTATAAATGCAGCTGCAGCCATAATATTTTAAATTAACACATCTCTGGTTTGTGGTTTATTAGAATGCACCAAACTTTTCATGTGTCCCCACAGACAATAGTCGAGAGGCGTTAGGTCTGGTGACCTAGGATGCCAAAAAACTGGAGCTCTTTTTTCAATCCACCAGTTAGCAAAGATGTTATTTAGATATGTTCTTACATTTATACCAAAATGTGCGCCATTCTGCTGAAACCACATATTAACTCTATTGTGAAGTGAATTTAAATAACGTGCAAATGTTAAATGTTCTTCAAATATGAATGGTCAAATAAAGCGGTTATTAAAGACACCACACCAAACATTCACTGAAAAGCGATGTTGAAAATGCGATTCCGTAATTTCAAACGAGTTTTCAATTGCCCATGAATGTGAATTCCTTATATTGTAATTTTTGAACATTGTATGTGATTGGGGTACAAACCAAATTTTTTTAATGTTCTCTACACTTTTATTTGGTTAACATGAAGACAATTAGATATTCTTTGTACACTAGTGGTAGGACTATGTTCAATCATGTTAAGATTAGCTTTCTCTTTAGCAAATTTTTGGCGTACGGGACGTTCTGCAGTAGCTTTTGGAACACTACCTTTTACTGTCAAATGACGATGCACATTGATGAATACTTTTGAGTTAGTTGTTTTTCCACAAGGGAATCTTTTTTGATATTCCCGAACTGACTCTTTTGCATTTGTCAACGTCAAATTGTCATCATCAAAACACTTGACAAAAGAGTATAAAACATTTATTACGTCACGCTTACTTGAATTTAATATTGCCCATAACTCTATAACTATTGAGGTTTGAACAAAAGTGCATAAGGCATTTATGACTTAAAATTGTCCAAGGAATAAGCTATTAAACTATGCGCATTAAGTCACGAACACCCTGTACATATAATATATGCCATAATAAAATTTACCCATTAATAAATCGTTAATTTATCTTAAATAATCTTTGTCTTGAAGTTTTGGTAAATCGTTTTACTTATGACAGTGGCAGTGACACGAGCAAAAGTATACTGACCTACAAGACTAATATTACTAATGATACTGGCTTGTTTGGAATAGTGCAAACTTGCTCAATACAATAAGACCAAGCAATAGTTGCACTTCTAGTATATTAGCTAAAGTGTGCCAACATTAGAGAGTATTGCACCCTTACCGTTAGCAAAAAATATTGTATGAGGGTCGGCATAATCAACCTGTGCTCTGGTCTACTCTATTAGTTGAGAACTAAAAATTCATGTGCTTTAAGTGACCAAAGCTATAGAGAGTAGCTAAGATCAAAAGAACAGAGCTCTTAACAACATGGCAAAAACATGGACTATACCGGTAGAAAGGACTACCTCCGGCAAAAAAACCTTACTTGTTCCACAAACTAATTTAATAATAATATTATAAAAACGTGGTTCTTAAGCTCAATCTTCTCGATAAGACCTGTTTTGTAATAGGCATATATCTTTTTCCAAATAAGGCAACTCCAAACCTTTTTGATAACCTTATTGAAAGTTTTGACAAGCTTCTTTAAGATAATTATAGAAAAGATAAAATAATTTTGTTAAGAAATTTTAATGTACGTAATACTAAAAGGTTAAGTCTCTCATCTTCTACAACAATACCCAGAGTACATGCTATAATTTTTGCTGCTTTTCATAATCTTACTCAACTTATTTTAAATTACTTTTGTTGTTAAAATTTCTCTTTCTATTACTACTAAACTTAAACCGCGTTTCATTTACATTATTTATATTATTATTCTAAAACAAACATGAAAAAAATAATAATTTTAATTTTGATACTCATTACTTATATTATAAAGATTCACATATTGCAGCAAAAAATAATACAAAATCTATACAGAATGTTATCCAAAAATTTGTTCCATTTTCAATTCAGACAAAACAAGCAGTTAATAAGAAACAAAAAGCATTTAAAAACACATCAGTAATTGTTTTAAACAGACTAAACAGAATTATAAAAAGCTCTTAAACATTGAGACAATCTAATACAATCTAAAAAAGATGCTAATCGATTTTCCCAGCTTTCTATAAACAATTAAAACTTTTATAAAACAATAAATTCATTGCAAATTTTCAATATTATTTCTTCAAAATGATCAAAACAATCTAGTTACTAATCCAAAAGAAACAGATGATTATGCAAACCAATTTGAATCTAATTCTATTATTCTAAATGTTTCTATTGCTGTAGCTCCAATGCTAGCTATTGGTAAAATAATGGGTCTAATTCATTTTAGGTAACGGGTTGGCAAAAGATATCTTCTTTTGACTATTTTAGTCAAATTTGTTTTACCATACAAAAAAACATTCCTAAATTGTTGAAAAATTGCAAATGTTCTACCTAATCCTAAAATGAAAAACAAGTCTGATTCTTTAAATTATAACTCAATCTGTCAAAAAAATGTGAAAATATATTAATTTTCACATTGTCAAATTTTTAGAATCTCAGGTACTCAATATAGATTTTGATCTAAACGTTCGACAACAAATTTTCTGACTTACAAACAAAAATCTAATTTAAACAAGCATATAAAAAATCTTGCAGTAGCTCTGGAGATCCAAAGCGTTTGAGCATCCTAATCTTATTATGAAGCTCTATTGTAAAAGTCTAATGCCCGGTTGCACCAACGCACCTTAAGCTGTAGCTAAAGCTTAAAGCTTACATCTTAAAGTCTCCTTAAAACGTTGCACCAACACAAAATTATCTCACATTGACACATGGCGGCCTTACATCTCAAGTAGTTGATTTCTATGACTTACGCCCGGTTTCTCCAACATGTGTCAAGCACTAACTAGATCTCAAGCTAGGCCTTAAGCTAAAAGCCGAGCTTATTCCGTTGAACCAAAGCAAAATCTCACCTTATTTGCGTCAAGCAGAGCCCAAATTATAGATGCCGTTTTCGAGAGCTCAAGCTCTGCATCTGTCATCAATATTATTTTGTAGGCTCTAAACAATTATTTACTACTGCTTGCCTTTATATACTGCAAAGCATATTAATTTTGATTTTAATTGTTAATAAATTACAGTATAATTGGCTTCAAAATATTCTAATTGATGAGTTCTTTAAAAATATAATTATTTGACACATACATAACCATAATGTAACAATTTTTGATATTTATATTTTATAAGTAATGTCAGTAAAAAATTTATTAAGACAAGAATGTTTTTTTACCAATTAGAAAACAGCATTGTAAACATTGGCGACATTGCCAAATCTATCCGGATCCTAGGAAAGATTACGTTTTAGGACATTTAAGATACAACTGTCTGTGTCTACATCTATTGTTAGTTTGTTGAATTGCATTTTGCGTAGTTGCCAAACGTATTTTAATGCTAAGGTAAGACGCTGTCACATTTAATTGGTACAACAAAATGTAAAACTTAAAGCGCCCTTATTGCAAAACCGCCTTATCTGAGCTGCACCTTAAGTTGCGTTGGTGCAATCACAAATCTGTAAGTTTTATCAATAATTTTTTTGACAATAAAAAAATTATAGTTAGAATTGATGGTTTAACCACAAAACCATAAATACTGTTTTTTTTTCAAGGTTCTGCTCTTTTGTCAATTTTATTTTTGATTTACATCAATGAACAATTTTTTTCAAATAACTAAAAATCATTCATAGTTTTGCAGATGATAGTACTTTCTATATTTCATACTTTCAAAAAACCATATCAACAAATATAACAAAGCGTTTTGAAATTTCTAGGTTAGAATCTGTAGCATATATAAACAAATACTTTAAAACAAATTTAATTTAAAAAAAAAAAATTAACTGTTTGTTTCAAAATCAAAACCCGAGCTATTATCAGTACCAAACATTAAACTAAACAACAAATCCATATTTAAATCTTCTTCATCTGTTTTCTAAGGGATACAATCTCACATAATCTTTTATGGAACAGTATAGCTTCAAAAGTATCTAGAAAACTAGTATTTTTTAATAAATGTAAACATTTTTTTTTTAATTTCTATACAGTTTTTGCATATACAAAGTGTTATTTTTATTTATTTTTTTTTAATAGTAGTACAAATAAAAAAGTTTAAATAAGCATGAGTCCGCAAAGTAACGGTTTTGAATATAAAATTTTTTATTCAAAACAAAAACAAAGTTACATAAAATGTTCTTTTATTTTTAAGCAAGCACGACACTTTAGTCTAAAAGATATTTCTAAAACTCATTGGCTCGGATTTGTTGGCATTTTTAAAACTATTTACAGAAGTACTATAGACCAATGTTTTCAATTATCCCCAAAAAAAAATCTAGATATTTTAAATCAGGCAATATTGCAGGCCATAAAACAGGTCTTTTTCTTTTTACTTAACTTTGTAAAAAAGTTTGATGTATATGCTCTCTAACAGCAAGCAAAAAATGAGCTGGCACACTATCATGCTAGAACCATTTGGTCAATAGTAATGTCGTGGAAGGTAGGCTAATTTAAACTAATTTTATATTTTTCAGTATTTAAAAATACATAAAAAGGGTCAATAAAAATTAAGTAGCAAAAAAGAAATTTACTAAGTATACCTTTAAAATATTTTTTTTAAATTTTTTTAGTGAATATTGATTTCTAAAAAATTATGTCATCGGTTAAAAAAAAAACGGTAAATTAAACGGCCAGTTTCCTAAATTAAAGTTTTTTTAACAATTGCTACAAAGTAAATGCTAGATATTGTAACAAGAACTCCAAAAGGTTGCATAACATCAGCTAGTGCAAATTGGTCATTTGTAAATACCAGGTATGTATTTACAGATTTGCCGGCCAAATTTCAAAAGCACGGAAGGCACTCTCTGCAATTCTCACAGTGGCCATTCCGCTATATGCTTTATAAAGTAATTTTGACATTTGCGTTTGATATATTTTATCTCTCTTATATAAGCAAAAAAACGTTTGAAGAAAACCAAAAAATGCTATGTTTAAAGGTTGTAAACGGTGTGTGGTATTACCAGGTAGTTAAAGTAAGACGATTCCATTCTTTCTAGCAAACTCATAAGATTGCAAATTATTGTCGTGTGTTGTGTGGCCATCAAGCAGTAGACAAACTTTATCTATATTGCAGTCAACATGCTTTTAAAAATGTTTCAGCCACTCATTAAGGAGTTCTAAGTTAATGTATCCCGTGTCCAAAATCGTAACAATACTGGCGAGAGGTGCTCTTATTTTAAGATCAAGGAGACATTTTTTACTAAGAATTTTTTATCATTATTAAAACTATGTAGTAAGTCATAATTTTCAGCAACTTTAAAAGCCAATTTTGTGACTTAACAAAAATTGTTAAACCAAAAAGCATTCTTTAAAGTAAAGGATGTTTTCAAAAAGAATTCTTTCTATATTTGTAGAAAATATCGGCGGTCTACTCAATACTTTAACTTGATTGCTAACGGCATTCTTTTTATCAGCATGTTTCTTGATAGTTGTCTTAGGAACACCATACACTACATTTATTCAAACAGTAATCACCGTTTATGTATGCCGCAATAGCTAACAATAAATCATTTTCAGACCATTGCATAGTGCTTTTTAACATTCGAACCCTAAAAATATTTTTTAAATTTTAATTTGCATATAAAAGAAATATCATTGCCAAAATTAGATTGGTCAAATTTAGACAATTTTAGGTCAAACTTGGGCAACTTGAATATTTAATGTTTGATATAGTACAAAAACCTAAATCTAACATAACCTCTTAAAATTGTACTGACAAATTATAGATAAATAAATAAGCTTTGTGATGATATAATAAGACTTATAATTACTTACGTTTAGATGAACTAACGGTTTTCACTCTTACGTCAAAATAACTAATTTTCAAGTTAGACAACCACAAAGGCGTTTTTTCACCAAACACTTGCACGTTGCATTAACCTTGTCTACATCAAAGTATAACAAGATGCCTATGCAAAATTTAACAGATTTTATCAGTCTTGGGATATTATAGTAGTCCAAATTAGGCTGCATTTTCTACATTGTGTTCAGCAAAAAGTTTAGGTAAAACTGGTTTGATAAAACAACAGGATTTAGAAACATGTCGCTTACAATACCCATCCAAATGTTTTTTTATGAAAAACGTGTCTGATTATTGTGATTATTGTGAAAACTAATAACTTCATTTTGTGTAAACCCGGTTTCATTTGTAAAAAAAAATACTGTCAAGAAAACGAAGATTTTCATCATTGCGTAGAAAATAAAGGCCAAAAACCATAAATGCTTGATAATCAAGTAGATTTAAGGCCTGCACTTCATACAAGATGAGCACAAATTCTTACTTCGGAAATTTTTCCAAAAATACAATGTAAAAAAAATCTGAGATTTTGGATAAGCTTCAACATAAAGACGTTGCGCTTCGGTTGCAATCTCATGAGCACAACCATACATAAAATGCATGACGGTTATTTTTGCGTTACAGTAAACAGTCATAGCAAACAAAAACTTGTGCACAGACAATAACAATATACTACACATCAATCAATCATTTAAATTTAAAATAATATTTGAAGATGTATGTACTAAATCTTTAATACAGTCATACATTTTATGATTTTTTTAGTATCTTATGAGACGTCATACAACTTTCATAGATCTTTAAAGTTCTAGTCAATTTGGTAGCTATTTTTTTCTAATTAAAAAAATTTTCTAAAAAAAATTTAAACTAAAAACAGGTAGTAAATGTGCGCTAATAAAGTTTTTTTTAATTTAAATCTCCAGCTAAAACAGATGATTAAATTGATATATAATTAATTATCCGCCGTTTTTGAGTTTTGTTTATTTTTCTGAAATTAAATTAACGTACACAAATCTGAAAATAAAATTGTCAATAACAATATATTGTTTTTGTAACAGTCTAATAAAAGAAGGCAATGCCAGTTGCCGGACCTTGTACTTATAAAGCGTGAGTATAAACTTTTTTTAGTAAAAATGTTTAAATTAAATATGTTGTAGTTTTTAAGAAAAGTGGCATAATTTCAAAAACAAGGTTTTTGCGTTAAATGTAAAAAACAACTACAAACTGTGTATACTTTTATATAGAAAAGTGTCGCATCTAAAACTTTAAATGTTACTAAGAGAGTGTTCTTATAAAGATAAACAATATTATTGCATTATGAGTAAAAAAAGAGTTTTTTTTTATAGTGCTTTTTTAAAACAACTGAAGAATGTTGTTTTAAAAAAGCACTATAAAAGAAAACTCTTTTTTTATTCATAATGCAATAATATTGTTTATCTTTAAATTGATTTTCAAATTATTTAAATCAAAAACATCAAACATCATCTACTCATTTTAAAAAATCAACCTTACTCATTGCGGCGATGAAAACTCTAAATATTCATTTTGTTCATTTAATTTTAAAAGCTATTTTTTACAAAACTATTTTTTTTTGTACTAATGTAATTTTTCTGAAAAATTCTCGATGTGTCTAACAAGCACATAACACACCTAAATAACACTTACACGTATTTATAACTTATGCAAGGTGTTTATACAGAGTGTATAAAAATTAAAGATTGTAATATACAAGATGATTGAAAGATATAAAAGGTCGTCATTATACTCAAATAAAAGCTCTCAACGCTTATGTCGCAAATCTGAGTGTAAACCATTTAAATTTATACTATGTATTTGCTGATTCCAAATTCAATGTAGTTACACATAACTTTTTAATCAAAAATGTTGATAGAAAGTAGAGTGTGGTTTAACAAAAAATACAAAAAATTATAATAATATAACAAAACATTGAAGTTTATGAATCAAATTTATTTTTCTATAATATTTGATTAAGTAATTTAATTTTGAAATAAGTTTATGCTAAATATTCATTATTGCTTAATTATTTTTATTTTATAAAGTTATATATAATTATTCAATGCTATAATATTAATAGATGTTAATTGATTAGCTTAAGTTCTAAAACTTATATGTTTTATTATTTTGATTAGAAATTGTTTATTTATGATGAAAGTGGTTAAGCTATGGGTCAGAACAGTTACTACGTCACAAGCAGCTGTTTACATCTTGTAAAACTTATTATTTTTAATATATACTACATTTTTATCAACTCATAAAAAAATACAATGTTTATTTTAACATAATTCTTATTTGATATGTATAAAACATTAAAAAAAAACGAATATAAACATAGACTTAAAACAGTAACTTCTCCGGTTTTAGCTATTTCATAACTGTTCATTTTTTTGTAATTAAAGAACAGCTTTAATATTTGTTTATTAAAACGTATTTAGATTTAAGAAAAGAAACTACGTACCTACATAACATTATGTGCAAGGTGACAATTTTTATAATATTATTTAATATTCATCTCATATACCTACTTTTAATATCTAATCTTTTATTCCAGACCACTCGTCACATACTACTATAATGGTGTATGGCTTTACGAATTTATGACTCACTTAAATGAATGGCAATTAGTTATACTATATATAATTATTTATATACTAATTGTATTATCTATACGTATTGGATTATACATACAAAGTGTGAAATATTCAAAATCTATAAATATAAAAGATTTATAATAAACTGTATATATTTAAATATAAATTACAATTTTTGTATAAGTAATTCAATTGTTTCATTCATATAATTGTGCATAGAAAAAAAACTTTCATTTCCTGAACGATGTCCCACTAAACATGTTCAGGTACATATTCAATCATAGCGTCCGATTGCAATAACTGACAACAGTGCGCACTATGCATCTAAATGACCGTGACCGTGATACAGCAGATCTTCATTTATCCAGAGCTCAGTACTATTACAGCAGCAACAGAGATAACAGCTTCTATATCTATTATAATTGATTGGTTCAATGTGTACATTTTGTTTCATCAATAGATAACTAATATATGATATGATTTGATGTAATATCTAATCTAGGGTGTTTATACATTAAAGGTGAGTTAAATTTATCTTTAAATTGTGTCAAGTTAAGTTTAAGTTATTGTAATGATAGAACAATTATAGCATAATATAGTGTACTCGTATTGTGGTAAGTAATATATGTATATAATAATACAATGGGATACATTTTTTTTAATTCAACATTTTTTAATTGTTAATGAGTTTGACATTGTCGCAGTGTAGGGATTATTAAACTTACCATGATATTACATAAATGAAAGGATAATTAAATTAAATTGTACAAATAATCAATGGTTGCAGAGTTGTGTTGTACTGATTAAAAAAGAGCAAAATATATACCTTTCTTTTCATTCAGTAGAATCTTGTGGTAGCTTAAACATAAATTTAAAATTACTATACAATAAAAATTTGGGTTTTGTTTTGAAAAGCCGTTAGTCATAATCGGAATATCAATATACATAGTAGTAAAAAAACGTATAAAGAGTTATTGGAGACAAACTGAAAAATGTTGTAAGTTCAAATAAATGTATACATTATAAAAAAATGACAATATTTTTTCTTAATTTATTTATTTAAAAAATTAATTTTGCAAACAAAGTGATCAATAAAACAATCATATTAATCTAACCTGGTATTCTTTATTATATTCTGTATTCTGTATTATTTTCAATAAAAATTAATAACAACACACCCAACATAATAAACATAACTTAAAATATGCATTTTTTTTAATAAAAAAGTTGTTTAATCTTTCTAATTTACTTTTATTTATTTTAAGTTTGTTTTGACACACTTATGTTCGTATTTAACCACAAAGTTGAGAGTGCTTGTATTTCTGCAAAACTACTCTTTCCTACATACTGTACTATTTGGTTGGTTAAACACAATCTTTAACTACCTCTATATCTTTTACCTGTTGTTCTTTTTCTCAGAACCATTCTTAAAATACATCTTTGTCTCGTATTGTTTTCTTTGTTTTTTCTTTTTACAAAGAATGACCTGTAAGTACAAGTAATTAAATTCGCTTCAACCATTTTATGTTTAGCCTACTCTGTATTTCTTGGTGACCATTAAAATTTTATATACAACCTCAATTGTTAAGTAAATATTGTAGAACAAGAAAAAATTATTAGTAGTATAATTAATAAAAATATTAACTTAATTGTTCTGTTTACGCATATCGATATAAAATATGCAGTTTTATTTTATTAGCACAATTATAATAATTGTGAAATTATTATTATAACTAAAAATAAATATGCTTGTTTATTGCACCAATTAGTGCAGAGCTTTCACGTTTAAAAACATCTACTATAAATAATTTTTGAGTAAGTTAATTAATTATTTCATAAAAATAATGCACGAAATAAGTTCAAATTAAGCTCGTTTTATATTTTAAATTTGAATGATCCGCGCATCTAAATTGATCGTTCGTATTCAGTTAGTATATTACAAACCAAAGTGGAATTTCATTGCATCCGAAGGCTAAGGTAGACAACGGTCTGCACCGGCCGGTTCTACGAAAAAAGTTCTAGGTAGGCCACTGTCTTGTCGTGTAAATGATTTTTGTATAGTAAGCGGTAAATTTGTATTTCAATAAATAGACATTTCTTTAATCAAGTAATGATAAAATTTATTATTGATTTGTCAAAATATCTAATATAAAAATTAATTTAAATATATAAAAGTCCAATAACTATACTCCAAAAATAGGCAAATAAATGAAATGAATCAAAAGTCTAATTTTTTTATATTGTGTGGCTTAGAAACGACTCAAATTCCTAATCATGATTTTCTATTAGCTTTTTCTGCCATCTTGATAAATGCAAAAAAAGCGATTTTTGCAACTTGACACCCCGACGTGTTACAAAAACTGCGTATATTTTTTGGCTTTTCACACGCCCTACAATTTAAGTCATATGACTTTTTACGTATCATTATTTTTTGTCAAGATATTGAACATGAAAGTAAAAAATAAGAAATAAAACAAGTTTTTTGCTAATTTTTTTTTTCTAGTAATAGCTTGAACCTAAGACTAGCCAGTATATAAAACCCCAAAATGTTAAAACAGAAACAGTTTTTTTGAAGTTATACCACTTGGATTCGTAGTATTTATTGGAACAAATAATAAGCCTAGTTTCTTTAGTCATACAGGTGTTGAGGTGCCTCCCGTTGTACAAGAATATTGTATATATTGGGCTCCGTTGCAAAAATACAAACGGTTGGACCCAATACATCTTTTTTTACAGCACGTACTTTATCGGTGCTATAACTTTGGTGATTGTTCTAATTGAATGCGCGTGATTTGATTTTTTGCAATATGGTAAACCATAGTGGCACTTAGAATTGTAGAATATTTTAGATGATTTGCAGGCACATTTCTTGGTAAAGCATTTTCTAAGGCAATTGCACTTTTTAAACCCTTGACTTTTAGTCAAAATTAATTTTCCGGTTACTTACTTCTATACTATCAACGTCAAAAACTAAATTTTTTGGCCAGTTTTTAGGTTTGAATATTTATAGCCAACGTTGTTTTTATTTTATCGGCTTGTTTTTTCAAATTTAGTTTTGTTTTTTTCCTAAATTCTACAACAAACTGTATCTTTTTTGGTATTGGCTTTATACTACAATTAACTAATTTTGAGATTTGTGTTTTTTGTTATCTCAGTTTTGGTAATATCATTGTATGTTTAATCCTGAATTTATTATCAGTAACATTTTCTTTTACAACTGTTGCACATTCAATCTTATTTTTGGAAATATTGTTCATAAGAATTTCATCTTTACGTTTACTATCAACATTCTCTAATTTTGCATTTTCAATCTGCAATCTTCTTCGAACTGTATTTTTTCACGTATGTTTAGGGAAATCACAAGTTACAATGCTCATTTTCATTGAAAAACCAATATAACTTTATGATATGTTATATTTATCATTGCCTAAACAAATTTCAATCCCTCTGACCATTTTGTTATTTAGTTGGTCCATGTGACCAACATTTTTTCCACGTCTTGGCACATTCGACGGACCTTGAGACTGGCTATGTTTTGGTTTACCATGTACAGTTTTATATCTGGCCACATATAGCAAATGTGTTGATTACCTGATTACAAAATTCTTTTCCGTTGTTAGAATACAGTATGTTAAGCACTCTAAAAGTAGTAAAAATATCTAAAAATTAGTATAATATTTCTTCTGCTTGCTTAGTCTAAAATACACAAATAATCATAAATTTTGAAAGATGGTCCTGATAAACGAAAATGAATTTACTCATTGTACCTGGGGTAGTTTGAAAGTCTATAAGGTCAACCTGGCAACGTGTGTTTATCTCAGAGTGTAGTAAGGCTTAACAACAATGCCTCTTTTTAATTTTTTTCTGGCAGGCTTTGTTGAACTTCAAATAAGTCATAATTGCCTTGACTGTAATGTATTTGTACTTGATTGGTCTCTTTTACCATTCTTACCCTTACACCGTTAACAACTTTAAATAAGTAGACATGGCAGACATAATATCAAATATCTGTATTCTTTTCGTTGACAGGTGTAATAAGTTCTTCTTCTCCAAAGCATCATGCCAGTTTATGCGCTTATAATGAAGAGCTTGCTTTTAACTTTTTGCAAACACTTGATGTAGTATTCTCTATTAAAATTGAAATGATAATCTTTTTTTTATACTCATTTTTAATAAAAAGACATAACATAGCACTTTAAATGCAAATATTAGTTACTTAGCTGCCGTAACCGTGCGTGCGTGGTTGTGACAAGCGCTGTGTGCGCTGAACTAGTGGAGTCTCTACATGATTATTCTAACATTTGCCGCTCCACTAAAGTATATTTTAAGATTTGCTAACAAATACTGGTAAAAGTACAAAATAAACAATGGATTTAGTAATATTTTGGAGTTTTTCCATTATTCCCAGGTAAATTTGGGCTTTTACAGTAACATATATATCAATAAACTGTTGATTATCAAACTTGAAGGTTATGCTAAAACAATTTAATTTTTTTTATTGTTCTATGTTCAAAAATTTTTGATTGAAGACGTTTACTTGGCCAAGAAAAACACCGTTTAGAGTTTTTTTAGTTTCAAGCGTGAAGAAAAAACGTAAGTAACATTAGAGTGTGTTAAAAATTGTCACTGCAGTGAGTGTTTACAGTGCATGCTATAAAAAATATGGTAATGAAAAACTAGCGTTATTGACCTTGGGGTTCTGTGCACGTACCGTACAAAAAGTATTAGTTTTTAAGAACTTGTTTTAACTTGAATTTAACATAAAAAAAAAATTTAAGTTGTGCATTTATCATAAATTTTTTTTTGTTACAATTGATCAACTACTGTATTTAAAAGCTTGCGTCATTGTAGAAGTTGTTAACTAAATAATAAACTTAAAGAACGTTGTTATAAGGCTTGAAGGATTCCATTTAATGTTGCATTTTATCTAAACAATCAACATGATCATATCAGGCAGTAGGATTGAAGAACTTTTAAGTTGATCTACGCAAGAAATTGTTTTTAGTCATGCAAAAACTCTTGGTCCTCATATTTTATCATGTCACATAAAAAATGGCTTAAGCTCTACATCTATAGTGATGTAGATTAGTTTTTTCCTTTCCCTGCTCAATTTCTCAACAACGATCACTAGTCCGTACAAAAAGTCATACAACCTAAATTATAGAGCATAAAAAATTATATGATTGCAATTTTTGTATCACTTTCGAAAGCTAAGTCTGGCGGAGAAAGTTTGTAAGAAATCTTGGTTGGCAATTTAAGGTTAAGCTTTTCTACCTACACTACATAAAAAAAGAATCATTTGCATTTTTAAACGAATATTTATTTATTATTCTATATAAATAAATATTTGTATTTACGTTATGCTATTTTAACTATGTAGCTAATTTTTAACTAAACTATTTCCATACATGTAGAATATATGTAACATTATATATAATAATAATAGTTTATTTTCTTGTTAGTTGGCCTTGAAAAGTATTTACATTTTACAATAATTTTACAATGTGATCATCATAATATCATATAATACTACTTAAACTTTACAGTTTTTGTCCATTTCTTTTTTTTCTTTTAATGACGCTTTTCATCCACACTATTCCTCTTCCATCTTCTTTCAACACATCCCTTCTTTCCATTTGTTCTTCTCTCATCTCAATACATTTTTTTAACATATGTTCTATTGTTTCATTAGCTTCTCTACACATTTTGCACAATTTGCTTTCCTTAATTCATCCAAAAATTTACTTTATTTCCACATCTAAATCTTGTAAGTATTTTTTTTTTCTGTTTTTGTGTGTTTTGAATTTTTAAGGTATTTTGAAATATTATTTTCCATAGTCATTGCATATTTCTCATTGTACCTTGATTCATTCACTCTTGTTCTTCTCTCTTGCATTTCTATATCCATATCACGCATTGTTATTTATTTTCCACGCAACTCTTCCACTATTTCTCATTCTTTCTACTTTTTACAGTCGTAATATTTCTTTCTATCTATTTTTATTCATTTTTTTTTTCAGACATACTTGCTAAATTTTGCATTCAGTTAGTTCGTTTTCCTGCTTCCACTTTTATTTTATTTCTTTTTACTTTCTCTAATACAATTTATGCTGGGGTTTCTCTATTTAATCCTAGTACCTATCTCCAGTATTTTTCATGTATAGCTTCTCATTTATTCTGTTCTTTCCACCCACAAATTTCCGACCCATAAAGCATTATACTTCTAACTAGACTATCAAACATTGTTCCTTTTATTTTTATACATTTAAATTTTCTTTCACCTATTTCCCACATATGTCTTACCACCTTGTTTGCTTTTCTTGTTAAATCTTGCATGTGCTCATTCTCGCTGTTATTTGCACTAAATATTTAAATGATTTTACCTCATCGATATCTTGTCCCTTCCATTTCCAAACTTCTTTCTTATGTCTTCTTCCCCCGTTTCTAAACATTATAATTTTTGTTTTATCAACAACAAATAACTTTCTAACCATAAAAACTTTCAAAATATGGAAATTTAGTAATTTTTTTTTTAATAAAACATTTCTTATATTTTATTTTTTAGTTCTAAGATTAATTTTGAGTATTTTTTTAATATTTTTATTTTTAATATTTTTATTTCTGAGTTAAAAGCAATTAATTCCAACTTCTGAATTTCAAATTAAGAACGTTTTTCAACAAACTTACACATTTATTTTAAACAAAACGATAAAAAAAAACAAAAACAAACAATTCATTGACAGTTTGTCAATTGTTTTATAAAATTGTTGAGAGGTTGTTCATTGTCAAACCGCTTAGTGATAACAGTTTAAACATTTTTTTTTTATTTTTATTTTATTTTTATTTAAAATAAAATGATTCTTAAAAAAAATTAAAATTAATCTAAGAATTAAAAAATGTAAATTATACAACACCCTGTATAATTTTACATTTTTTTTAAGTATAAAAAATTTCAAATGTTTATAATAAAATAAACATCTTGAATATTTTTACATTTTGTCAAGTTGTCATTAAAATGATTGTTTTGTTAATTGTTTTTGATGATGTTTTTTTATTTGTTTAGTTAAAAAAAAATGTGTATGTTTGTTGGAAAATGTTCTTAATTTATTAAAAAAACTATTTTTACAAAAATACTCAGAATTAATATTAGAATCAAAAATGTAAAAATATACAGGGTGTTCTATTTGAAAAATAAAAACAAGTTTACTAAATGTCAGTACATTAAAAACATATTTAAACGATAGTAGTTAAGTTCCGGTAATTTTGACTAACCCTGTATAATAAAAAAATTAAACTTGGAAAAGTAGCTCTAGTTAACCGCTCAGAAAAGTGACGGTCAGAAGAGTTTATAATTCTTTTGAAGTTAACATTTTACAAACCGTTTTTTCTGAATTAAATTTAATGACATCTTTAAATGAATATAAAGTTAGAACTAAATAAGATCATGTCTGAGTTAAGTGTACGGAACAATAATTTGATTTTGCTCAAACCACTGAAAATGCCTTTTTCTACATGAGTCCTGATCTTGTGATTTTTTTATATTTTTTCAATAAGCCATTTTTGAGTAATAAGCACGTGCTTTAATATATGAAAAAAATACCGTAATAATTTCAGGAAGTGCCGTGCACTACACTCCGAGATATCTTACAATGTATCTATAGAAATACTTAAATACAGCAAAAAAATAGATTTTTTCAATAAGCCATGAGTAATAAATTAAAAAATAATTTAAAAAAAAATTATTTATTTGCATTTTTTATTGTTTATAACTTCTTAGAATTGCATTTTTAGGAGAAAATTATAATTTACATTTTTTGTTTAAAGAATAAGTTTTCACATACAATTATTAATTAAACATTTTGCAAAACTCTAAATAACATTTTTTTTTTTAAAGATGATAGTTATTTTCATTTTTTCTCAAATATAAATAAAAACGTGCTTTACATATAACTGCACGTTTTTATCTATATTTAAAAAAAAAATTAAAAAAAGTTTATTTTTTTAAGAAAAAATGTTTTTAAATTTTGCAGAACAGAATTTTCAAAATTTAAGGAAAAAAAATTTGGCTGTAAAAAATTATTCTTTAAAACAATTTTGAAAAAAAATTTATTATAGTTTTTTTTTTCTAAAAATGCAACCCTGAGAAGTTACGATCAAAAATTGGTTTGAGCAAAATCAAATTTTTGTTCCGTACACTTGACTCAAACATGGTCATAGATATAAGTACAGCGTGAGTCAATAGATTTGGTACAAACTTAAGGGTGTGAAAAAGAAGCTGCAATAAGCAAATAATGTTTATAAATCCGATGTCCCATTCACAGTTGTTTTTTTAGTTATAACGTACAATAGCAATAGAGTTATAACAGCATTTATTATTTAAAAAAAAACGTTAGTATTCAATTACAAGAAAAATTTAAAATAATAAAACTGAACAAAATCTACCTTGTACTTGTATGCAAAATTGACAACGCCCATTCAAAAAATCTCAAATATTCCTCAACTTTGGAATTTTTTTTCGAATATCCGCAACAGTTTTAATTATTCTATTAACTACGTCACTCTGTCTTTTTCGTTACATATACTTTTTTAATGTACCCCACAACTAAAAATCTAGTGGAGTAATATTAGGCAAACAAACTTGGCAAAGCTGGATCACCTCTAACTAAACTCTTAACCTAAAGTGCCTTATGCACCGTTGCTTCATTATTTTGATACCATCTTGAGCTTTGTACATCCAAGAACACAACTTAATTAAGAATTAACTTAATAATTCCATGTAGATATTATCTAGGATGTCTAAATACATTAAACTAATAAACCGATGTGGTAATACGTGAGGTTTAATATTATGATTAATCTACAGAATACCGGCACAAACGTTAATACTGAAGCGTTGTTGAAAATTAGTTATTGTTGTAGCATGAGCTTTTTTATGTTTCCAGTTATGCATATTATGCCAGTTGTATATTATAACATTCTGTGTGAACTGGGATTTATCCGTTCAGAAAATTTGTCCAAGTTGTTGTCCGATATTCTACCATAACTACACGAGCATTATCATTGTAATAGCCATACATTTCTACAAAAAAGGCTCCATCAATGTCAAACAGCGTTTGTTTCACATATTTCCTAAATCACTTCATTTAACTGTAACTAAATATTGGTTAAAAATAAAACAAGGGTATATTGTAAAGTAATAAATAATAGATGGTGTTTATTTTTATTTGGTGGATAGTTTCAATAACTTAGTATTCATCGTCGAACCCTACAATATGAACATAGTGTTATACTATATTATATTACAACATAATTATATTATATTACATGTATGCATAAAATGATAAACAACCTCGATAATAAAAATAAATTTAAAATAAGTTGGACTAAAAATTACACAAAACGCTCAAACTGAACTTTTGTACAGTAAAGTTCAACGTCGAATTTTTAATGTTTTAAATTAATAAGTTAATTCTTAACAACATACAACGAGTTTTTTGTGTGTAAAAAGTTGCTAACAATTTATCGTTTTTTTTTTATACAACCCCCAATGAAAATGCATCAGTAGACTTTCATAAAGAATTGGTGCTTTTGTACAATACAAAATGTACAAATTATGCTATAATTGCAAAATACAGTGTTGAACAATATAAAAATATGACTATTGTAATGTGTCTGTGTACATAGAAAGTTCAAAAAGAAAGCTAGCTATTGGATCTGGAATATTATATCAACATTAGTACATGTAATAAAATTAAGTGAAAATAAATTTGGGTTATTAGAATTACTGCATAATAATTATGACAATGTCTTGTCATTAGGTTCATGTATTAATATCTTAATATTAAATTTAAAATTTAAATTAATTTAAAATTAATATCATTAATATCTATTGAGCATAAAACAGCATTTCATTATAACAATATAACTATCAAACTTTATTTATTTTATAATAACTTTTCTAAATTTAATACAAAAGCCTGTTCTTTATCTATTAATTTAGTTGAGTTACTATTATGTGATAGATCTTGATTTCACTATATAAAAATTTAAATAAACTTAACAAATAAATTTAAATAAATAAATTAAATAATATTAAATTAATTTTGTTATAATTAATTATAATAGTTATTCAGAACTCTATTATATCACATATTGAAGTTATATCAACAGAACAACTTAACTCTCAATTAGATGTTAATATTATTAACAATATTAGATGTACTAGGTGTACAGCAGTAAACCAAATAAAGAAGCAACTTCTTATCAGAAAACTAATCTACTGGTATACTAACAAAGAAGTAGTAGTTTATGTGTTTAATGTTTAGTGTTTAATACTTAATTGTCTAAAGGCTTATTTATTACTTTGACTTATCGGATTAACTCATTAATCTCTTTGGGGGTCCATTAAATTAGTACTTAAACATCTCTCATCTTTTAAACCTGTACTAAGGGGGTAATACAATTGTTTCAAAAGAAACAAAACATAAAATTAATTAAGTTATTTATATAGATAAAAAAAATGTACAAATTTAATAATAATAATAATTTAATTAATTTAAAAATATGTATGTATAATTTATAATCAGTATATTTATTATTATCGGAACTACATGTTTGTTTATATAAATATTCTCTTCTTTAATTGTGTGAGCCACAAATTTTTTCCATGTTCGTAGATTATTTTATCCTCTTCCGCTCTTATTAAATCCACAGTTCCACTGCAGAATTTTGGATTTGTATTATGCAGCCTCACATTTTATTTTATTTATATTTTGTAAGAAATTTGGGTGTATTCATTAATTAATTACTGAACGCTTATAATGTTTTTATATAAATAGTAGAGTTTGTGGCAAACTGATCTGTGTAGTTTATCTGTCTTGTAATTTAATATGATGAAAGGTTGTCACTACTGACAAAAAAATAGACGTTTACTCGTGACAATCTCCTTAGTGTCAATATTCAGCACTTTACTAAAAAGTGAATAAATTGGCTCTTACAATGGTAAAAAGCTATGAATAAGTTAAAATGGTGTCATATTAGACTATCTTCACACGTATGCGATTCCATTTAGTTCGATTTGTTTTTGGTTGCAACCTCAAACCGTACAGTGAACATTCTTTGATAAAAGAGTAAAGATTCTACAATTATCGTGTGTGCAGAGCTAGCAGGAACGTGGAATATACTTTTGGAATACTTAGCATCAAATGAAGAATCTTTCAACGCCCAATTAACTTGGATCCTGACTATGCACCGGATATAGTAAAAGCTTATGTAGTTTTGCACAATTTTGTACAAAACCAAGAAAGTTTTGATATGGAAAACACGTTGTTCATCTTGGGTTTTAAAGATGTCACCTCGGGCGAAACAAGGAGAAATCAGCAACCATGTTAGTCAAAAATGTAAAAAATGTGTTGAAAGATTACTTTACGACTGAAATAGGTTTGAGTTGGCAATTAAAAAAAAAAAATTACTTTATTTTTCACCAATTACCCAATTCCATTTTTTGAATGGCGTCGAATATAACCATGTTGGTGAAATTTTCAACACAAACATTTTTTCATGCTTCCTGCGCCTTAAATTAATTCTTATATTTTTCACAAGTTTGTCCCACAGCACTGGTTTAGATTACACTGCAGAAATAAGCCAATCCACATCAACACCTGGTAAACCGCTCATTTTATCAGAAAAACTGCGACAACAAAATAATAATAAAAAATTATGTTTAAAGAGATCCACTCGCTATCAGGTTAAAACACAAACTAAACTGTGCGTGTGTGAACGCCTTGATTGATTTCTATTCCCTGGACACGAGTTCGGACCTTATAAAAACCTGATGAAACCTGTTCGTGTCAAGGTAGTATTCGGTAATCTACTATTAGGTACCAAATAGAAACCGAAACAACGTTTCACACTTGTTCACAGCGACCGAAAAGAACCGAAAACAAACCTAACCAAATGGAAGCGCATACGTGTGAAACAGGTCTTAATATTGAAACTATAACCAATATATTAGATTTATGAAAAATTTATACCGCGTTGAAAATTATGACATAATTATTGTTTTTAAAACTTTATAAAATTGCGACTTTTCAGATTGCAAAAGAAGAACAAGAAGAGTTGTTATATAAATTAGTAATAAGATTCCATATAGACTTCTAAACAATATTTTTTTTTGTTTAGAGTAGCAATTAATACTACAGGGTGTTTATAAATGAATGGGATTATGTAATCACTTTAAATATGCCGCCTTTTTAAAATTGTCTACTATACTACATGTTTTATATGTTTGCTTAACAGCTGTCAAAGTTGATCTATCGAAACAAATAGTATAGTGGACAATTTTAAAAAAGCGGCATATTTAAAGTGATTACATAATCCCATTAATTTATAAACTCCCTTCCCTGGACTTTATCAGATATGTGCTTATACTGATGCAAATTCTGTACAATTTCAAAAAATCTTATATACATATACATATTTTTAAAGCAAATAATTACAGAAAATTTTGATTGATTTTATAATTACAAATATAAATTTAAATGTAATAAATCATGGTGTAGTAAATGTTTACCTTGTCGGATCATTTTTTTTTACATATTGTACAATATCTTGTTCTACTAGTTAAAACCAATAGATAATGCATATTGTCGATATTGAGGAACAAAGTTAGATGTTCACTTACTATAAACAATTACAAAATATCACCACTAAAGCTATACGTGCAGAATAAAAAGCTTATATTTAATTTCAAAGTAAAAAAAACAAATTTATGTTTGGAAACCACTAAAGAAGTTGAATATTTGCAAGAAAAAGATTTTGTGTTACAGTTTCATTGGATAAAGAACAAGTAATATTTTTGGAAATCAAACCCCGAAATTCAAGCTTGTTAAGCTAACGTTCTATCATTGAGCTACATATGTTACAAATTTAAATTTATCTGCTTTGGTTAATTATTACATTTTTTATTAAGACACAATTTGAGTTGTTATAACGATTTATTTGTGTAACTTATAATGGTGATTGCCATGTAACATATTTGAATAATACTGTGGTATTATATTTGATATTTTCTTGGTGCAGAATATCTGATATTCGGGGCTATTCTCTATGCATATTGCTAGAATGTAAGCAAGATATATTGCTAGCTAACAATATGAAATGTCATTTAAACAAATCTTGCTTGCTAACAAAATAAACTGTCATGTTAACAAATTTTGTTTGCTAACAATATAAACGGTAATCACATTAGGAAACGTGACAAATCTCTAGATAAAATAATAATAATGTAATTAAAAATTAATTTTGTTAAAGTGACAGTTCATATTGTTTGTAATCATAACTTGTTAAAATGACAGGTCATATTGTTAGCAAGCAAGGTTTGTTAAAGTGACAGTTCATATTGTTAGCTAGCAATATATCTTGCTTACATTCTAGCAATGTACATAGAGAGTAGCCCCGATTATCTACACAGAGATTCTAGATTAAAATTTAATTGTATGCAGTATGTGTTACTATCAAACAAAATGCAGAAACAATTTTAAAACAATTATAAATAATGAATAAAACACAAAGTGTAAGAAATAGACAAATTTAAGGTTGAGGAAAAAGTAAAGTCGGACCATCAGCCACTAGAAATGTATATAAATGCAAGCATAAAAAGAAAACAAAAAAAAAGGGAAGTAGTAATAAAAATAGTATAAACACAAACAAAAATAAATAAATAAAAATGTTTAAGCAAAATTTATGTTGAAGACATTTTTAAGAAAAAAGCGTAAAACAAAAAATGACAAAAATAAAAACATAATTACAAACTCAAAAGTAAAGAAATAGTTTGTACAAACAGAAGAATCATTTGGAAAATGAAAATGGACTTGTCACGTACAACCAACTGCCAGAAAGTATCAAAAAACAAAGAATTATAAAGAATTTAAAATTAAAATCAAAAAACACTATATATTAACAAGATCTAGTTAAAAGAAGATAGAAGAAGATAAACGGAAACATAAAATGGTGCCCCGAATACGAAGCTCTGCAGCCATCTACATGGAGACGGTGTAGAGCAGTAAGTGGGAAGAAAAAATAGTAATATAAATTGTAAATGTGTAAATATTTTATAATTAAAAAAAAATAAAAAATTGTGACACACAAAAAAGAGAAACTAAAAAAATACTCTTCTTAAAACTTTATAAATAATTGGACAAAAAAACCGATAAACAACCAAAAACAGCACAACTACTAAAAAAATATGTAGATAAAATAACAAAAGAAATGGTATGGGAGCAAATAAAAAGACAAAAAGTGCCAGGTGTAGATGGAATACAAAATGAAGCATAGATATATGGAGCTGAAGATCTGATTGAGAAACTGAGTAAGATTATAAATGAAGTATGGAAGGGAAAAGGGTTTCCTAGTCAGTAGAGAGTAGGTTTTGTATATCCGATAGACAAAAAAGAAAATAGCAGAAAAAGAAGGAAAGTTGTATGCGTTATTCTTGGGCACAAAATGCGGTATTTGACAGTGTTTATAGAGAGAAACTATAGATGTATTTGAGAAATAAAGGAATAATTAAGCACCCAGTAAAAAGAATAGAAGAAGTATTCGTGGAAACAGTTAGCAGGATCTGTGTGAATGGTAAAATGAGTAATAAGTTTTAGACTACGAAGGGTTTGAGACAGAGATGCCTAGCCGTAGTTTGTTTGCGACATACATACAGGGAGTTTATAAATGAATGGGATTATGTAATCACTTTAAATATGCCGCCTTTTTAAAATCGTCCACTATACTACATACGTTTTCATATGTTTGCTTGACAGCTGTCAAAGTTGATCTGTCAAAACAAATAGTTTAGTGAACAATTTAAAAAAAGCGGCACATTTAAAGTGATTACATAATCCCATTCATTTATAAACTCCCTGTACATACATACATTCATACATACATACATACATACAGGCGCAGAGGAGTGGTGGGCAGAGAGAAAGTGTGACCGTTGGCTTATGCATACGATACGCTTATTGTATCAAAACAAGCAAAGAAAAATATTTTAACAGGAATGGATACGCTAGTGAAAAAGTAGAAAAATGAGAATATACAGAAGTATGTGAACGAAAATTATGATGAGAGATAGAAATGTACAAGTACAAGAGCGAAAGTCACGGATAAATGAATCTAGGTACAATTTAATTTATGTACTTATCATAGCTGGTGTACTACCAAAGACCTAGAAAGTTATGAAAATATATTTAAAAAAAATGATTGCAAGATGTAGATGTGATAATAAAGAGAAAATCTGCAAATTTTAGAGAAACAAAAAAGAAAATGTGTAGGATGTGTAGAGAAGCTATGGAAAACATAGAACACTTGCTGAAATGCATGAGATGAGAGAAGAGCAAATGGGAAGAAATGAGGTAATAAAAGAAGATGGAAGAGGAAAAAAATGTATGATGGCGGTAACAAAAAGAAGAAAGAAAATTGAAATAAAACTGATAAATAATTAATTAAAAACAGAGTTTAAAGTTAAGATAATATATTATATTAGCAGTAAATTAAATTATATGGTAAATGTTATGTTGTAGAATTTTCAATGCCAAAAAATAAGAAATAAATATGATTATTATTGTGTTATTATTATAGTTTTCTAAGTAATTGTGTATAAATAAAATGTAATTATTTAATTTCTAAGTATTTAAATCATAAAAGTATGGCAAATATCTAGTATTTGCCATACTTTTAATATTTGTATTTTAATTTTTTATAATATTTATATCATAATTTTATCTTTATTTTATTTTACAATTAAAGAAGTTAGTAATTTTTGTCATGCCTTCAATACCACTTACTATATTTTTGTTACATTTATATATTATAATATATTAATAAACTTACTTATTTATTTTTGTTTTTAATTAGATATTTATTTCAATATATTTAGTTTATTATAAAATAATCAATAGTATGTAAAATGAACAATATTTCTTAATTCCAAAGCTATTTAATTAGTTAAATTGAGTATTAGAGGTATCAATATTTCAATTTGAGTGAATAAAGCCTTTAACGGCTAAGCTATATGTTTTTACCCACGAATTACATCACTCGCAGATCGTATTAGCCACACCGCGTCAGTATTAACGATATGTATATTTGATTTTTAAATTAATATTAGTTTTGAAATAAATTATTTTGAATGAATTTCTACCACCATTGATTTTATAAAACAAAATATTTAACACATTCTAAACAATTGTTAGTGTGTGTAATATGTAATTCATATAGATGCTTATTAAGAGAAAATATAACAATGATAATTATTTTTATAGCTTAAATCTTGTTTACTAATATTTATTTGAATAAACCATCATTATCCTAATTTATTGTGAAATAAAAAAACATTTAAATTTTATAAAAATATTTACGTTATCTATGTTAAAATAAAAAATCTGTATGTGTCCTAGTTTGGCCTACAACGTAACAGTATTGATTAAACAGTGAGACCTTGAATAGAAAGAGCAAATTGCGCCACTTGTAAAAAAAATTCACTCTCGTCTCCAATACAAACATTTGCATTTCCCATATCTCCTATTACTATAATCATCATGTTTTCCCATATTATACGTATTAATGAGGCATTTAATACATTTTAGTTGTCCGTCGTTTATGTCAATCAAGCCTGAATGTATTACGTTTAGTTTAGAAAATGAAGCGGACGGTGAGGTTCGTCGTACTGTTGGTTCTCTGCATCCATCACCTTATTGCGTGGGTCAACTTAGCCGGCTTGGAGAAGGTCAAAGTGGAAGAAAGTGTTGAGAAGAAGTTGAGGATATTTAAAGATTTAGGATGGAGATTTCTTACAAATTGGAACTTTGTAAGTATAACACTTTTTATTTATTATTTTAATAATTTCTGTTAAAAAAGGTGAAAAGTACTTTGCAACTTTCACTGAAACCTGTTTGCTTGCAAATATTTTTATCATTTGCTATTTATCTTCAGTGGCGTAACTTAGTTAATTGTTTTATTTTGATATAACAGTAAAACATTGTAATATTTAAATTATATGACAATTTTAAACATTTGTTTTCTAAAATAACGACAAATAGAAAATATTTCCTAATCATAATTATACATATATGTATTGAACATTCTAGTTAATCATTGTAATGGATATCTTAAGTTTTCAAAATATATTTGCACGGATTTAAATTGAGAAGATTCGTTAATATCTAAAATTTGAAAATACTAGTATCATTTTAAAACAATCTCAATATATATATATATATATATATATATATATATATATATATATATATATATATATATTAGGGTGTCCGTTATTTATTCCGATTTAGATATTCTAATTTTTTGTTGCTAATTTGATTCTTTGGTACTAAAAAGTACTACATGAATTTTTTCAGATTTTTTAGATGTCCGGAAAGCGTGCCTGTAGACCGTTTTTACCCTCATTTAAATAACAGAAAAAAAGATTTATTTTCTTTTTTTTTTATTACGATAAATTAAAATTAAAAAAAATTAATAGTACTATCATAATTGATGTAAAATTTCCCATAAATTACAAGTTTATGATTTTTGTGGTCACAAAACGCTGTCTGAACGACAAAATATGTAAAAAAATATCGAAAATACGTGTTTTAAGTATAGACCAGTGCAATTTGCTCTACATTTTTTTCTAATTAGACATTTGAATATCAAAGTATTAACATTAGAATCGTAATCTATGAAAATTTTCTTATCAACTTCTTACATTACTTACCAAATTTTGACCTGAAAAATCGTTCTTACAAATTTTAAATAAATAAAATAAAAATGTTTTTATTTATTATGGTCAAATATAAATTTTTAATGCATCAAAATTTTTTTTTTTTTTAATCAGACCCTAATTAAATAAATATAAATAATACATTATTACAAAATCAAACAAATTTATAAATCTGAATAAAAAAATAAAAACTTTTTTGTTCATTTTATTAAAATTGATATTGAAATTATTGAAAGTTATTTACTTTTATTATTTTTATTTAAATCTAATATTAATAATATGGAATTAAATTCTTGTTTTTTTTATGTAACATTGTTTGTTTATCAGAATTCGGAAATTTAGTCGTGTATTCTTTGATCACTTGGAGTAAATATTGCTTTTGTATTTCATCAGTAATTAATATATGTATTTACGTATTCTTGAGTTAAGTGCACTGCTCTTTCAGCTATATCGTTCACAATTTTAAGATTTTGAATTTTTTTTTTCCTTGTAGATACGATTCTTCATTTGACCACTTTTCCACGTCAAAATTTAAAAATTCTGTATTGATTTTAAATCGATCAAAAAACTTTTTTGAATTAAAATTTATAAAGTAATCGATTTCTTTACCTTTAAAATTTTTCATATCACTAAAATTGTTGACGTAATAACGTTTTAACGCGTCAACTCCGTGATCAATATTCAAATTGACTACCATCTTTTTTTTTATATCGTTGGCAATCGATTCATCAAAAAAAGCAATTCCGCAACTTTCAGCAGATAGATACCATAAATGATTGTGGAATTTATTTAATACTGCATCAGCAGCTGTAGCATCTACATTTTTAAACTCCGCAAGTCTCTTGATAAATTTAAGATCGTTATTAAATAATGCATAAATTGCTAATGGCGCGGTGTACCAACTTTGAATATAAACAAATATCACAAAAATCGAAATGTCAAATAAAGCTTTTTTTTTTTGGTCATCAATTTCAAAACAGTCTCTAAACAAATAAATTTTTATAACATAAATGGCTTTGCTCATCTATCTGGCGTGGTGAAATGCACCTGGTTTATAAAATTTAATATCCCCTCGAGGTACAAGACCCAAGAAAATTCTACTTAATATTAATAATTCTCTATAATCGTCTCTATACTGAACGTTATTAACTAACTGATCTTGTGTAAAATTGTCAATTTCATTGATTTTTCTAATCAAAATATCATTTTTCTTTACATCAGAAATTCCAAATTTATACTTTGTTTGATCAATTTTTGACCAAAAAGCTTGAAATTGCTTGAATAAAGCTACATTAGGTCCATTTGTACCAGGCAATTTTAAGACAAACACTCCAGATAAACATAATTCAAATATATGGTGGCGACAAGGTAGATATAATAAGTCTTTACCTAGACGTTGTTCCAATAAGACTGCAGCTCCATTATATTGTCCTAAATTTGAAGCAGTCGTATCACAGCATAAAGCTTCAATGTCATTAATTAGTTCCCAGTCCACAAGAGTGTCAAAAATAGAATTAGCTTGGGTTATACCTTTACTATTCTCCAAAGCTGGAACATTTAACAACTTTTCTTTACCTTGTCTTGAAATAATTGTAGGTAATCTATCTATCTGCTTGCACATAATCCTATCGGATATAAGTTTGCCATCCCAGTGCAATACTGAGCCACTGAATTCCTTAGCTTTCAAGAATTTCTTTTTACTATCGTCAGCAATCTTAGATCTATATTTTTTTCTCATATAGTTGAAAGATGATTTATTAATAATTAAATTATTTAAATCATAACCTAAGGATTCAGCTATAGCCGCTACAATATGAATAGAGTTTCTATATGAAACTTTTGCTTTATCTAAGGCCCCAACAACTCTTTTAGTGAAAATATTTACATTTTCTCGTATATTTTGATTTGTATACTCTTTACCAGTAAAATAGAAATTGGAATAATCAGACTTTTGAGAACCACTGGTTGTGTAACTACCGGAAAGATTTTCTAATTCACCTTAACAAAGAAGAAACAAAAAGTAGATATTATTTGTATTAGGACAGGAAGCAATTTTTAAAAAGTATCATTTGAATAATCTCAGTTGATCAATAAACTTTTTAAGCTAAATAAATGTAGAATGTTTTTAATATTTTTAGTATGAAATGATGCATATTCTAATATATAAAGAGAAATTAAAAACACACTTTTAAAGTTTACGAATTCAGAAAAATTCTTCTTTTAATTTTATAAATTGAAAATTAGTTATTTCTATTTGATAACTCAAAAATGTGATATTAGTATTACTTGAACAAATATTATTTTATAATTACCAGATATATTTCGAACAAATTCACCAAAACGTTCAGGTTGTTTATTCAATCTTTTTTTATTAGCTTCTGAACATTCTACTGCACTACTATCTAAAATGTGAAATTTGTTTCAAATAATTTTTTACTAAATTATTGATATAAATGTGTTTGCATTTTCCTACCAAAATCTTCTAACGTTAGTGTATTGCTCTCATTGTCTACGTTGGTAATTACATCGTTTTCTAAATGAACTTCTTGATTGTTAAATAAAATATCAATTTTACTCGTAGATGGAATGGCTTAAATATCATTTAAAAATATTGGAAAAAATTATGTAATATAGGTTAAAAAACATTGTGTAATATTTACCATTTAATTTCGATGTTTTGTACTTTAACAAAAATCTCGATCCATAAAATTTTTTTCTGTCGCATTCACTTAATGTTTTTCTAAATTGTGACGTAGAAATGTCAAATAAAGAGTTTAAATTGCAAATAAAATTTTGTTTCTTCTGCTCAATAAATGGATGGCCTTCATTTTTTTGAATATTTCTATATTCGTCATACAACTTTTGAAGTTTAATTTCACAGTTAATTTGAGTTATTGTCGGAATATCAACTTTTTTCCAAATATTACAAATTTCTGCAATTGTCAATTTTTTACTCACATTTTTATTTTTATTTAGTACTCTTGTATTATAAAAAAAATATTTTAATATTTCACAATTATTTGGTAAATTTGAAGTAGAAAAAATTGGCAATTCATTAATATTGCCAATTAAATAAATATTATTTTGTGACTCGGACATATTAAACTTGTAACTTTTTCTTTGACACTTCTGATTTATGCGTTTGTTTTATTTTTTTGTAGGTTGTCGTAAGGTTTGCACACATATATGATTTTATTTTTTATATACGGTCACGTCACGTGATGGAGACTAAAGTACAACATGAAATTACGCGCGCAATATTTCAAAATGTTATTTAGCAATTACGCATGCAATATCAAAAACTTTTATTATTTGTCAGTATTCAGCTTTACTTTGTTTAACAAAACAATCATGGAATTTTTGTTGAAAAATCTATCAACTTTAAGAATAAGTCTAAATAATACCATCAAATTCAAAATGCTTAAAATTTAATAAATAAAGATTTATTTAATTTATTACTAATTTTAAAAACAGCTAAGAATTGATTTTTGTATTGCGATATTTGTTTTTGACAGGAAATTTTCCGTAGAATATGATTTTGATGATGATAGTTTGATATTCAAATGTCTAATCAGAAAAAAATGCAAAAGATTTAGAGTAAATTGCATTAAATCACGTATTTTTGATATTTTTTTACAGTTTTTGTCGTTCAGAAGTGTTTTGTGACCACGAAAATAAAAAATTCGTTATCTACGGAATATTTTACATCGATTATGATATGTTAAATATTTCCAATTTTTATTTATAGTATTGAAAACAACAAGATAAAATTACCTTTTTACCATGTTATTTATATGAGGTTAAAAACGGTCTACAGGAACTCTTTCCGGACATCTGAAAAATCTGAAAAAATTCATGTAGTACTTTTTAGTACCAAAGAATCAAATTAGCAACAAAAATTTAGAATATCTAAATCGGAATAAATAACGGACACCCTAATATATATATAATTTCATCTTTAATGTAGATATTAGTTTATTATATTAATCTATACTTGCATGGAAACATGAAAATTTTGTTATAAATTATCTATATAAGTATTAAGTATTTAAAAATCAAGATCTTAGAATATTTTCCCACAAGGTCAACAAGACGCTTTTACTACACTAGAAAGTACATAATTTTATTTTACACTTTAACTCATTGTTAATTGTAGTACTCAGTGTACTCACTGAATATTGTTATTTTTATCGCGCTGCCTTATCCTTGATTTTGTCAATCAAAACTAAAAATGGAATCCTAAAAGTTTTTTTAGTAGTAAAGTAATAAATAAGTAGAGGGCTGGGATTGCTTAAAAAGTGAAGAGTGCTAAGTGCCAGGAAGTAATAAATACTGGGTGTGATTTGAGTTTGCAGCAGGATTTGGGTTTGTAGAAACATTTACAATTGCAGTACGATTTTGGAAGCTTGCAAAAACTCTCTCCGTTCCAAAATAAGTGCCCGATTTAAGAATTTTATTTGTTCCAAAATATGTGTCTAATGCCATGAAAAGTATAGTGTGAGAAAAAGAAGAGATGATGTTAAAAAGAATAAAATAAATACAGTAAATTCTGAAAGAAAAAAAGCACGAAAAATTAAAGAGCAATAAACATTAATGATGATGATGAATGAATGACGAATTGAACAGAAGAGATTGTATTTGGCACTTCATTTGCTTTAATAAACGAAAAAATGCAACCAACGCTGAGATGAACTTTTGAGTTTAGTTGTGCATAAACAAAAACAGGAGCTATTGTTATGGGCTATATTAAAAGAAAGCAGTTTGTTTTGAATAATACCTTGTGTTTTTGACTCTAATGTTGCACTAAAACTAATGCTTGTAGTTTTGCACATGAAAACAAAAGAAATACAGAACTTTTGTAATTATGTGATTTTATCACACCTAGAGAGGTCTGTTTTTATGATCCGCTTTAATAATGGCAATTTGTTTATCAGATACTACAAGTTGGTTCTATTTGGACTTGTTTTTGACAAAGTTTTTGAGCTAGTTAGATAATACAATTTGATGTCATTAGGTTTACTTGATTTTGTGATATGCGTAGTTGTGGCTAATTGCTGTCATTATGGTTGATGTTATTGTCTCCTGGTGTTTGGTAAATTATTTGAAACTATTGATACTGACCATATAATTTCAGTAGTAGTAGTAAATATTATGCTTAGATCTAATAATGTAAAGTATTTAGCATATTGACGACTCTCGAGAATATTGTTAATCAATTTCCAAATCCTGATTATATTATTTTTGAGGACTTCAACCTGTCTCATGCATGTTAGGATAACTATGATATGGAAGTACGATTAACAAATTCTGCTAGTGTAAGTGCTCGGTTTGTGATTTGTTGAACTATTAAACATATATCAAATTAACAATATACCCAACTCGAGAGATGATTTTTTTATATTACTAGAGATAAATCAAGTACCATATCGCTAGTCGAAGAAAAAATATTGAATACTAGTATTCACCATGAAGCTTATGTTAATAAATTTCAAGATTGGTAATTTTGATAAATTCATGGAATTTAAAGAATATTATTATGACTTTAAAATTGTAAATTATTTATTGATCAACAATTTTCTATTATTCCCGCCTTGCTCTGCGATATTAACGATTTAGTGAACGGATTTTATAATGTTTTGTATGATGCAATTGTATTTTCTTTTTTTGAAAGCATAATGGCTTGTATTGGCTAAACGATCTGTCTTTGTTCTGTTCTGGTGACATTGGCTCACAGCAGTCTTTTCACCTCTGCCGTTTCGAACGGTCTTGGCAATCTTGTCATCCTTCATGCGTGATATAAGTTCATTCCACTGTATTCTTCTGCTGCGAACCCACCTTATGATGTCCGCAGTGTTTCATTTATCCCGTATTTTCACGTCAGTTTTTTTATACATAAGTGAGTGACCGGTGATGGTTCTAAGGGTACTCATTGCTATGCTCCTTATTCATTGTTTTGTCTCTGCGGTATTGCTTTTGCTGGCTTTTAGGATTCCTAGAGAATGCTATTGTTCGCGACTAGCTTACACTTGGTTGGACATTTTGCAATTACCAAGCTTTTAGTTTTTGCCTTGGCTGTCGTCATGTTGATTGTTTTGCATTCTTTTCTAAAGATGTTGAGCAGCCATTTTTAGCTTTTTTCTTAGTCTGCAATTAATACGGCGGCGTCAGCGTAGCACACTGATTTAACTAGTGTGTGCCCCAGTCTATAGTCTTGTTGTATTGTGTCGAGAGCTTCTGTTAGCTTATGCCTGTGGACGTTAAACATTTGCGGGCTTAAACTATATCCCTATTCTGATTTGGATCTTGGTTTCCTTCCTATTTGTCGTTATCAGTTTGGTTGTGTTTTGAGTGTTTTATTTTATTGTTTGTATCAGTTAAATGTGCTAAATGTAGTACTTATACCCAGTGATCTAATAAATGTAAATCAGAAAGTAGGTTGGTTGCATATTAGAAAAGGCAGAACTCAGTTTCTGAGGTATTGTGGGCCCATTTTATTTTTGTAATTGTCTACTGTAAATCGAGGATTTAAAAGTTTAGACGATTAATACTTTTCAATGGGAGATGGTATTTATATATTCAACAATGTTGCTAGTAGATGTTATGGCACAGATAGACGCAACGCGGCTTTGCTGCAATGCCGCGGGGTAATTTTGTTTACCTCGAACACGCGCCGAGCACGCATCAAATCATCTGAAGTTAGGGAATATACGTAGCAACTGTTTGAGGTAGGTTGCATTGCTGCCGCAGCGCGTGTTCGAAGACCCTGCCAAACGATCGAACACAACTCAAAACCTGCCGCAGCACAGCCGCGTTGCAGCCGCTGCGCGCTTGTCTGTCTGCGTAATAATACGAATTATTTTAATTTTATTCTTTACAAATGCTATTTGATATTATTTATTAACAAAGTGCTCTTGAGTAGTGTTGAACAAATTTTGGACTAGGGAGTTATATTTGACTCAAAGTTCCAAATCAAGAAAAATGCTAGGTTTTATGTCAAGGTTTATTAGAGATCTAACCATTGAAACTAGTGTTACACTATATAGATCATTTCTTTGGTCTATACTAGAATATAGATCAATAATCTGACCAGAGACGTCCTTACCAGAGAGGAAATATTCTAAATATTGAAAATGTTTAACGTAGTAGGATTGAAGTAGTTTACTATATTTGGAAGAGCGTAGGAATAATTACCGATTTATGATTTCTTTATAAAGTAATAAATGATAATCCTGAAATTTTCTGCAGGATCAATTTTAACTTTAACCAGAAGTTGCTTTTAATAATCCTGTGACACGCATGAAGAGGCAAAGTAATATCATCCAATTAAATAAACGATTTTAATTGGTTGGCACATATCACACACATTGTTTAAAAATAATTGTCGTCGTATTAACTTTATAGTGTAAAATAATTTACCATATTTTTTCTAATTTTTTTTTCTGTTTTAATTGAATGTAAATACATTTGTTTTTCTTTTATGCTATGCGTTTAGCATGTTAATAAAGTTATTATTAGTAGTACTAGTAAATATATTTATTTCATATTATTATAGACAAATGATTTTATATATATCTTACATTGTGACAATGGTCTTTTGAATATGAAAAGGTTATGCTAATGAAAACGATATAAAGAGTAGAACATATGTGGGTAAATAACATTAAATAGAAAAAAAGAAGTTAGTATTATTATTATAACGATCATACATTCTAATTCTAAGCGTTTTTGTATTACTTAAGAAACAACGACTATGTTAACAAAAGCAGGATAAATTGAATATTAAAAAAAAACTACAACATACATTAATCAACTAAAGTCAAACCTGGAGGATTCTTTAAAAGAATATTAAAATATTGCAGATCATTCTTTACCAATTTATCCACCAAAGATGAAGAAATACTCTTACGTATATAAGTTATCAAAATATACTTAACACCTATTTTTTTTTATTGCAGTTTAATCAAAGCCTCTACATTGGCTTGGCGTTAATGCTATACGTTCTGCCAAACATTGTTGATTCAAAGACCGTCCAGAAGATTCGAAAATTCAACTGGTTCAATTTCTGGGCAATTGTATTACCATGGTCGATATACATCCCCATATTATTTTGGACGGTATACAATTACGATCGTGAATTAATATTTCCAACAGTAATAGACAACATTTTTCCTTTATGGTTAAATCATTCAGTTCACACTAATATTCTTTTACTTATTATATTGGAACCAGTATTAAATGATGAAAGACCACCGAGAATTAAGCCTGCATTAAGGGCGATCACTATACATGCAATAGTTTATACAGCATTGTAAGTATTGTTATATTAAATATTTATTTTCTATTATAAAAAAAGTAGAGTAGTTGAAAACGAGAATTGCGTATATCAATTTACTTGACCGTTGGTATAAATGCTAGCGTATATCCGAATCTCGAGAAGAAATTATTTAATAACATAAAATATTTTAGCATTCCAAAGAGTGAAACCACACTCGTTCAAACTATCACATAGAGACAAGGTTTACGCAGTCTGTGAACATTGTCATTGATTATTTGCGGATTATAAGTCTTCCAAATTTATTATATCCAGAATATAATAAATTTGGAAGCTTATTCAATTTATCTATAGTATAGCGTACACTATAACTATAACAAATTTTTATTAGATTATACTGTTTTTATCAAATGATCAGTTTTACACTTAATGAAGTGCTGAGTTTTGCAACTGTAAATAAGTAACATGTAGTTGTTTAGCTTTACTTCAGATTGCACACTAGTTATTTATGTACATAGTATAAACAACGCATGTCGAATTTGTTTGAAAAATTAAATCCTGTAGTCCACTTAACTAACAATATTTAATAATGCATTAAATTTAAATGATTACTACATTATATTTGTTTCAGATTACTATTCACACATTTCCATAACAATGTATGGTTATATGGATTTTTGAACGTCCTCACTTGGCCACAAAAAGGGATTTATTTTGCGATAACTTATATATCACTACTAGCTTGTGTGTCTTTACCATTAAAGGTACAAAATTACGGATATAATGGTAAACAAAGTAGTAGTAAAGTTGCTGGAAAATGCACGTGATAAATAATAATAGAAGTATTAGATAAATTTTAATTATTTATACATTTTATATTATAATAGTTACTGTTATTGAGCATTGAGAATTAATGCTTATGGTTTGTTTGTATGCGCCAATAATGTATAAATATATATTTGACGTTTATAATTTCTTTAACCTTCTACCTACCTGTAAGTCTTAAAAGTTAGCAATATTTTACAGTAAGTTTAAGTTAATGCAAGTATTCCATAGATACTTTAAAAATCTATTTTAGGTTTGTATATCTTAGATATTCAACGCAATTTGCAAACGACAAAAGTTCTTTTTTGTCGCTAAAAGAAGGCTGATCAAACTCAATTTGCTTTTAAAGCAGTTTTATTGTTCTGAACAAACCTTAAGAACCATTTAAAGTAATGCTCGGGCAATCTAAATTACAAAAATAATATTATATAAAATTTTGTCAATTTGACGATTTCAAAAATTGAAATAATTGAATCACTACCTGGCGTATGTTAAAAAAATAAGTTTTCATTCTTACTATGCCAATAAGCAAAATTTCCAGTACTTGAAATTATTCAAATCAATCGACACGTCGCGTTCATAAAATTCCACTTTTTATAGAAAACAGCCGTTATATTTTCAAAATAACTTGCATTTTATTTTAAAAAAATCACTTTTATCTTTATTTAACGCCTGTTTTTAATTGTTTTCTACTGTGAAATGCTATCTATCTACCAGCTTAGCAACAAATCTGGTAGGTAAGTCTTTATGACCTAGGTCGGAAGTAGTTAGCAAGTCTTTTAACGACGGCCAGGTGCAAAGTGATATTTGTTTCAATTGTTTATAATTACAAAAAATGTGTTACGCCTGTGGTGAAGCCTATAGGTTTCTTTTGTTGGGTTATGCCAATAGTGTACATTTGGTTAATTAATCCTTTCTCACTAGCTTTGAATTGAAATATGTTGCCACATTTTAATCAATTTATGTTTTTAAAGAAATATTTATTTTAGTATTAATCAGTAAAAAAAACTTGTATATATAACATATGTACAAAATCGTCGTACTTACAGTACAACACAAAATGAGTCCATTTTCCATTGCGCACAAGCCTTGCAAATCATACACGTGTAAAATGGCTTTCGTAAAGAAATACAGAAAAGTAAAAGAAAATAGGGGTGTGGAGATATCGACACTTCGGAGCTATTCTCTGTGCACATTGCTACTAGAAGTAAGCAACATATTGCTAGCTAAAGATTTTTGAGTTACTAACCTAGATTTTTACATTCTTTACGTATATTATAACATAAATATATTTTCAAAAAAAAAAAAAAATTTGTTTCTTGAAAAATAAATTTAAATTTCTTTTCAAAATGTTCAAAAACAGTTTTAATTTTGTTTTGTTAAAAACAAAACAAAAACTATCTAGCAATACGCAGACAATGAAAAAAACATTAAAAAAATTACCAACAATGATTGGCAAGAAACAGATTACAAATATGTAAAAGTGGAAAAAAATACCACAATAAAGGGAAAAGAGAGCAATAATTATAATAAACAAAGACAAAATAGGTAAAGAATCGGTAATCTACAACAAGCTCAAATAAAATACCCAGAATTAATGGAGAAAGGGAGAGAAGATGAAACACCTTACGTGGAAATAGTAAGAAACTAGGCAAGAAAATGTAGGAAATGTACACAGTATTAAACAGAGAAACAAAACCGCAGCAAAAAATGATACAAACATTTTAATGACAACAGACAAAGTGCTAAACAAATCAATAGAAATAAAAATTGTACAAAAATAAGCCTGCGTGTCAACAAAGTAAACCTAGAAGGAAGTAAGATAATATCCAGTAAATGCGAAAAAAATAAATTGCTATAGTCAAGACAAAAAATCAGCGGAACACATAATAAGAGAAGGAAAAAAAACATAAGACTCAGATAAAGTAACACCTAAGAAGAATAAACACAGAAAAGATAAAGAGAGCCTTGAAAACAAATAAAATTAAAAAAAAAAACAAAACAAAAAAAGAGATGCAAAAAATACTCAAAAAAGCTAAGAAAAGTGGCGGAAGATGCAATTCCCAGGTACAGGGAAGGGGGACAAAAAGGACCATATTAGTGGTGAGAAGAAATTAGAGAACGCAGAAAAATGTTTGAAAAAAGCAATCAAGAATAGCAAGAAAAGAAATGATAGCATTTATAGATCGCCATCTGCGATCCCTGAAAAAAAAAACGTACAGAATAGTAATAAACAAACTGGAAAGAAAAGCAAAGAAGACCTAAAAAACAAAAAAAAGATCACAATGAGAAATTATTTTCGAACCGATAGAAGAACCAGAAACAGTTATGGTAACAATGGAAGAGATAAAAAAAGGTCATAAATGAATTGCCCAACAATAAAGCACCAGGTTCGGACAAAATATCAACAGATATTGTGAAAGCGGCGTTAGACGGGAACGAGGTAGAAATAACTCAAATATCCAACCGATGCCTAAAAAAGGAATTTTTACAAGATGCTAAAATAAAACCACCCTAGTACCGATTGAAAACCAACAGGTCAATACACTTAATCAACACATTTAGCAAAGAAAAAACAACCTTAGCTATAGAAAAAGTGAAAGAAATAGCAAAAAAAGCAAACACACAGAACGCGTTTGTTAGAAAAAGCAGGAATGAAATAAAAGAAGAAGATGAAAAGATAGCAGACAGTGAAGTAAAAGAGAAAAGGGGGAATAGACAAGAAAACTAATCAAGGAGATAAAAAATGGCAAAGAATAAACCCGATACATGCTATTATACAGCACAACTACTACTTGGGCTCGGAGCCTTTGAGAAGTTCTTGCAAAAAATAAAATAAACGAGAAAGAAGTCTATTCTGAGAGAAAGATAGAAAACTAGAAGTTATACTGAAAAGCAAAGTGGATAAAGCAACAATCATTAAGAAATGCCCGAGAGATGAAAATAAAATGAAAGGCAACAAAAGTACTAAGAAAGAAAATTGAAGAGTTTGACAACGGAAGAATACAGAAAAACAAACAATGAAGGCAACCACACAAACTGAAAGCCACGGAAGTGAAATGAAAATGACGGACAAAAATAGGAGCTTTAAGGAGAGAGCCAGCAACAGCATGGCAATCACCAGCCCAACTCAAACTAGTTCCAAATCTAGATTAGATTGACAAGGACAATACAACAGGATTTACGCAGAGAAGAAAACTGGAAAGTAATGCAAGTACCTAAGTCATTCATTCTCAAGAGCCACTAAGCTGAGGCCAACACCTCCCTTAAAAAAAACGTTTGCAAATAGAATTAATTATTTATTAAATGACAGATGCAAGTTTTCGCATATAAAAGTATAAATCAACATTTCTCCTTTGCAATACCAGTATTACCAGTTGCATGATGAACACATTATTAGGATTACTTTTTAAGTTGTTAGCTAACCAAACTACACGTATTTATCATATAGTCATATTTGTTGTGACCGACATGTAAAGGAAGTAAATTTATACATTATTTATATTGATGACAATTATTAGATCTGATAAATTTACTTATTAATCCATCATGCGTTCCTGTGCACCTATTGCTAAAACTAGATGTGTTCGATACATTTATTACCTATCAATATAAACAACATTTTTGTCTCAGTCATTTTAGACCCAGTGTGACCAAACATTTTTTCCTCACTTTAAATATTAGATGCGATATTTATTCAATTTTTGTTGGACTTGTTTATTTAGATTTGATAAAAGATAATTAATAATAATGTAAAAATCATTGCGTTATGATTGAACACATTTGTTTGTATATTACAGTAGTGTAAAAAAAGCCACAACCCAAATTTATTATTAAATCTATTTTAAAAATTAATATTTTTTATAACTGGCAACATGGTCATGTTATGACGTACTTAAAAAACAGCCTATAATTTATATCCATAAAATGTACGAAGTTGCTGTATAGGTTACCAAATAATATTTTCTTTACTAACAACAATCATACCTACCTTACGATTAATTGTTTCTTCATCAAAGCATCCATGATGAGAATATAGTTATGGAAAATAACAACAAAATATAGATATTATCAAAGTATATTCACAAATTTATTAAAACAGATTGCAGTTGAATACTTCCACTTAATACAAAAACACACAACTGAACCGACAAGTTCTAAGAGAAACCAACGGATAATAGACTCTTACAACCTCCAAATTTTTTGTACAATAAAAATAAAAACTCTGTACAATTCTTGTCGTTTACTCATCAATTAAAGAAAGAAAAACATCCAATATACAATATTTTATTTTACAAACAATGATAATTAAATGTAAATTGAAATTACTCAGCCTTTATTTCAAATTTTAAAATTTGACCTTACACTTTCTGTTTAGATTAAAAAAATAACAAAGAGCAAAACAGAATTAATTGTTTTCATCACAAGAATTTCAGTACAGATATTTTATATGATGGACACAAAATATAACTAAATAATTTAGTACTGAATAACAAGGCTATCTAAAATGAAATAAATTTTTTGTTTTAAATATAATTGCATTAATTTAATTGCATAATCTTACTCATCTATTATCTAAGTAAATAAATTAAATTATAACCTGTCCAAATTACATGAGCACACATCAATCATAGAAAAGTAGTAATCATCAATAATGCCTCTTTTTAGATTACGTGCGAATTATATATAAAATTATATATAAAAGGTAAAGCTGAAATTCGTTTGCTCATTTTAACTGGTGTGAAATTGCTTTGAATAAAATCAAGATAAATAATTTTATATTTCAAAAGAAATCTTTAAAGAAAATAAAAACATTGAAGAAAAATAATAACTAATTGTTAAAAGTACAATATTTACAAGTAGTATACAAAGTGTACCCATTTAAGTAGAACACCGCACGGGGATTTTGGGTGCACTGGGTACAATGTAAACACAGTCACATGTAAAGCAGTTTGTCATGAGTTGGCTTATGTTAAATGACGGAGAGGAATCATGCTAAGTAACTGTATGTGTCCTTCTCCCCTTCTGTCCTTTCCAGATATTCTTTTTCTATTAATATGTCTATGCATTTCTGAAATTTTTTTATATTAAATAATAATAATTGTTTTATTTTATTACAATGAAATTACCTTGATAATGTGTACTTTTGGTTTAAATCTTGTGTTTAATTGATTAAGCACCTCAGCCACAAGTTGTTGATGTTTTAGGACCTTCCGCATCTTCATTATCCGCACGATCGCTGCTTGGATTAATAATTTACGGTCTTCTTCGATGTGTTTGTGCGTTGTTTCTTGTTCAAGTTTCAGTTCCGTCTTCATCGGGATATTTATGTTGACACGGAGTTTCCTACTGTTTATTAAAAAAAAAAAAACTTTTAATGAAGATGTGCCCAAAACGTTTTTTTTAACTACAAAATTATCAACTTACTTTTTATATCCAAAGTAAAGACTAACAATAGATTCAGGCTTGAGTTCACTCTCCTCCTCATCACACACGATGAGTTTAGCCTTCAATAATATACTAATAACTTGAGTCATATAATCATGTTTAATCTGTGTATTTTCAGTCAGTTGTGCCAAAGTCCAAGATTCCGACACATTAAATTGTAAAAGCACAGCCATTTGAAAGGTGCTAGCCTGTAGTGTGTATCTGTAAGAAATTAATTTAATTTACATATAGTATATAAACATTTATTTAATAATTTACCTGTTTTTAAAACAATTTGTATGCAATTCTCCTTTTGACATATTATAAAGCCAATTCAATTTTCTACCTGAATGTTGTCCAGAATAAAAACTAGTAAACCTATGTACACTACGTTCCAACTATAACAAAACGACAAGTCATTACTATCAATAAGTTACATTTATTTTTCATAATACCTCTGTTGGTAAACCAAATGAGAACGATTGTTGGAAAGGCCACGAGCCGGATGATAATACTTGTATACTAAAATCTATATCGAGTGGTTCATTGGAATTCTTTAGGTGATTTCGGAATTGTTCATTTAGATCTTTTGAAACGCCAATATCCTGGAACATTCTTTGTAATTTTGATGTGTATTCAAACCCGCAGGCTTGTTTTAGTTTAGAGATCATCGAGGCTTCAGCATCATCACTTGCCGACATGTGTTGTACTAGACGTTTGGCCAACATTTTACTATAAAACTTTTGGAAAACATCCTTATCCTCAATGTATTTAAATACCACCATCTAAAAAATAATTTAAGATACAGTACAATTTTGGTAAACATGGATACAATAAATTTATAGATTCAAGATTAAACTCAACAAAAAAGACATAAAATTTCATGTCAATTATCTAATTCAATAATTATTTTTATTTTCTTTTTCAGAAATAAACTTTATTATTCTAATCATAAGCGATTCATGTTTTCTTGTCTTCTTTTATAAAATATGTTAAAATTCATTTCTATCAAGTCAAAAATGAAAAAGCAATTCACTTTTTTTATTATTATTTATTTATAAGTAAATTGGTCAAAAGTGTTTACTGAAAACCTTAATTCATTATAAAAAATTAAGTGTATAAATTCTGCCCTTTAACTGTTTCATTAATGATAGCAGTTTTATAAAAGATACATAACAATTTAATTTGTTGTCTGATATAGAATCAGCGCACTACTAATTTTGGCATATTTCAATGATTGATGATTATAATTAACATTTATGCCCATATTCATAAAACGTCATTAAACATATCGACGATCTAATTCCAATACCCCGTTATCTTAAAAAAAATTAAATTGACATTTTGGTTGCAATATATAGTTAAGTTCCCTATCTACCAGATACTTAATAAATCTAATTAAAAAAAAATTGAAACCTTGTTGTTTTCGTAGTTGTAATAACCCGTATTTTGTCGGATACGGGGTATTGGAATACTGGATTGGCAACCTCCGTATATTAACATAGGGAAATAGTGTGTCCAAATCCGTGAGTAGGCAACTTGCCATTGTGCCGTCAAAATAATGGTTAAATACTGGGTTGCTTTTGGATGTAAATTTTTGAAACAAACAGGAAATGGAATTTAATTTCATTAGTAAGCATTTGCAATTAAAATATGTTATGCAGTTTAATATAAAAATTATATTAAATGCTACATGCTTTTATATGCTAGTTTTGTGTTTTAATTTTATACAGAATAATTATTACACCTTCCCCTTAAATATCTTATATATATATAATATATGCAAAAGTTCATAACAAACATTTTGTATTGTTGTTAATTGTTGTTTTTGATCATTCTATTAATATTTATATCATTGTAGTTGTAATAATTTTATGAAGTAGATCTTTATGTTTAATACTTTTAGACTCAATGTAGCTTATTATTAATATTTTACTTTCGAGTTTAAGCACTTTTTTTAAATTATTTGTAATAATTTTAATAATAAAATTAGTACTTCTTTTAAAAATTACTACCTCTAATTTTTTAACCGTGTAAAAAATCTATTACTGTTTCTATTAAGTAACTTAAAAGTTAATAAATAAATTTCTTTTATAAGATGTACCAAATACAAGTAAAAACTTGTGTAACTTTAAAGCACGCATTGTTCACGGTTTAGTTAACAAATTATTATTTTAGTACGATGTTATGTATATTTGTCAATATATTTTACATTTTAAACAAATGTACAAGTTAGTTTTACTTTTTTATTATTATACATGAATATATTGACTGTATGTAATAAGAAAGTTTATTTAATTTTTTTATAAATCTTATTAACCCGGGAAGAGGCGCTGGTCTAACACTTACGTAAGCAGTCGCTGCTGGTCGATTTAAACGAAATTAAAAATCGACGGTTTTTATCAGGAAAAATAAATATAAATATTGTTAAAATAATAATAGTGTTTTGGAATTAACTTGTACTTTTTATAGTTGTTCTTTCAGTTTATCAAATTGTCTTTGTTTATTTTGCATATGTTTGTTATCAAACCTCAAATTCCAAAGTAAAAATTGAAAGCGTTTTTGTTTTATTGTCATTCTAAGAAACTCAATTCCTATTCCATCGGTTTTCCACAAGTCAATCAGATTTACATGTGAAAATCGCTTTACACCAGCAAGGTATAATAACTATAGCAGAGTTTTCAATTCTATTTTATTCGTGTTGGTCGCGTCTCTCTCTCTCTCTTTCTCTCTCAAAGTTGTTTTTTACAAAACTAATTTGTATAAAAATGTTGAATGCAGTCGATTATAATATTAGGGAAAAACAATTCCCATGCATCGATTAGCTCCTTTTGATGCATTTGTTGAAATGTGTACTTAACTTACGTAAGCAGTTGCACCGCTGTCAAAATGACCGAAATTATTTCACACTGCAATTTATTTTTATTTGGATCGTCGAACTGCAAACTCGAACAAATCAATACTGCAAGGAATAAAAAATAAGCAGCTATTGTAAAAGTCAGACAAAAATAAGCACGTGTTTGCAAATTGGGACTTTCAATAAAACGTCGGTCATTATGACCAACGTGCGACTTCTCCCAGGTTAAAGTCATAATGAAATTATGTTGATTTTTTATGAGAAAGATTAGTAATACTTGGTAGTATAATTTGATATATAAAATAGTAAAATACAGATTGTAATTATTGTTTTAAATCATTTTTTCTAAAATTCAGTCTCTCTTGCCTCGTATACGATTGTGAGATAGAAAGAGATGCTAAAGCGGCACAACGGCGGGTTGCATATTTCGATATTTTTCCTCACTTTAAGGGGCTTGGTTGCCAATCCAGTATATAGTATAACATCCTTGGTTGGTTTAAAAAATATCGAAATATGCAACCCGCCGATGTGCCGCTTTAGCATCTCTTTTTATCTCACAGTCGTATACTAGGCAAGAGACAGAATTTTAGAAAAATTGATTTTAAACAATAATTACAAACTGTATTTTACTATTTTATATATCAAATTATTCTACCAAGTATTACTAATCTTTCTCATAAAAAAAAGTAACATAATTTCAATTATTAATGACTTTAATAAGATTTATAAAAAAATAAAACAAACTTTCTTATTACAGACACTCAATATATTCAAGAATAATAATAAAAAAGTACATTTGTTTAAAATATAAAATATATTGACAAATATACATAATAAGTACTCACATAATAATTCGTTAACCAAACCGTGAATAATGCGTGCTTTAAAGTTACGCATTCGTATGTCAGTTTTTACTTGTATCTGATACATCTTACAAAAGAAATTTATTTATTAACTCTTAAGTTACTTAATAGAAACAGCAATAGATTTCTTACACGGTTAAAAAATTAGAGTTAGTAATTTAAAAAAAAAGTACTAATTTTATTATATTTTATTACAAATAATTTTAAAAAAGTGCATAAACTCGAAAGTAAAGTATTAATAATAAGCTACATTGAGTCTAAATGTATTAAACATAAAGATCTACTTTATAAAACTATTACAACTACAATGATATAAATATTAATAGAATGATCAAAAACAACAATTAATCACAATACAAAATGTTTGTTGTGAACTTTTGCATATATTTTATATATAAGATATTTAAGGAGAAGGTAATAATTATTCTAAATAAAATTAAAACACAAAACTAGCATATAAAAGTATAATTATTACCCAACAATATTGTTTACTTGCATTTAATATAATTTTTATATTAAACAGCATAACATATTTTAATTGCAAATGCTCACTAATGAAATTAAATTCCATTTCCTATTTGTTTCAAAGATTTACATCCAAATGCAACCCAGTATTTAACCATTATTTCGCTTGTTAATATTGCTCATTTAAACCGTATATGGCGTAGTGACTAGTGCGACAGAGTAAAACATACAAATTTATACAGCACAATGGCAAGTTGCCTACCCACGGATTTGGACACACTATGTTAATATACGGTGGTTGCCAATCCAGTATATAGTATAACATCCTTGGTATTAATTCACAGTATTTGAGATTAGATAGTATAGGTTAACTAACATATTAATAACTTATAAAAAACAAAAGTAACTAAAAAGTTACTAAATAATTTAACTAATGACAATTTATTTATGAATATCATTATATTTTTAATGATCATTAAATTATAATGATTCGTTTGATAATAAATCGTTATAAAAATGTTTATTAATACGGGCATTAATCTAATTAGTAAAAAAGATAATCAAAGATAATACTTACCACTTGATTTAATGTATCTTCCAACTCAGCCTCTTCAGGATTTTTACTAGATTTTTTAAGTAATAAATCACAATACTTGGCAAGCAATTCGGGAGAGCGACTGCTACTATTAGCCATCCTAGTTACAGCATTCGCATTTATAAATCTACCACAAGCCTTATCTAAAGCTGCCACAAAACCACTATCGTTATGGAAAGCAACCAATACGAGAGCATTATATTTTTTGTGTACTTCGAGTATTGTATTCACATAAATTTTAGGATCATTGTAAGCTGCTTCACCACATTTTTCAATAGCTGCTAAACCTTGATTGAAAATATGCTGTTCTAATAGTGTACGTAATTCTCCTAGACCATCTGGGATACGAGCTACTAATTGATACATGCGACCAAGATCTACATCTTTTTCCGCATCCAAAAGCTGTTGAAATTCGGCATGGAAAAGTTCAATATGTTTTTGAATGAGAACTCTCTCACATGTCTTTGCTAAACGTTCACTGGTTGATTCATGAAGATTTATTTGAACACGTTTTTGTTCCTCCGCTAATCTTTGCTCCACCTGAAATCCCATAACCCTTTTATTTTTATTGTATCAAAACTGCTAAAAAATTAAATCAACCAATAAATGTCAGTGTAAATATACAGGAAACAACTATTACGCAGCATATTTTAAGTGAAATAACTGAATGTTAAACATAGAGTATTAGATTTCTTTCAAAAATAAACAAATTTAATACTTATTACATTTAAATATATTTGAAATATTAAATTTGCTTTTACCTTCTTCATATATTCAGTGATGTTGTTCTGCGATAAAAATTGCATACTCTCACGAGTATAGAAACGTTCGGTGTCCTCTATGAATACATTTTCAAAATTCTCTTTGTAAATACTGAGATTCGGTCCTTTAAGCCCAGGCTCCTCCTCATTGAGGCCTAATTCCACATAACAATTTATCACTCCAAACACAAGACTAGAATTTATTGTTTCACCATTCCTCTCTCTTTCGATTAACTTCAATACTGCATTTGTAACCTAATTTAAAAATATTAAACAGTTTTAGATCTACATATTGTTTTCTACAAATAAATTTGAATTAAACATTAAATGACTTTTACCTGTTTATGAAGTTGATTAAATAAATGATCCCTCCATGTAACAAGAGCTAGCTGATATATTTCATAAATGCCCCTTCTGCCCTCTTCACATTCACGTTTAACCCAGTGCCTATTTAAATAAGCACACATCCCACTTATGGCTTTACTACTAAAACGATACTCTTCCCACTGTTTTGTATAAAACTTGAGCACATCTTCATCCATTCGATTTCTACCCGCCTGTAAAAGAATTATATCTAATACAACTAAATACCTTGTAAAAACAGTTTAAATTCAATTAATTAAGCTGAATAATTAAAACAAACTGTAAAACAAAAGTAGGAAAACTAAAATAAAATCTGGATTTAAATTTTAAAACAATAATATAAAAGCTAGTTAATATTAAGAGTACTAAAGTAAACATTTTGTATAGTAATGTAACTTATGTTTACTTTTTAAGAGCCGCCTGTCAAGAGACTGATTTCAGCAATTTACAACTGTTTTGGGAGCCAATTATTTAAAAATTTAATTTTATAATCCAGTGTTCTTAAAATTAGAACCAAATGCCAAATATTTGAAAAAATGACAAGCAAAATTACTGTACTGAGTTTAGTAATAAAATCAGTCTTGTGTCAGACGGCTCTAATAGTCAAAATGCTAAAATGCTTTGGAATTGATTAAATAGATACAAAAAATTAATCTTGAACTATTTTTCTCTATATATATACAAATCCAAGCTATCAAATGACGTTAATTTTGTTTATCAAAAATAATGCGATTGGGAGGCCATTCTATTTTTTTCATAATTATTTCTTGGTAGCAATCAATTTAAATTATTCATAAACCAGTACTTAATACTCTATAACTGTAGGTATATACATGTATGTTATTGATTTAATACATATTTTTTCTAAGAGAATATTTGTTTTTAGAAACCATTTGAAAAATATATAATAACAAAATGCAATATTTTGATATTATTAATTTACAATCAAACATGCGTTGAATTGCAGATCGTAAACAACATTAATGTGCTGAATTGTAGATTGTATAAAAATTCCTTTAAGAATGCATTCAGATTTAGAGAAGCAATGCGCACGAATCAAAATTTTTACATCAACGTGTTCATTAATGTAAGATATTTGCCCCCAAACATCTACATCTAAGAGATTATTCACTGTACTCATCCTATGGTAAAGTTTACCCAATCTGGCTTACCACTATGATAACCATTTCTTGCACTCATAAGGAAAAGGTAGTATTTCCTTATACCTTTTCTCCGTCGACGATTGTATCCTTGCCTGGTCGGAAAGGAGGCCGGTGGCAAAGTTTCAGAAAAATTACGAGCAACGCGCAGCGTAGTAGTCCCGATGCGGGTCTGTAGCAGAGCAATCCGCGTGTGTGTCGTGCGTAGCAACGTCACCCTACAAACGCGTCTCTGGGGCCTGACAACACTCTACTTTAGCCCGGATTTCTTTTTAAACGAGTGGTCGAGACTAACCAACTTTGACCAATCAGCTGCGTCGTCCAGTCAGATGGCCTTCAGAGTGAGTCCTTGTGGTAGTGGTTAGGTACGCAACAAGTTGCATAATTAATCGTTTTTGTATGTAGTATCCGTTCGTGTACAGCCCACTTCCGAGGAATATACTTCTCTAGTAGAACTAGCAATCGATTTTCGACGTAACCTCTGTTGCGAGCTCCATGGAGAGTGGGAAGCCAAAGAAGTAAAAATAATTCTCACAAACATAAGAAATAAAAACTAAGAAAAAAACAGCAACGGGTGTGTCTTCGGCCACCCTGTCAATAGTTAAATGCAGAGAGAGCACGTCCAAGTCGGACTTAAAACGTGTGCAGTGCTGAAATCAAAAGACGGCGCGGCGAGTTGGCTGCTACAAAGCAGGCAAACCACCTTCCAGGCAACACACACACACACACACACACACACACACGAGAGCGATAGCCCCTGCTAACCCTACACAGAAAAAGCCCCAATCAAGCCAAAAACCTCCTCAGAATAAAGAAGATTCGAAGCCTCCAAGAAAAAGAAAAGGTTTCGCTCATCCACTTCCAAGCCCTTATAGGCAACCTAAGAAGAAAGCGATGAAGTCTGACCCAAGCCTAAAAATCACTACTCCTTTAACAAAAAAAAGTAAGAGTTAGCTACAGCCGTTTTGTAGCTGTAATCAACGTCTCATCCCTTAGGTAATACTATTAAGACACAAGCAGAGTGAGTTAATCAAAGCTGCCCTAAATTAAAAGCTGGATAAAAACCTATCTACCCCCACAAAAACTACTCCAACCATTGAATCCTTAAGATGATAACACATCCTTAGGATGGGTAGCATAACAATCTCCAGCATAGAACCACTGTGGCCGGAGTCAAAGCTAAGCATCGTGCAGACTACTCACTTTCCTAGGCAGACAAAAACCACTATCTGGCTTCCGTAACCTCAGGTTACCATTGAGACGGTATTGAATCACCAGAAAAGGCAGAACCAGAAGCTCAATGTAAAGAGATGGAGCGTTCTTTATACTGCCGAGAAAAAAGACCCAAAGATAGTCTTCTTGTCCTACGGCCCTCATGTCTTTTCTTCTGAAAGATCAATTTGCAAACGAACCAATACGCATACACTCAGAGAAGATCTATGGAAACGTGTACCTGCCCGGCACTCTCCTACGCAAGAGAATCCATGTTTAATAATATTCCGCTTTATCAGTCCAACCACCTATTTATATAGACCAAATCTTCAAAAACAGAAACAAAACTATAGAAATAACAGTAATTTATATCGCTTATGGACAAAATTCCGCTTTATCCGGTCAGTAAATTAAATTAAATTGAGTTAAAACTTCACAATATCAAGAAAAAAATTTTTTTTTACAATTTTATATAGTTTATACCTTCATAAAATATAATTTTTTAAACATTTTTTGTGCTTGTAAACTGAATAACAACTTTTTTTGTAAACATAACCCAAGAATTATCGAGAAGAAATAACACACACATTCAGTGATTCAATTTCGTTTGGCGCACGTGCTTGTTTTTTGTGTTAATTTCGCATAATCAGACCAACTGTTTAATCGGATCAAAACCCTTCGGTCCCGATTAAGCGGAATCGACTGTATATAAATCATGAATCTATTTATATTTAACATTCTTTATTTAATTTATTTTCCTGCCATTAGGCTGATTATCAAAAAAAACATGTTTTCCAAAATCTGGCCTGTCAATGTCAAAAATTAACAATATCTGTTTAGCACATGTTTTTTATTTTAATTCATAAACAGTTGTGTGATTGCAGATTGCTATATAACGTTAGAATGCTCCCAATTAAAAATATTTGCAAATATTAAAGTTTATTAATTATTAAATTCACTAAAATAATTGAATAAATCATACATTAATAAATAAGAAAAAAGATAATACGTTGTATAAATAAAATGTCTTGATTATATTTACCTGCAGTTTAGAAGCAACATAATTTCTCAAAAACTCCCTTAGTTTCTTGTACAGCTCTAGGCCGACAAGCTGTGCACCGCCAGTGACTTGATTCTTTTTGCTTTTTGTGGTGATTGTACTAGAGTTCCTATCACTGCTTTTGTGGACGGAGGTACAATAATCGTGAACATGTGTGTACAGTTGGATGTAGTGGGACTTTGGTATAGATTGAAAGTTGTACATATGTTCAATACCTGTCTTCAATTCCCCCCATATTTGCTCCAAATCTGTCTGCTTCAATCCCGTCGTATTACCCCCGCTCATTGCAGCAGAGGATTTACCTGACATAATACCAACAACCGGACTATTCAAATTTTTATTTACTGAAACAGAAAAAATATTTCAATTAATATTATACTATAGATACTTTACAAATTACACCATACATTAAAAAGGGTTGTATTTAAGCGAGCGAGAAATGAATGATATCAATTAGCCACCAAAAGTCTTCAAATCACACAATAATTTGAATGAGACTAAACTAGTCCAAGACACTGATTTCTGCAAACAATTTTCTTTACATAGAAACTTATTTCAAATGCCCATCAAATAAAAAAGATGTGATGAACTCACACATAATGTTTATAACTTGAATATGTATCCCAGAAAAAAATCAGTAAACTAAAGTTAAGAAAAATAGAAGAAAAGATGGTTACAAAGTTATGACAAACCATTTAAATCTCAATTTTATTCTCCCTCACTCTTTATTAAGTGTCTGAAATGAAGTTTTTTACCATTTTCTTCAAAATAATCCTAAAACTCACCAGAATAAACGTCAATTTTCATAGACGTTCGTCACTTTTTAAGTAAAGTTAATGTTTATTAAAAATAATGTAAAAGTTAATTTACTATAATAAAATGTGAATTGTGAAGTATTGAATGAATTTAAATAGTGTGAAGTGTGTTTTGCACAAACTGTGATTGAACAGAATTGTTAATTGAATTGAATACTTCAATTATATAATCATTGTTTATTAAAAATATGATTAGGTCAATTTAATAATAAATTATAAATTGTAAAGTGCAGTATAAATTTGAAATAGTGTGAATTATGTGTTATGCAAACTGTGAATTGGATGTTTAAGTTATATGTATAATAATGTTTGTACAAGAACTGAGTACTTTCCTATTCCCAGTGAAACTATCAATGAGACAAGCACCTGGTCTTACTCTTTTCAGTCTCCAAAATTTCATATAAAAAAGTTGTAAATTATAAATTACAAATTATGCAATTGTAAGAAGAAACCACCTGACGGCTACTCATTGTAACTGAAGACGTTGTTTACGATATAAATAATGATGAATGATTGAATAAGATCTTTTTGCCAATGAAGCTTGGTGGCAACACCCACAAAACAACTTTACACTCAATTGGTATTTGGGTTGGAATATATGAGATAAACTTGACTGGAGAAATATATACATATGCTGACAGACAACACATGTATTACATATCAAAGAAAAAACAAAGAAGCAATAGAAAGAAACATAAATGAAGACGTTAAAAAATTAACTAAATGATACGACAAAAACATACAAACAATAAATGAAGAAAATACAACGTATATAGTAATAAGACAAAAAAATACAAAAGATATTAAAAAAACTTAAAATAAATAACGTACCAATTACCAGAAAAAACAGACAAAATACTTGGGAATAATAATAACAGAGAAACTAACATGGGATACACAAATAAACAAAATATTTAAAAAAAGTGCAGCAACAATAGGAGAGGAGCTGTCTATTGAGCCAGGAAATGCATACTAAATGAAACTGCTGAAAAAAAAATTAAATAAAAAAAAAAGAATAATGTTGTAAATAATATGTTATAATAAGGCCTGTAATATCCAACTCCTAATAAACCACCTAATAAACTATTAGCTGAATAACCTAACTTTTTTAAAATTTAATTTGATATATTTTTGTTACACCTCTGAACGGCTTTTAAATTATATGCTTAATGTTTTTATTTGTTATAAATGTATATGTTAAGCATATATTTAATTGGCTGTTCTTAGGTTTTAATAAAATGAATAAAATTAAAAGTTAGGTTATTCAGCTAATAGTTTATTAGATGCCTTATTAGGAGTTGGATATTACAGAACTAAATTTAATTAATAAATTTAAAAAAAAAAAAAGGAAAAGAATAAATAGACCAATATTTTTTTGATAAAATAATGCAGAACGGTACTGCACTATAATTTTAGATAGATTTCTTCAACAATATGCTACAATGAATTGCAGACTGATTATTTTCAGCAAGACTAAGCTACTGCTAAAGGTCGTATCCAATATTTCATAATTATTTAAATGTTTGTTGAACCAGTTCCTACATGCGACTAGTTTATTATCAAGTAGAAGTAATTTAAGTAACAATTCTGTATAAGGGTGCAAATGCAAGATTTTCGTTGCTACTTTCATATAAAACTCCAGTTTGAACAGATAGTTTTCTCATTAATTTTTGTGGACTTTGCTCTAGTCAATGCTGTATATCGTGAACTACCTCTTCAGTTAAAACGGATAGTCTGCCAAGTGGTTTCTTCTACATGTACAGTTACTTCCTTCAAACTAGAGATGCAAGTTTTCGTTACTTTTCGATACTTGTAACTATTCGTTACTTTTAGGTACAATACTCGTTACTTAATACTCGTTACAAGTAATCGTTTATTTTACGTGAATTACGAAATAATCGTGATGTAAAAAGACCATTCCTGCCCATTATAATCATATATAAATGTAACAAAAACTCATTATAATGATTATAATTATTTTTATTTTGTTAGCAATAAGCAGGTATAAAAAAAAACGCAACAGAATAAAATTTATATCCAATTTATTTGCTAGTATTATTAATAGGTAACTGTAACTACAAATAGTACAAAATATAAATTATTATAGATAAGTAATAGTAAATAAAAAATTATTAAAATTAAAATAGATTCTGATTACAATGCAAAAATAATATTTTTTGTACATTTTTGCTTTTTAGCCTATTTTGTCTATCTGAGAGCAACTGACCAGCTTAATTAAATCAATATAATAACGATTAAGAAATTAAAAAATAGAACTAAATAAATTTTAGTTTTGTATTTCATAATATATAGCTGGCCGGGTGCATGTGCGTAATGCGTGTATCCGACAACTATAGGTAGTATAAGTACTATAAGTAGTAGGTACTTTCAATTACTTTCGAATACAAAATATCAAACTGCTCCGGTTCCGTGCGCGGGTAAAATATATCAAATCAAATATGTTTGTAAAAAGTAACAATTATTTGTTTATTTGGTTATTTCGGATCTCGTCAAGTACCAATTACTAAGTAACAAATAATTATTTGCATCTCTACTTCAAACCATTCAATAATTTGTGTTTCACAAATATTTTATTAAGAATTCCTGTATTAGAAAAAGCTTTATTAGATTGATTCAGGTACAACTGAAAAGAGTACAACCTGTGCCATATTTATTGATTGTTTTACTGCAATAATAAATCTTTACTATGAAAGCATTTTGTTCTTGTGTAAACACTATTGTACATATAATTTAATCGTTCAATTCACAATCTTCTACAATTAATCATATAATAATAACAATAATAATAGCGCCTTTATTTCTTACTTTTGTTAACGTAAAAACTGATAATATATAAAATAAAATAAACATTTTAAGAAAAAAGAAACATTTTGCTGTAAGATGTTTTTTTACTGACAACTTGATCAAAAAAGTTAGGTCATATTAGGTATATGTAGTTATTTAAACTTAACTTTTTCACAGTATAAGCAAATTATAAATTTTGTATAAATGTTTCTAAACTTTTATTCGCCACTGAAGATAATTATTGTTAAACAATTTAAAACTATGTTGCAGAGTGGCTACAGTTAATAAATGTTATTATAAAAGACACCACAAGTTTGTCTTGAGAGATAACACGCACTACTGTTAATTTATAGTAAAGCAAATAAAAACTTCTTTCAATTTTGACATTAATTGCAGTATTTTCAAAGCACAACCAAGTTATTTTTATTTACTACATACATATATTTATATTATTTACTATTTACATAATGCAATTTACTTTCAATATGTTGGTGAATATTTTGATAACAATATATTTTAATGCACATGTTGATATTAACTTTTTTTTAACTTTTACTCAAATAAGATCGTAGAAGATTGCCGTGCAATTTTGAACCACTTGTATAATGTGCAATATGTGACATACAGTAAAGCTCCGCTTGATCCGAATTATTGAACAATCCGGATTACTAGAACAATAATAAAATAATTAAGCAAAAGCCACATTATATAATAAAGCTTTTATTATAATGACAATAAAACAATTTTCAAGAAAAAATTAAACCTCTTTAGAAAAACTACGATATTTTAGTATTATTTGTTGTTTTTCAACTAAAGTTAATGTTTTGTGAGGCCGTTTTGGTGCCATGTTGAAATAAACTAAAAACTCTGGAATTAATCCGGATTAAATCGGTCCGGATTACAAGTTACATAATGTAAAATTTACATTTTTTAATTTTGTCCGATCTACAAAGACATCCGGATTAAAGTGATTCGGATTAGCATTACTGTATTTCAAAAAAAAATTGTAGGTTAATAACAAACTTCTTCTAAAAAACAGTGAAATTAATTTCATTTTATACAATAAACAATTTTGTTTATTGGTTTATTTTGTTTAAATTTGTTTATCACTTGTACATTCAAGTTATAATTTACATTTTAATTTGCTTATTAGTTAGCACTACAAAAAATATTTATGCTCACACTACTGGCATGCAAAGAGTGTGTGTAATTAAAAATTCAATTGCACCACATGAATAGCTTATGTTTTGTGATTTTTTACAAAAGCACCACCTTTAGTTGTAATAAAGTTATGCAAGTTTTAATATTTTAAAAAAATTGCATTTTTTATTTATAAGTTCAGTACCTCAAAGCCACTGCATTTACAGAGTTTTAATAAGATAGTAAAATGTCTGAATAAATGAAAGTTGGTTTATGTTTTCAACTTTTTAAAAGTTATTAATTAAATTTTAAAACAAACAAACTGACAACCAAATCTGTATAAACAATTATGCATATGAACTCCACAAATTATGTTAAATTTTGTAGACAACAATATGTATTCACAGTCTGCCTATTTTAAATCTAACATTGTTTTATATCAATTATGTGCTTATCTGTATTAGTTTAACATTTTAAATTTGTTAGTAAATACTTTCATGCAGTCAACATCTGATAAGCAAAGAAACTATTATAGCATTATATGTATGTATATCTTATTTTTTTAAATTATTTTATTAATAAATATATTCAGAATATTAAAAAAATTTAAAAAAAAATCAAAAAAGAAACTAAATTAAGAAAATGTTCTCACAAACAAAATGTCAGACAGTTTCAAAGTTGCTCATATGATGTATAATAATGTAAACATAGAATTATAAATAGATATGGATGGGTTTAATAACCTTAACATTTATTAACCTTACAAAAAGTTAGTAAGGAATGATTGAAAAAAAAAAGAAAAACATTGAATGTAGCACATATATTAACAATTCAACAAAATAGTAGAAATATAATTCCATGAAGGAAGCAAAGCAAGAATGCAGACACAACTTGCTAGCCACAAGCTTAAAGCAAACTAAACAAATAAAGTACTTCTCTATCAATTTATTCAATATGTACATATTTAGCAAGTCAGTTTTTGATTCAACACAAGAAAATTTGTCTTCTTCATTCAAAATAATATTTTTTATTAAATTGTCTTCTTTATTTAAAAATAGATCTAATAACCAATCTCTAAAAAGTTTTAGTGAAAGTCCTCTAATGCCCATTTTTCAAGAAGCAAGTTATGTTGAACAGCATCTTTTTAGTGCTAAATGTTTATTTGTTCACACAACCAATTATAATAAATATCAATAATCCATGTTACGTAAATTATTATTCTTTTGTAATTATTAATTTATAATAAAATAAAAACACAAAAAATTCATTTGTTATATAAAAAAAATACAAATAGCATTCGCATTTTTTAGTATTAATTAGTCACTTGAAAGTATTCTAGGCAAACAATAAATAGAAATTCGACATTTTTATTATTACAATTATTTGAACTAAAAAACCAATAATACAATATATTGATGTTATTGATTATCTTTATAAATACTTACTCTTTAGATGTACCAAATTTAAATAACTACCAAAGTTGATATAAACATACAAGGTTTAACAATTAAATTCTTCGATAGGAATAATAAAAACTAAACCCAATTGAAATAATAATAAATGATTGCAATTTATTTATAATACACTTATTAAAACATTCTTTTTGAAGAAAGTACATTTAATATATGTATATACTTTAATGTCTTTAATTTCCTGAAATCATTTTTAGTTTAAGAAAGAAGAAAAATTCTGCTTATCCAAAGTACTTTGAATAGTATAGATAATTGGTCTCACCATGTTTCATAAAAAATGACTTCCTAATTACTGAATTAGCAAGAATGAAAACCCTTCCTCAAATTTTCTTGTAAAATTTGTCAAATAATTTTCTTATTAATGTTTAACTCATCCACAGTGTATCTGTGAAATTTGCTCTATCAAAAAAAAAATGCACACAAAAAACCACAAAATAGAGAAAACCCATATTTTAAGAAAATTCCTAAAAGAAAAAGTCCTCAACTAGCCATATTACTAAATTACAGACACTTTTCAGTTAAACCATTGAAAGACACTAGATCACACAGCATCTTATATTGATGCCCACACCAGCTCTCCTACATATATTCATAATCGCATTAAAAGATGCTACTTGTGAAACAAGCCAAATCAACATGTAGATTAAAGATTATTGTAAAATTCATAACATTGAAATGAATAAACATTTACTACATCTGCATATTTCAAACAAACAACTTATTGTCATAATTGTCAGATCAGCAAACACAAGCACATAAGTCAATCTCAAAAACTGTTATGTTCTCTTTTAAATAAGTCATATTATGTGCTCTAGTATGCCTACAATATATAACAACAGTTAAGGTTAAAATAAAATCTGTTCGTTTCATCCATCCATCAGGTTATAAGTTGATAACAGTAAAAATAATTTATAATAGTGACCGATCACAAAAATAATGTACATGTTTTATTTTTTAATATTATACTAAAAATCTAAAGAATACTAAACTATGCTGTCATATTTGTTCAATAATTGCTGGTAAGATGACACGTGGGTGAATAATTTTTTATATTTTGCAGCTCACATCACTTTTATTAGTATTTACAAAAATATAACCTCAAAATAAGGCGCATGACATTTAATAACTACACTGAAATCATATCATATTTATTTATCAAAATAACTGTAGCTTACACAAAAAGGCAGTTGACATTTAGCATACAGTCATCAATTCATGTAATTCAGAAAAACTATTAATTCATATTGACAAAATAACTAGTTAAAATCATTGTTATATATAAAGTAAATGAATTATATTGTATTTGTTATATTATATTGTATTAACAAAACATTCAAAATAATAAGCAAACCAAAAATATATATAAATATCTAGAAACGTAAACACATCAAATTTATTGAACATGTTTATAATAAAAACATGGTATGTGCTATAAAAAAACATTATGACTCACCAATTAAACCCAAATTTATAAAACAACCCCACACTGAATGGAAACAATAACACCGATCACTGAAAGATGCAAAATCCATACAAAATAGATTTTCTTACACTGAAAGCAATAAATAACATAAAGTTTAAAATAAAAACATACTAATTCCTTTTGGTAAAATTATACCTTGCATAAGGAATTTGTGGTCTTATATAATATCAACAAAGTGAAATTTATTGCTAAAAATGTGAAAGTTGCATCCAGATGGGTGCACAAAATTTATAGCAAAGGCCAAATTAACATGGATCAACATCCTGATAGATAAAACTCACAAACAAAAAACACAGCTGTAGTGATATGCGGGTGCTAAATGTATTTTAGGTCAGATATATTACGAATGTAACAAACCAAATATAAGCAAACTTAAATTAAAATTACTTAGTTCAAATATAATGGATGGATTGTGTTATATTTTTAGCATATATAAAGCCAGTTTATAAGATCAGGAAGTGTTTTGTAAAATTGTCATTGTTGGCAAGGTTAGGTTTCTAATTAATTGCAATACCCTGGGGTGATGTTTTGGTATCGAAAATCCAATAGATTTCCACATGATTCGTGAAATTCAAGCGTAATCTTAGTGTAGTATGTGTGTGCATTGGAAAATAAATAAAAATCTATTGTTTGGTGGATGTTATCGTGGTGCTGACATTTATTGTATTTTTAAGGATCGTTTTGAGCTCTACTTACCAGTTTATATCATAACCACTGTATGGTTATTATGTACAAAATGTTTTTACAATGGGGAAAACTTAAAATTTATTATTATTTACTAAAAAATAATAATTTAATCTGTTACTTTTTTCACCAAGAAAATCACAAAAATTGACAGCTCAGGTACAGCCAACTTCATAACATTCACTAAACACTAAACAGTGCTGCCAAGTACTGCATGTTTCTATACCGCGGCGTGGCGGTTATTTGAATTTTACATTTCATATGTGCTGTTGATGTAAACATTATATACGTTTACAATAATTATAATAGCAAATATTTATTTAATTATTAGTTTATAATTATTGATAGTAGCATGTAATTAATTCATGTTTAACACAACAAGTTTGAGTTAACAAGTAAAATTATATATTGTATGACTAGCGGACTAATAAAATTGGTTTAAAGATTTTTGGAAATATAATTAATTGTTTTAATGAATGTCTACGCATAGAAACAACATATTTTATTCTTTTGACATACGATAACTATCTTGTCTTTTTTAGTATAGGTACATACTTAACTTTTGAACGGGCGCACATTTTATTTTAACACCACCGAGCGAGCCGTAAATTTTACGTCATACAGTTTACAACAAATATTCACTATTTTATGATAACATAAAGTTTGGTAATAATTTAATAATTAAAGAAAAACAGTATTTGAGCTTAAAAAATATTTTATTTGCAAAACTATTAATTAAAAACAAAAATAAATATTTTGTCTAACCTATAAAAAAAAAATTAAAAATAATATGTATATATATATATATATAATAATCGGTTTAGAACGTCTTTTGACGTTGTCCGATCTCACTCTTTTTTATTAACCCACTGTCCTACTACTAGGTTTTTTGCAGTCATTGCCGTTTTAATTCCCTGAATCCACCTTTTCTTTGGCCTTCCTTTTTTTCTTCTTTGTTGTGGCACCCATTCCATTGCTTGTCTAGGAAGTCTATTTAAGTTCATTCTTTTAACAAAAAATAATATGTATAGATAAATAAATAAATTTATTAAGTAACTAATTTATAATTAATATATTATATATACATACAACTGGCAAATATCAATATTTATACTACGTTTATACTACAATTACACTAGTAGACCTAAAACATTCATTTACTTATGACTTAGTGCAGACCAAATGTTGTTGCACAATAGCAAATAATCCCCACAAACCTTATATATTGTGTTTTTATTGTTCCAAGAATAAATAAGGATTATTTTTGCTCGGGGGAGCAAATGACCAACGTCAAGTAGGACTTACTTATGTACATATTGTACTTTAATTCTAGTACAGCGTGACCGGTATAATAGGCAACATACTACATTTTCAATTGAGTTTTTTTGCTTAATAATAAACATTATTATTATGGTGTGCCCAACACCGCCTCACCTAACGGTATAAGTGGTTGTAAATTGTATATAGATTATATATAAATTTAAAGTTACTACATAACAAAATAATGAACCACTGTAAACAACAAAATAACGCTAGGTTGCCTATACAAGCTGTTAATTATAGCAACCCAAAAGTAGATGGCCTGTATAATATGCAACTTAGTATACACAAAAAAACATATTTGCTCTGTTGCACTCATGCCTTTCCCGTTTTAGCATACTTTATTTGATTTTACATTCTACATACTCCATGGGCCTCGCTGTTCTGAAATTCTGTAAGTAGACAAACTTAAAAGGGTAAGGATGGTTGAAACCTTTACTATGTGGTAGTGCACTTTAGCTTAGTTGCAAGTCAATATTTAGATTAAAATTATGCTGCTTGCTGGTTCGGATCCCAATTGTGGCCAGCTATGTCGCCCAATATGAATTTTTTAGATTTTTTGTTAAAATAGTTAATGTACCAATTCTAATTTTTAATGTAAAAGATTTAAGAAATTGCACTTAAGATTTATGTACCAGAACCAGAAATACTCTTAATATTTTTAAAGAGTCTGCCAGTCGATGCACACAAACGCATGCATTGAGGTCGTAAATAAGCATTTTCAGCAGTTCTTCTAAGACCATGCGCTTTGAATAATTATATCCATATCAATAGCAGGGATGGCACTAGGCCGTAAGCAAAGTAAGCACCGCTCAAGGCGCAATACGTTAGAAATTGCCGTGGTCAGTAATCTGCATTTGCAATACGTTTAAAGTTGCAGGGGGCGCCATAGTAGTACGCTGCTTCTGCAGTAGAGTATTCAAGTTTTTTACATATTGTTGTTATTAATTAATATTAAAAACATAAAATTTAAAACTGTATTTTTAAAACAAAGCCGTTATGATACGACTACAATAAAAGTAAAATCATTGCTAACTATATCATTTAATCTTTATGTGGTTTTGGAAAAGCTTTACTAGCCTTTGTGCAGGTCACTTAAACCTTATTTCCACTTTGCTTCTAGTGCTCAATTTTAGAATCAACCAAAGCTTTGCATCAGGAAAGTTACTCTCGGACATGTGTTATGCACACCCTAGATCTTATCTTTTTTTTGGGTCATCTTGCACATTTAAAGATCACGTGCTTAACAGTGTCTTTCTCTCTACAGTGTTTTCAAGTACTATCTTTCATTAGCATAAATCTCACAAAATAGGCTTTGAAGCAACCATGTTTACTTAAGAATTTGGTAGGGTAGTTTTTTGCATATTTGTTGCGTAATATTGTTGGGTTTTTGTCCATTTGGCTTTGCCTTCGTTTTGATGTCATTTAATTTTCTAGTTGTTGAAAACTTTGTAAATAAATAAAAAAAAAACCTAAACAATTATTGTTCAATAATGTAGATTATGTATAATCAAGTTATTATTTTCTTTGAAAGAGGAAAAAAAAAAGTATTTTCTTTAACAAAAAATGTTGTTTTTGAAAAAGAAAAAAATACAATAAAATATCTAATGCGTTTAATAAAAATAATATTGTTGCTGCTACACTGCTATACTTTTCAAAAGCATTTGATTGCGTTGAGCATACAATACTAAAGCTGTTTTTACATTTGTCAATTTATTGTGTAATTTTAAAGACTTACTGACCTTAAAGTATCAATCAGATTAAATTGTCACTTTACATCTGTCAAGTTATTGATCAACTTCTAGTCAGATTAAAATATTATATTATTTTGCTTTAATTTGATGATGAAGTTAAATATTGCCAACCTCTGCTACATAACCTTAGTTTATTTAACAATAACTTTAAGTTTTGTATGTTAATCCAGTGTAACATAATCTATATTTTGTGTTAATAAGTACATACGTACCTACATATGTACATCAAATAAAAGTCAGTGTTTATCAAAATCTGATTATTTACCGGTTAAACCCGGTCACACAAGATTTAATTTTGGGACCGTTGTTATTTTTAATTTTTAACAACAATTTTCATTTTAACTTAATCAACAAAGTAATATTATACTCTGATAACACTATATTGTTAAATAAAAGACTATTTTTGGTAGATCTTGTTGTCGCCAACAATACCAATTTGGACAAAATTTGCATGTGATATTCTAACAATAAACTAAGCCTGAATCATTCTAAAACTGTTAACATGTTTTTTACTCTAACAAATGAACAAGTGACTGATAGCTGACCAACTAGTACAACATTTTTAGGTATATGTATAGACAAAAGCTTCAATTGAAAAAAATATTTTCATGTCTATCTACTTAGACAAATGTTGTTGTCGGTGTCGACATAAGTACTCAAAACTGCATATTTATTCCCTTTATTATAAACAACCTTTTTGCATTACAAAAGAGATCTGTGCTTATTGTGGTAGGTTTAGCGTATCAAGATGACTGCAAAAAATGCTTTACTAAGCAAACAGTTTTGACACTTTCTTGTGCTTGTATATTACAATGCATTTTTCAGATAAATAGTTATATGTAATAAATAAAGCATTTTAGGGCAAATAAATGTAAAAAAATTTAAATTAGGCACTACTGTGTACTGCTTTATAACCTACTACTTAGTGTTATCAAAAATATGAAACGCACTTTTATAAAAAATACAGTTAAAAATAATCTGATAAATTAGACATACTACACCATTCAAAAGTGTAAGTATAAGGCATTTTATTGGCTGATAGGCTATCAATGCTAGGCAATAGTCTAATGCGTTTCTGTTTTGCAGTTTTTAAACTTTTGGTTTCAATTTTTCTGTTTATTATTTCTAAAATGATATTTACATTTGCAATAAAATTCTTTCTTAATTTTGATGTAATAACCATGTACACACCTTTCTTTAGATCAATTTTTAGCATTTTCTTAAAATATGTGTTCTATAGCAATGGTCCCATTATGAATTCTTATTGCCTTTCACACATTATCCAAAGTTTCTTTTTGTTAGATAGCTAGCTTCAATCTTTCTCAAAACTGTTGATCGGGCATATTGATCTGTAGCTGATTAGTTTATCATTTTTTGACTTCTTGTGTAATCCTGTTGGTCCACGTGAGCTATTTTATTTTACTCTACCACTTCCCGTTGCCGTAAAAGGATTCTTTTCTATCCGTCACCTAGAAACGCGCCTGGTAGTGGCTTCAGAGCTTTTAGGTGACCACCGCAGGTGTATAATTTAATCTAAATGCTGTATTGGTATTATGGATAATGCAATATACCTATTAGCAACAAATTAATAAATGATAATCAACAAAAGATTTAAAAAGTAATGGTTGAAGAAAAAGTCTAATTATCAGTTACGATAAAGCTCACAACAAAACTAAAATAACAAAAAATGTAATGTATACGTGCTAAAGAAAAAACGTACACACAAACAAAATTAAAATTAAAAAATAGTAGATTGATGACATATCGCTTAATTTTACTGCAACATATACATAGAATTTAAACAAGCACTCAACGCTCCCATAAGTTAAAGAAAACAACATAAACGTCTATGTTTTAAAAAACAAGATTTTCTGAAAACTTAAAAAGCAAAACATCAAAATATTATCCAATACAATCCAACATCCACAACAAAAAAAGATACAATAAAAGAATTCTATTTAAAACTAAATAAGACGTCAATAGTTGAAACTTTGTCTCTTATCTTTAATACTTTGGTGTATATGTTGTAGCCAGATCACAAAGTCCAACTTTTTACAAAAAGTCTAGGCATTTTATAAAGTGCCATATTCTGAAATCATGAATAGAAACAAAATCTTTTAGAATCTGGCTAAAAATTGTAGCTTTTTTATAAAAGGCGAGTACCCACGTTTTGACATGTAATAATTTTAAATTCTGGCTGTGCATTTTATAAAACGCGGACAAACGACTGCCACATTTTCAAACGCAAATCGTACGTTGCTTAGGTTTTGACTGTTTCATTACAGTCATTTTATGTATGCATTTGTTTTCTGAGATTATGTGTAATGTTTACATACAGTTGTAGTGCTTGTGTTTAATAATTTGTATTAAATATAAAACTTGCAAAAATAAAAGAACTAGTAAAAGAAAATGCAGTTGATAAAATATTGTTTTATACTAAAACTGATAAATTTTATTTAGATAAATGGCTTTCTTCTTGTTCTTCCCGCTTAGTAATAGACATATTGTCTGCTATCTTTTCAACTCCCTTGGTTATAAGTCATTGGTCTATTTCTTTCTTAAGCGTTATGTCTTCTTCCGTTTGAAGACTTATTTCTTGCAATCATCATTTTTTTTATCTATTGGTTGATGTTTTTTACATTGCATGTGCGTCTTATGTTTTCATTTCTTTCCTTATTTCTTAGTGACTTGTTTGCTACTTTCTCCAATATTTTTATTTCAGACGCTTTTAGCATTCTCAGTGTTGTACTGGCATTGAGTCTTGTTTTGATGTCTTTGTCATTACTGCTTGTTTTACAATCTTCTTGCTTTAGTTTCACATAAAAAAAAATTGTTTTTAATTATGGTGTTTACTTAGAGTTTTACTTATTCTTCAATTCTTTTGTCACTAGATATTTTGATCCCTAGGTATTTAACTTCTATTGTTTTTCTAATATAATTACTATTACTATTATTTTGATTTTATCAGTGAACATAGCCAGATTATATTGTTTTGCTGTTTTGTAGAAATTGTATAGCAGCCTTCGCAGATTGTTTTTGATTTCTGCGCATTAATATTGCTTTATTTGCGTAGCACTCTTTATTATCTATTTTATATCTCTTCTTTGTTTTATTTTTTTAATAATTTTATCCATACAATATTAAACAAGAGAAGGTTTGGGGAGTTTCTTTTTTTGATTTGTAATTAATTGGTTTTGTAATTTTTTTTGTTAATCTTTTACTACTTTATTGTTTTTGTATATGCTCTCGATGGTTTTGATTAAGTTCAGTGAGATGTTTTTGCTGTATAATAAGTGAATAACATCTTCTATTTCTATTCCATCAAATGTCTTTTTTAGGTCTAACACACATAAGCCGAAATGTTATACTCCAACAGAACTGTAAGGATTCAAAATGCTTAAATCATTTTTTTGATTTAAATCATTTTATTGACTTAAATCTTTTGATTTAAATCATTTTTTTTAATGATGACTTAAGACTTGTGATTTAAATGATTTTATAAGTGATGATTTGTTTTTTTATACTTATTTAAAATATTCAAAAGTCTTAAATCAAAAATAATGATTTAGTTCAAAAATAATGATTTAAATCAAAAATATTGATTTAAATCAAAAATAATGATTTAAATCAATTAAAATGATTTAAATCAAATAAAGTCAAGAAATAGACTCAGGTAATTACCACCCCCCTAAACATTTTTGCTTATCAATTTTTATTGTTAAAAATGTCCAATATTTTTTTAAATTATTCTTATTAAATATTCAAATTAAATAAGTATTTAAAATTAATAATAATTATTATTATTGTATATGTAAACAATAAGGCACCTTTCATACGTAGATTCAGCCGCCCAGATTCTAAATGCGAGAATCTGAATCTTTTTAAAGAAACTTAAATTATAAAAAAAAACTTAAAACTTGATTTAAATCATTGAAAAAAAAAAGAATTAAAACTTAAATCATTTCTATTTCAAAGTAAAGTTTGACTTATGATTTAAATCATTTATATTTAAAACTAAAGCTTATGACTTATGATTTAAATCATTTTTACACAAAAAATGATTTATGACTTATGATTTAAATCTTTTTAAAAATGATTTGTTACAGCTCTGTACTCCAATGATTTTTTTTTCGCTTGTCTAAATACAGCGTCGGTGCATAAGCAAGCGGATTGTTTTTAAGCATATGAAGCACACATAGAACAAAATTTTTGTTTCACTTGTCTTCTATTAAATATGCATTGGTGCATGAGCGGTCAGATTTTGTAGTTATTATTTTGAATGTTAGTTTTAGTTTACAGCTCAGTAGATTTATTCCTCTTTAGCTATTTTGATCTTTTTTTTTCCATTTTTGTGCATTAATATAACTATTGCTGTTTACCTGGAGTTCTGTTCCATCTTATAATCCTTTGTATAAATGTCTGTTGTTATTTAACCAGTGGCTTACTATCAAGTCCTGTCCGGGAGGGTTTACGATTTTTTAGTTTTTCTAATGCTTCTATTACATTTTGTTGTTGTTATTCCTGTTTTTGCATTTGTTGCTACGTCTAGTATGTAAAATATGAAATCCATGTTTCTTTCTTGACATCCTACTCTGTACTCTACTATTTTTTTTATCTCACTTATCTGCTGCCATATTCATATTTGTTTCTGCTGGCCATATAAGTCTGATTTTATTGTTTTGTGTATTTTTCTAGTGTTTTTATTAGTTTGTGGGTTTTTGTTTTTAATCTTTTATAATTTTGGTACGCTTTGTCTGACTTGTGGCAGCATTTTAGTTTAATTTCTTAGTAAACCATAAAGTTTTTGTTTTCCACTTCTTATCTGTATTAGTAGATCTAGTTTCTAATGTTTAATTATTTTTTACCAGCTTTTATCTACGCCGTTGCCATTGTTTATTTGGTTTATTCTGCTTTTTTTTCAGATTTTCCGGATACGTTATTTATTGTCTCAGTCAGAAAGAACTCCTGCAAACTTTCAATTTTTATCAAGTATTATAAGAATGTGCGCAAAACCCTAAAAAAGTATCACTATAAAGCTATTATTAACTGAAATTATCAACGCCAATTTAGTGGTTTTATTAATTTTAATTCCTAAGACCACTTAACTAAATTTATTTACTTGAGGCCATTGAAAAGCAAAAGAGCATATAAAATAACATAACATACCAACAAATTTTCAAATTGACAACGGTCCCGAATTTGTAAATGCTATTATTAAAGAAATGACACTCACAAAGTCAAGAAAGTGTTTAGAGGTGCTACCAAAATGTAGAAAACACGTTGAAATCTTAGATGCAAAATAGCACTGGTCACCAAGTTTTTATTTTGTGTAGAACTCTTTGCGTCATAGAGTAATTGGACGTTCAATTTATAAAGCGTTGTTTGGAATAGATTTTTTAGTTGGATTGTACTCCACCAACTTGCCAGAAAAAAAGTAGTAGAATACATTTTTACAGAAGAAACACTTAAATGAATAGTCAAAAAAACACAAATAAAGCTACTAGTTTGTTAGCTGACAACGTAATAATAAAATCACAGGATGAACAGTTAGATGTGCTAGATATTGACATCGATAGTTTTTCGAATATTAATAGACAATAATTTGCTAATCAGTAATAAAGTTACCATAGAATTTACTTGTAGTCCAGTTCTAGAAACAATAAACAAAAGTATTCAATATTTAAAAAAATTTACTGTTATAAAAAAGACCATTCACCAAACGAAATAACGATAAATTGTGCATTTTATGTTTTATTAAAAAAAAATTAAATAAAAGATTTTAAAGAAAAACTAGATAGAAATGGTTGTTGATTAAATGTTCAGGTGGTTACTTTTTAAAACCATTGCTTGTAGAAAAACATGTAATAACTGCTGTTCCAAAAATTATCGTGGACTAAACTCAAAACACCTTTTAGGTGTAATCTTAGACGTTCAAAACGGAGTTTATCAAATAGGTACTTCAGTTGGTCGCCTAAACTGTTGGTTTTCTAAAAATGTAATTTAGATTAATCATGCTTCTATAATAAATATTATATCTGTAGCTTTAAATTATATTTTCTTGAGAGAAGCAGTTTCTAAACAATTTGCGGTCAGAGAAAAACTGCATGTGCAAACCTAGTGAAATTATGTGTTCTTGCATGAATTGTTTATGTTTTAAAACAGAAATTAAATGTAGCTGCCGTTATCATGCTTCTGGCCCTTAATCTAACAAATAATTTTAAACTTTCAATACTACCGGCCAAAAAAAAAATTGAATTTGTGTTAACCATTTGTTGAATGGTTGAGGCTGATACGTGTTTGAATTCCATTAACATTAATAATAAAACACAAATAGTGTAAAGGTTCAAAAAAGTTTTATTATTTACTACAATTGTTTCGCCACACAGTGGCTTCATCAGGTATAATGAACAATAATAAAAAAAGGGTTACACTAATTACTTATATACTAAAACAAATAAAAATACCAAAATACCATATAATAACAAGTGGGGAGGGATAGCAGAGGGGGGTGGATTAGTACAACAAACCAATTTTAATTAGTATTACATTATACAATAGCAATGACAAATAATTATACAATATTTAATAATGGAGAATTATTTACATCTTTTTGATCATTTAATAGAAGTCCGCGTTTGTTATATTTGTTAATTTCCATAGATTCTAATAAATTTAGCTTAAGTCCTTTTGAATTTTTATGTAAAATTTTGAAGTTATTGTCGAAAGAATGACCGTGTTCTAATAAATGTTCCGCATATGTTGATTTTATTTCATTGTTACAACATAGAACATAGAGCAAGTTTTTGTAACAATGAAATAAAATCAACATATGCGGAACATTTATTAGAACACGGTCATTCTTTCGACAATAACTTCAAAATTTTACATAAAAATTCAAAAGGACTTAAGCTAAATTTATTAGAATCTATGGAAATTAACAAATATAACAAACGCGGACTTCTATTAAATGATCAAAATGATGTAAATAATTCTCCATTATTAAATATTGTATAATTATTTGTCATTGCTATTGTATAATGTAATACTAATTAAAATTGGTTTGTTGTACTAATCCACCCCCCTCTGCTATCCCTCCCCACTTGTTATTATATGATATTTTGGTATTTTTATTTGTTTTAGTATATAAGTAATTAGTGTAACCCTTTTTTTATCATTGTTCATTATACCTGATGAAGCCACTGTGTGGCGAAACAATTGTAGTAAACAATAAAACTTTTTTGAACCTTTACACTATTTGTGTTTTATTATTAATGTTAACCATTTGTGTTTTATAGTACTTTAAATAAAATATTCTAGAATGCTGCTAATTGTATTTTATGATTATTTTTTTCATAATACTACAATAAGCAGCATACTGTATTTTATTTTATTCAATAAATATAAAATAAATAAAACTAACCAAAATGTTATTTGTGTTTTATGTTTTGTTTTCACATCTACAATATTTAATATTTGTTTTAATAAAAATACTTTAGTAATATAACTATAAATTTAAAATGTAGCTTTTCTATAGACTGTTTAATAAATCGCACAAGAACAGCCACAGTCTAATATGATGTACATACAATACTGTTGCATTTGACGAGTTGCTTATCTTATTATACAGGGTGTCCCAAATTAACTAGTCATAAAATGAATGCCAAAAACTACAAGCAAATTGAGTAATATTAAATTAATAAATAAAATCAGAGTTATAGCTGTTTAAAGTTTACAGAAATTTTTGATTTTTTTTAATTATCAGCTTAATTTTTAATATTTTGTAACAATTTTTTGTTTACATTAGTTTATTTCTTATTTACACAAACTGTTAAAGTTTGAATAAAAAAAGTCTTTGCAAAGATAGTTTTTTAAGATTCTTTAGATGTTTAACGTTCTGGAACTTTTTAATTTTTAGGTAAATCTATTTTTTTGGCTATTTCTCTTTGTGGAAAATTTAATTTGCAAACTTTTCTGTCAATGTCATTATTTCTTAAAAATAATAAAAAACATAAAAATATCATTAGCCGTGGACGTCAAATTAAATTTCATAAAGGTCACAAATTATTTGGGTGTAATTGTGCTTGGTTTGTTTTGCACACTATCACGTATACGAGCAATATTTTCACCTGAACGACTTCTACGTGTAGCTCTTGGTGAATCAATAAGCATGCCACTTGTTTCAAATTTTTGAAAAAAACACAAAGAGAAACGATAGAAACAAAAGAAGCAAACGGAAGAGGAATAAATCAAAAAGTAGACAAAATAATTAATATAATATTTAAAATAATAAATGAAACAGAAACTGTAATCCTAAAAGAGAAAATAATAAAAAGATAAACAATAAGATCAACGTAATAGAAACAACTAAAATAAATAGTTTACAAAATAATGTCGCCGAACTAAAACAGAAATTAGAAAAATAAGAAAAAAATGAACAAAAAAATAATATAATTATACAAAGATTGAATGAAGATATAATTGAAAAAGCTACGTTAAGAAATAAAACAGAAAACTAAACTGAAAGTACATTAAAAGAAGGTGAAAAAAGCATATAAAATAAATAACAAAAGTAAACTAAGAAGTATTTTTGTGCAGTTAGATAGTTAGGATGATAATCGGAAAATTTTGATGAAGAAAACCGTGTTAAAAAAAGCGATATACTTATTGATAATGACCTCACAAAGAAAGAAAGAAAAATTCAAAAAGAACTGAGAAATATGGCAAAAGAAGCTAAAACAATAGAACGTGGGATATATGAAGATAGTGGTAAATGGAAAGAAACGCTTTTACAATTAAAGAAACGGCAGAATAGAAGTGTCAAAAAACTAGTAGCAGTAATAAGAGAGAGAGAAGGAAGAGAAGCATAAACTAACAACAAACAACAAAGAACTAAACCAAACTTTGTTAATAAAAAAAGTTGTAAAAAAAGCAATTAACAAGTTGGAAGCTAACAAAGTTGGTCCAAAATCAAAAAATACTAGCAATAAAATAAATAAATAATTTTAGAATGTAGCAGAATTAAATAACAAAGATAAAGATTTTTGAACTTAGATAAATAAAAAGAGATAGAGAGACATGGAAGATTAAATGTCTAAAAATTCATACCAACAAAACTATAAAAACGTGGGTTGGCAACCACAACATAAATGTTCTTTCTTGGCCTTCTAGCAGTCCTGATCTTAATGTCATTGAAACTGTATAGCATAAAATAAAAACATCAAAATCTAAGTTTGAAAAACAATTCACAACAGACTTTACCTAAACTGAAAGTCAAAATACAGCAAATTTAAAATAGATTTGCTCGCAAACCTGCAGATTTGTAGTCAGTCAGTCAGCCCAAACAAAATCAAGCGGTCATAAAATATAAAAGCAATGTTACTCCATACTAGATATAAATATTCGGTCTATGTCCTAAAATTTAGTTGCCAATAAAAATGAGTATTTTTTTTTTAATTGAAAATGATAGAACAAATAGTTTGTTTTATGTGTTGCTGATTGAACCTAATTGTTAGTAATTAACTAATTACAAAGTATTAAATTAAAAAAATTAATTGACAAAATAAATAAACTGTCAAACATCTGAATAATATGTGTAATTGATTTTGTCCCAATATATAATTGTTAGGGCTTGTACATACTAGACTATACCATAATAGAAAGAGAAATAGCAAAAAAAGGTGGAAAGTTGTATGCATTATTCTAGCACTCAAAAGCGGCATTTGACAGTATGAGTAGAAAGAAATTGTAAAAATATTTGAAAAAAAAAAAAATAAATAAAGATTTAGTAAAAATAATGAAAGAAGTATACCTGGAAACAGTTAGCAGGGTCTATATAGCAAAATAAATATTAAGTTTTTTCCTCCCTATACTTGGAACATTATTTGTTACAAAAACGTATATAAGTAATAACAGCATTCTTTCTTTGTTTGATTTAAATCCTAGTCTTAGCTCTCAAAGAACAGCTCAACAATTTCTTCAAATATTAAAATCTAACGTACTACATTACATAAAGATAGAAAAAAGCTTACCCTTTGCAACCTATTCAAGAATTGCATTTTAAAAATACAAAAAAAAACTGTGAATAGCTTTTAAATAAATCTAAAGCTAGTCCAATTTTGCATAAAATTCTGTAAACAGACAAAGTTGTATTTACAAGAGTTTTACTATATTACTACAATCTTTAAATTTGGTCACATATAAATTTGCAAAAAACGCAACCACGTTCTTTTTAAAATTAACTTAGTATTAATGTTTGGATTGGTATAGTATAATTTATAAATTTCTTACAAATAATAGTTTTAAGTCGATGATGTTTTAGCACATTTTAGATTAACAGTTTGAAAATGATTAAATAGAAATTATCCACAACGTTAGATTGGTTGTGCAAAACAAGTAGTCTGGCCTCCAAGATTGCCAAATCTTTATCTATTTTTTTTATTTTTAGAAAGTTTTGAGAAATAAAATATATAAAACAACAGTTAAAACAAAAAACAATTTATTTTAAAAATTGAAGAGGAATGCAAAACCAAATAAAAATATCAAGCGCAATTTATGCGTTGATTTGGTTGCAGAAAATGTAATGATGTCGACGGATTTCAGTTTGAACATTTGCTAAAATATTGTTTTAATTGAAATTAATATTTTTATTCTAGTGATGATTATAAAATAGTACTAGCAAATTCTGTTAATTGGAGTCAATAATAAAACTTACCACGCGACATCTTTGTTTAAAAAAGCTTTTTTGTTTCATTTGATGAGTTGAATGCACTATTTCCCAAAAACGATCTGAATCACTCTGTATAAGCAAAAGTTGAACTAAAGTAAAAAAGTTTTCTAGATAAAGTTATGTTAATAATTTGATTGTTTCAGAAAAGATTATGTATAAATACCAAAAAAATAATCCAAATAGCTCGTTATAAAATAGAATTAAAAAAAAAAATGTGTGTTTTAGATACCCTTCCCGAAACTTAAAAAGAATATTTAGAAAATCTAAATAAATTTTTTGTCTATCTCGCTTTGTTTTCGAGATACTCAAAAAATCCACATTATTTAGAAAACTTTTTACTCTACAAAATTTAAGTAAAAAAAAACATTTGTAGCAATGATAACAACAAACAAAACAATATTACTTTAATAAGTTTTAAAAATAGCCACTATGACCGTTGATGCAAGCTTAACAACGCACTAAAAAAGAATGATAAACTTCTTCAAAATCTGTTGGATTTTGAATGTGCAATGCAACATTTGCAATTCTTTCTTGTAGCTGCTCCACGTTGTTTATTGGCTCTGCATAAACCAATTGTTTTATGTGTCTTCACACATACAAGTAATAAATTGAAATCATGGCCTACATATTGCCCAACCTAGGGCGGTGCTCCGTTGTGCTGGTAATACACTCAGTTACGTAAGGTAAGATGGTGATTGTTATCCAGTAAATTTTTCATCTTATATTTGAAAATTTTTAACTAGGTGGTATTTTTAAATTGTCAGCAGTTGCCCATTAAAAATCCCACACCATGTGTTAACTGAAACTCTTTGTTGGTAAGTTTGTACTCTAACTGCGTGACCAGGTAAGTGTTGTACTTTTTGATAATGATATGAGTGAAAATTTTCCTATTTAAGGTTTTTCAGACAAAGCCTAACACTGACCCCTGGTTTATCAAAAACTGCGTCAACTAATTGTTTCTATTCTGCCACGGTGTTCTGTTGATGTGGACTTCCACTACGGAAATTTTCAATTCCAAATTCACGAAACTTTCAAAATGCATCCAAAAATAAGCGACGAAGAGGTTGCCTTCTGTTGGGAAATCTTAATTGATACTCGCTACATGCAGCTAAGGCATTACCATTACAGAATCCATAAACAAAAATGATATCTGCGTATCTCCGTTGTTAAACAGCATTTTTATCAAATTTTACTAACCAAACCAAAGAAAACAATTTTGACAAGTATCAAAAACTTGCATTAACGTACACTCATTAAAGTAATGTTATTTTGTTTGTTATTTTTTTGCAAACAAAAATGAACTTGGCCAAAAAACCACAACTTTAAGAAACACCAGCATTTATAATTTTAGAGTCAGAGTTAAAACCATCAATTCTAACTATAATTATATAGATAAGGTTTACAGATTCGTGATCAAAACCTATACAGTGGAGCTTGTTAATAAAATTAGGACTATACTCTATCAAAAATGCTTTGAAATATTTTGCATTCATGTTTATCTAAAATAGATTTTATTTGTGACTAACATTAGTCAGAAAATCTGTTGTTGAACGTTTTGATAGAAATCCATATTAAATTTTTGAGATAAAGTTACTTTAAACATATTAGACAGTAATACAATTTTTCAACAAATGAGGAACGTTTTTATTTGTATGGTAAAACAAATATTTTTAACTAATTTGTTTGCAAATGTGTTAAAAATAATAAATAGAATTTCATCTATACTTGATGCCTTACTGGTATTTAATTTACCACTGGCCATCACTGTAAGTACAACAGTAAAAAGAGTAACATCAGATGCAAATTGATTTCAATAAATATTTGCTTTTTTTTGGATTAGTAATTAAATTGATTTTATCATTTAGTAGAAGAGGTATTGAACACTTTGAAATACTTTACAATAAATTTATTATTTTATAGACATTTTTATTATTTATGAAAAACTGAGAAATTCAATTAGCTTAGTTTCTGTCACTCTTATCTTTTTCAAGTTGTATTACATTGTCACACTATTTACAAGTTTTCTTATAATTATAATTAGTCTGTTTAGAACGATTACTGATGTATTTGTTAAACAACTTTTCTTCTTAAAACTACATATTTTGCTTGAATTGAGTACAAGCACATCCGGGCGATCATCAACCAGCTCCATCCAATTGTGAACATCACAAGCAACCGGAGAAGACTTCAAATTAAGCATTGCCGTCGCGTATACGGACGATTGTCAATCAGCTCTACTCACTTGTGGACATCTACGTTTGGGTGTCAAACCACTTTCAGCCACAAGCAGCCAGAGAAGAAGCAACGCCGGAGCACATACAAGCAAACCAAATCAAAAGTACTCAGACAAAGAATTACTAGTAAGCTTTCCTTTTTAACTTTTTTTTCTTTTTTATTGATATTTTATCATGCCTGAAGAAGCATCAAGTGAACCCACAATGTCAAAAGAAACTAAAAAAGCTATTGCTACGCTGAATAAAAATTATGCGTACATTACTAGTAGATTTAGCGTTTTAGAAAAGCAGTTAGAATCAAATGTTGTTGACAATATTAATGCCGGTCAGATTCTAGAAAATATTTACAAATTAATTGAAGATTATATTCAGACTGAAAAAAATTCTTTTAATTTTGACTTTACAAAACAGTTTGTTGCTAGTCAAAACTTATTAAATAAATATCACACATTATAGAATATTGTAAAGTCACTTATCAACAAAATAATGTAAAATCAAATATGAAAGTCAAGTTACCATCAATTGATTTATCTTTGTTTAATGGTAGTTATCGTAAGTGGTATTCTTTCTTTGACACGTTTAATTCTGTAATCGGTAACAATAACGTATTATCCAACCTGCAGAAGTTGCAATATCTGAAATCGTCGCTAAAGGGTGATGCAGCTAAACCAATTAATTGTTTAAAAGTCACAAACGCAAACTATTCAATTGCTATACAACTTTTAAAAGACAATTTTAAAAAATTGCGTCTTATCATTCAAAATTGGTTAATACGGCTTCACAACATTTACGCTTGTTGCAATCATTAAAACGGTCGGTAGATACATAGGATGACTTAATTATTCTCTTAATTGTACCAAAGACTCTCAAAACTACGCGTGTTGAATGAGAAAATAAATCATCTACGCGTGTTGAATGAGTAAATAAATGTTCACGCACTACAATGCCTACATTTAACAAATTGAAAGAGTTTTTATGCCACAAAAATCAGACAATAGAGGCTTGTCAAAATGTCGTAATTGATCAAAATACAGTTAATAAAATTATTATACAAAATGCTAGGAGCCCTTGATCAATGTGTTATAACTTTGGACATTTAATATATCAATGTGAAAAGTTTAATTTATTAGATCACATAAAACGGAGTAAAACGTATACAAAACGGCCTTGCTTAAATTGTTTGAGAGCAAATCATAATACATTAAATTGTAATTTATTGCCACAATGTAGACATTGTCAGAAACATCACCATTCAATGCTGCATTTTCCGAAAGGAGCAAATCTCAACCATCTACATCTAGTAGTTTTTACGTGTTTAACAATATACAATCACATGAAGTTCTATTAGCTACCCGTGTAATTAATATGGGAGATATTACTGGAGAATTACACAGTACTAGGGCTATTTTAGATAAAGATCTCAAATAAATTTAATTTGCACTCATGCCGTTAAGAAGCTTAAATTAACAAAAAACGTTGCGACGGTAGGGATATCATGGGTAGGATCTCAATCCGTAGACTCACAATTATGTAGAAACAAATTTAATGTCAAAAAATTCAAACTCTAAGTGTAATTTATCTTTATTTGTTCTTGACCATGTCACAAACCAATTTACCATCTTATCATATTGATTTAAACCTTATTGACTTGCCAAATAACATAATTCTTGCCAATCTTTAATTTTAGAGTCCAGCAAATGTAGATGTGTTAATAGGAGCAGAATTAGCATACCACATATTAAGCACTCAGAGTAAATTTATTTAAAATACAAAATTAATTCTGCAACATACAGAATTTAGTTGCGTTGTTACGAGACCAGTTCCAGAACTTTCTAACATGGTCACACGCAATTTAACCAAATTAACAAAAACCTTCAAAAGTTTTGAGAAATTGAACACGCTGAACCAATTAAAATCAATAGAAGAACACAAATGCGAATATCAATTTAATGACACATTTTGTCGAGATAATACCGGTCGTTTCATAGTAGCGTTACCTTACAGAAAGAAAAAAAAATGATCAAGAAAATGGAAACTCTTGAAATAAGAAACACAAACTTAAAACTACTAAAAACATATATTAAAAACAGAACACAAAGAACAAGAACAAACGACATACTTAGTACATCGACAATATCAGAATATGGGCTACCACAAGGAGGAGTACTAGCACTAATGTTGTATATATTATACATAAATGATATATATGAGATAAACTTGACTGGAGAAATATATACATATGCTGAAGACACATGTATTATATATCACAGAAAAAACAAAGAAGCAATAGAAAGAAACATAAATGAAGACGTTAAGAAATTAACTAAATGGTACGACAAAAACATACAAACAATAAATGAAGAAAAAAACGACGTATATGGTAATAAGACAAAAAAATACAAAAGATATTGACATAAAAATTGAAATAAATAACATACCAATTACCAAAACAAAACAGACAAAATACTTGGGAATAATAATAACTAACATGGGATACACAAATAAATAAAATATTAAAAGAAAGTGCAGCAACAATAGGAGCTGTCTATAGAGCCAGGAAATGCATACTAAAAGAAACTGCAATAAGTATATACTACTCACTATATTTATCAAAAATTAACTATTTAATAAATATATGGGGTAAGACAAGAAAAACAAATATACAAAAAATATAAAAACAACAAAACAAAATACTTAAAATAATACATAAACTACCAAAGCTAACACCAACAGAAGAAGTATACAAAATAATCAACAAAACAAACATTAACAAAAAAATACAAATAGAAAAATGCAAACTAATATATAAAATTAAAAATAAAGAAATTAAAACAAATCTACAAATAATATTAAACAAAGAAATTCACGAACATAACACAAGAAGAAGAAGTAATATACATGTACACACAACAAGGACAGAAAAGGCAAAAAAAACAATACTAAGCAATGGACTAATCACATACAATGAACTACCTGAAAATATTAAAAAAACAAAAACTTATAAAGAATTTAAAACAAAAATAAAATAACACTACATAATAACAAGACCAAAACAAACAAATAAATAAACAAACATGATAATACACACAAAATAAGATAAATGGAAAGAGAAAATAAAAATGGTATAATCGTATTCGAATACGAAGCTATGCAGCCTACCATATATGGAAACGGTGTAAAGTAGCAAGTGGGGAGAGAAAAAAAAAATGTAAAAAAAAGGATCTTATAACGTTAGGTTTATCGTACCATCTCGCAAAAAAAAGATTTTTTCAGTTTATTGAATACATTAGGATATGTTCTTCCACACCATGCCATTATAAAAGAGTCTAATTTAACAACAAAATTACGCGTTGTGTTTGATGCAAGTGCAAGAACTGACAATTAATACACAACAAAATCACATACCATATCAGCGCATTTTAAGGCAAAATTCACCATCAGATTGTATAAGTATATATTAATTTAAAACTGTAACATATGGTACAAGTTCTGCACCATACCTTGCAGTTCGTTGTTTACAGTAGCTTGCAAAAGATGTAAAAAATGAGCGAGTTGCTACGGTAGTACTACGCAATTTCTACATGGATGACCTTCTTACAGGCGTTGAAATGATAGAAAAAACACTACATTTGAGAGATCAGGTTAAATCTACGTTAGAATCAGCCGAATTTAATTTACGCAAGTGGGCATCCAACAAACCCAAACTTTAAAAAAAAATTTACAATGACAAAATTGAAAATTACGTTCTTAACTTATTTCCTGACTGTAAAACTAAAACGTTATGCATACAGTGGAATCCGCATAAGGACAATATAGAATATATTTTTTTTAATTATGACACGACGTTAGCATGTACCAATCGAAACAAATTATCCATATACAATAGAATTGTTAGGTCCAGCAACTGTTTTAGCAAAATTAATCTTTAAAAAAAATTGGCAACGCAACTTGAACTGGGACAAAAAAGTTCCTAATAATATTAGCTGCCGTTGGAACAAATTACGTCATGAACTAAAAAATAGTCTTCTCATTGATCTCCCGAGAAAAGTTATAATTTCAAGTGTAACTAACATTGAGATTCATGCATTTGGAAACGCTAGCAAAAATCATTAAGTTTACCAGGCATTGAGTTATGCGCTGCGGTACTTACTGCACAGTTAGAATAGAATAAAAATTAGTATTCGAATTGAGGTATCATATACGTTTTATTATTTAGATTTAACTATAACACTATTGTGGATCAAATCAAATTCAAATAGATTTAAAACATTTATATCACATCAAATTGGCATATTAGTAATCCGTCTGATTGGCACCATGACGATTCCATGGATTGATAAGTTTTCAAATTATAACAAGTTAGTGCAAGTGACCGCCTGGATCAAACAGTTTATAAATAATTATTTGACTAACACAAAATTTACAGGCAAATTAACACCTACCAAATTAAATAATGCAGAAATTACAGAGAGTTTATAAATAAATGGGATTATGTAATCACTTTAAAATTGTCCACTATACTATTTGTTTTGACAGTTCAACTTTGACAGCAAGCAAGGTTATAAGAATGTAAACAAATGAAGAAAATATTTTTATTATTGAATCCTACTTTAGAAATGGGCGGTTACATAATAGAGAATGGCTCTATTCTATTCTGAATTGTGTTTGAGAGTTTACAATTGATAATTATAAACATGCAAACATATAAAAATATTTTTATTATTGAATCCTAAGATAAGCAACTTTATTTATGCATTTTTACTAGAGCGGCACAAACGTACATTAAATGGTTCATAATCCCAAACATTTATAAACACCCTGTATAATTATAAAACATGTTCAAAACACAACATTTAAATTAGAAATTCAAATGTTGCAAAATAAAAAAAAATTAAAACGAGATAATAAATTATTATCATTAAACCCTTTTATTGATCAGTCAGGCATCTTGCGTGTAGGTGGTAGGCTTAAACACTCAAAATTACAATTTGATTCAAAATTTTTAATTTTATTGCTTAAAAATCATTATGTAACAAATATACTTATAACTTATTATCACATAACATCATTGCATGCTGAACCTCAAAAAAACTCTTGCAGCATTACGAACAAAATATTGGGCTATTTATGGTAAAAATGTAGTACGAAAAAACATAAAGCAGTGTATAAAATGTTTTAAGTTTGCACCAACATCTTCCAAACAGTTAATGGGTGATTTACCAAATTATCGTTCTGAACAAATCTGACTCTTTGTTAAAACCGGTATAGATTAGTGCAGCCCGTTCTTAATTAAAGATCAAAACGACTACAACCAAAACATATGCTGCGGCAACAAAAGCAATTCACATAGAGGTTGTTAGTGACTTAACAACTAAATCATTTTTAGCTGCATTACGCCGATTTATAGTTTGTTGAGGTATGGTTTCAGATATATACAGCGATAATGCTACTAATTTTATATAGTTTTCTAAAAACCCAACTAAATGAAATAGCAATTTAACTTTAGATCAAATAAAGTGGCATTTTATACGATCCAAAGCTCCGCATTTTAGTGGTTTATATGAGGCTGCAGTAAAAAGTGCAAAACAGCATTTATATAAAATTGCAAATGGGCGCTATTTGTCATATGAAAAGTTTCAAACATTGTTAGTTTAAATTAAAGTGATTTTAAACTCTAGACCACTTTGTCTATTATCCAGTGACCCAAATGACTTACCTTTTTTTTTCTTATGGTCATTTCCTTATAGGAGACAGTTTAAAAGCAGTCCCGGAACCCGGACTACAGCACTTTAAAATTGAATTCACAATGGCAGCACCTACAGTTGTTACAACACCATCTCGATGGCGTACCGGCCGTATTAGCAACACATCCAGGAAAAGATTAGTGCAAACAGTTTTTGTAAAAACTACAAATGGTGTAATGGTTTGTCCGTGTGTAATATTGTGTAGGTTTACCAACAAAAAGACATTGATTAGTTTTAAGTCAAATTGTATATGTTGTTTAATAACTACTTATTTCTTTTTTTTTTAAATTAGTTTGCAAAATGACTTGGATTCTGTTAATTCATGGTGTCTTATTAACATTGCAAATAAATGTTTTTCAATAAGCTTCAACAGAACTTAAAGTAAAGTTTAGTGTTGCCTTATTTGGAGAAGGGTATATGCCTATTACAAAAATAGTCTTATCGGTCTAGAATATGCTTGTTGTTTGCGGATGTAGATACAAACACTTTGTTGGTCAGCAAATAAATGTTGATGAAGATGGTAATCGAAATCTACTACATTAAAGCAATCTGAATCTTTATTGTTTACTTTGGTTTTAGTCAAAAAAAGGATATGGGGTTTTCTATGTTCTAGATGCTGATAAACAAAATTTAAATTATTTTTTAGCCACAAATATTAGAAAAATTAACTTTTAAATCACAAACTAAGTCAATGTTTGCTTCATTAAATTGGTTAGTTGAACAGGCATGGTTTTGTCCTTCCAACGTTTTATTACATCAAAACCTGAAGGGCAAAGTGCTACAAAATATACTTAAAAAAAATTAAAAACTGTAGATTTTTGTTGGTATATGAGGAACTTCAATCAGCTGATTTTGGAACAAAACATATAAAACTTTAATAGATTATTGTGCTTAATAAAGGTTTGTGCAGGTATAGTAAAATCTAGTAATGTTTAGAACCAACCCTTTACAGTCGGTTTTGTTATTGTTAATCTTAGTTTGTGATAATTGTTTATTGTATTATTTTAATTACTTTGCAAAAATTGTTTTTAAGGATAACATGGTAAACATAGCAAAGTAATAATTAAAATTCTTTAGAAATTTGATTTTTTTGCGAATTGTGAACTGATTTTGCAAGTATAATAATAAATTTGATTAGCTATTTCTTTATGGGATTGTGATGTGTGCCTACTAGCAATGTCATATTTTTGTAATTCAAAAATAAAGAAGTATTAATAAAGAAAACATATAAAAGTGAATTTAAAATTATATATTTAATCGCAGCTTTCCCTACGTCAACTGCATCAGCCCGGTTATATGTACGTCATCAAGACTACAATTTGACCTCCCAGAGCTGATCAATACAACTATAAAATTATTTAAATTTATTTGTTACAAATGCTTAAGGGTTTAGTTTTGAAATATATCTTACATTATTCTACATGTTATTTGGTTATAATAAAATACTATTACTTAATTATAATTTAAAAAAGAAATAGTTTTATTAAAAACTATTATTGTTTGATTTTTAATAAATATTCGACTAGAGATATTTACAGACATTTGCAGTAATTTGAATATTTATTATTGTTTTTTTTTATTTAATCAATAATTATAATTGTATGATAAGTTTATAAATTTTTACATAACAAAACTTTTTTTAAAACAATGGATTTAATAAATAAATTTATTGTATTTTTAGCAATGTAATGGTTATCAATTTTATTAAATTTTAATTAATAAATTCGTAGAATCTATGTGCTAATTTATAGTTATTAATAGAAATTTGTAATTATCCACCAACTTTACACGCAACATTCGTTCGATAAGATAAAAAATAATTAAAAATAATCAATACTACAATTAATCAGCATTTTTTCATCAAATAAATAAATAAATTTTTAATGTAATTTTTGAGTTGGTATTCGATGCGGAATGTTGGTGTTTGGTCTGTGCTGTTGGTACCTACTGTAATTTCACTAAAAATCTCCACAAGCGCTGCCGTAGTTCTCTCTCACTTTTTCAACCCAAATCTCAATTCCTGCATCTCTGTCTGCAGGCGAGTGTGTCAAAAATTATTTATTGTCAGTGCACTGCAGGCTGAGTAAAACAAGTTCTGTTGTTAATTTAGCAGTTGTTTCAAATAAATGCAATAAACGCGATCTATACAAGTGCGGATATTAAATAAATACTACTAAAATATCATACTACAGAGAAATGAGCGACAAGAAAGGTAAGCTCAAACAAGTCACTGATAAATCTAAGGGAGCCGTGGGGATCGATCAGGCACACGAAATTCGGCCGGAATTTGCACGAACCTCTGTAGCACACACAAAAAAATTAATATAATCTAGAAAGACGGGGCGAGCCGTATTAATATTTTATTTAAAGTCAATTCATCAGCAAACATCCATTCTGCGGGCGTTTTAATTGCATAATAATAATAATAATATGCAGGATGTTCCAATCAATACTAAAATTCAGTACGTCCTCCCTCTTTCTCTGGTTCAGGTAATTCGACATATTTCATTTCACTCTTTTTGTAATACTTTTTTCTCCCCTTGGCCTTGTCCTACATTGCAACATTGCAAATGTTGCAGTGTTTAAAAAAAATTAATGAAAACAAAAATAACAGGAAGTTTTACCTTTTATTATAAATAAAATAGAAAACATTGAATAATAGAAAATTTAGTCCAAAATATTATAAATAAAAATAAATTAATCAATTGAATCTCAACAAAAATAATGATAAGACAATATCATTATAGTTTATAAATTTTCAAATGTTTTTAAAATGATCTTGATTAAATATTACATTGCTGATATTTATTTATTATTATTTTGTATTTCATTTAGGATGATTGTGTTGACACCGACACACCTTACAATTTAAAATTCATGTTGATTGTTGATCTTTATAATAATTTGGGAGACTGATAAATAAAAATATTGAATGGGCTCACAGAAGATAAGTTTTTAATAAAAATATTAAATGAAATCTTAGATTTCTAATGCATTATTAAGTTTGCATTAAATTATGAAAAGGGGCACAATTAAACAAAAATTATGAAGGAAAACATCATGGAGAAATAGTGAAGCAATAAAGTTAAATATATTCTAAAGTAGTGGAGGTATTTGCACAAACGTTACTTTCCAAAAGAACATGTTTGCAGGGCTGATTACAAATTTAATTGAATATTTGGCAATTTTAAATATGTTCTAATTATTTTGAATTGGCACCATCTACAGAATATGCAGAACTGACTATTATGCAGACTATAAAATCAAAAATGCATTTTTAGTCATAAATTTTAGGTGTTAGATGTTGAATCAATCGGCAAACCCTATCTTTATAAGCACTGACTAGCTAAACAACTTTAGCAAGCTACTTAGGGTAAGATTTAAGGTTGTCAAAATAAAAAAAGTAATTCTAAGTCATAAAGTTTTTTAAATATTTTTTAAGTTTTGAATCGTAACATTTTATATAATAGCTCAGCTCTATTCATTAATAATTCTGGGTTTTCTTTTTGATAAAGCTGTTAATTATCAATTCAATAATAATTCAATCAACAGTTTGATTCATTTATGGAACAAGTGTGAATTTTATAAGATACATTTATATGCATGCTTTCAAGTTTTTAAAAACAAAGATGAAGGCAAGATTTTAAAGAACAAATGAAATGTAAATGGTTGTAAAATGAGTAATTTATAATTTTTTTCTATTCTGGATTTATTAAAATTATAATGCAAACGTATTAAATAGTTAATACACTTTAAATCAAAACATTTTTTTTTTACTTTTACTAATTTATATATGAAACTGTGCAACATGATTTTTGTAAACATAGCAATATGTGCTCTCTTAAATTTATTAACAAATCTACCTCCAGATAACGTATTCTCTAGCTGCAATCTCCTATAGATTAATTCGTTAGCTTATGTAAAAATAATTAAATCTTATTTAAAAAACGTTAGTTGACTTGTAACATGAGAAGTAGAAAATGTTGTTTTAATAATATCATCATTTATAATTTTTATCATACAAAGGGAGTATTGCTACCAAGCAGTACAATAGAGTTATGCACTCTAAATTAAGTTGTTCAGTATTAGTTTATTTGTGTCAGTAGCCTGCATTCTTGATACTTAAAAAACGTATTTAAATTGTAATTAAAACCTTTAAATTTTATTATAATGCCAATTAGTTGTACACTATTACTACAAGTACAAATGTTACCCAGTAAATTCAAATCTGAACAAAGCTAAAATGTTCATAATTAGAGAAAATTAAATAAGACTAGCATTTGATATACTTTTAAATTGCAAAACTACTTTTGAAAAGGGTATTTAATAATATTTGGAATATTGCTTGCTGCACATCAGTTAGTCAATACCAAGCACAATTAAAAATTATAAATTTGGACTAATGGCGTTTTTGGCTGTGACATTTGAGGTTGCCCTGAAATTTGACATAAGAAGATATTGCTCTTTGCCAGTGCATATTTGTCTATCTTACAATATGGCATTCTGAAAAAGAGCATTGTCAGTCGAACACAAAAATATGCGCCAAGCGCACCCCAGTGCATAAAGAGTGACACAGCCGAAAACGTCATAATTGTGTTTATCACACAGATTTATTAAGGTTTTTAAGAGCGGTATTTTTGTTATTAAAATTATGATGTTCAAAAAAAAGCTTAAATAAATAATTATATGCTTGCAATCCTCAAATTTAACCTTCTAAGTAAATTAGATTTTTAAATGTCTAATTCTGACTCCAAATACCTTTATGGTCACATATTTATAAACTTAAAATGTCAAAATTATATTGCCCTTTATATATTCAATATTTTTGTTTATTAGTTTAACACATTAATTTTTATGATGTAAACAATAAGTTTACACTCCCAAATATATTTATTTATATTATTTTGTAAATTGCACTATCATTTAATTTAGACAAATTCGATTGATTGATTTCATTTGTGGAAAGTTTTAATCCATTCGTTATGCTCATGTCTAACAATTTGTGTTAATAAATAAATAATTTTTTATTTGTATAATTAACATCTTTTTGATATGTTTTCTAATAATATAAAGTTGAGTATCAGAAGTGTATAATTTAGATTAACATTATTGATATTCTTTTTTAAGAGTGTGCTTTTCTTATTCTAGAATTTAACAAATCCTTAAGCCTGACCATAAAATATTACTACTAATAATCAATTAATCTTATCATCCACACCTACAACCGATTGCATGAAATGTTGAAAATATATCCACACGAATTACTAGTTACTTGAACCAAATATATAACAAAAAACTAATTTTGAATTACCATTTGAAACAATTTATGCAATTGATTTTCTTCTTCTGCTTGCAGGATTGCACCACTATCAATCGAGTGAGTTAGTTCACATTATTTTTTCAAACATTTATTTTATTTTATTTCTTTTTATAATAATTGTAAGAATTAAATAATTCAATAATTATATCAAGATCTTAATGTTGATTAGAAATTTAATTAATTATTATTTTTGTTGTGAATTCATAAAATATATTAAGGTATATTTTTGTTGCAAAAAAATATACCAAAAAGATGGCCAGACTGCACTGGACTAAAATGTGTGATGATGCTATGTTATTGCAGCGAGCGAATTAAGAACGAGTCATCCACTTCCATGGACTATCGGTCGAGGAGGACTTCCGATTAAACAGTACCTATTTATTTTCATGTGTTTATTTATACAGTGGCTGATGCTTGTTGGTTACCCGCTCAACGACTTTACCTTCACTAGATTTTTGGTTGGGATTGCTTGCAACGATACATTTTTACAAAAATATACTCAATGTAAATAATTTTCAGTCATCATATTTTTTCATTTATCAATTTTATAATTGAAATTTTTGACATAATTGATGTAAAAATGTTACGTTGTTTTATTAACTGTAGCTGATGATGTAAAAATCTCAGTGGTCCAACATTTAGAAATTTGATGGTCAGATTATTCACTGCATGTTGGTTGGACAAGAAAACATCTAATGACCATTGTTTCTTAATCACTCCATTATGTCCTTACAAAAATTAATTAATACATTTCATAACCTGCAACAATTAAATGTTTTCTTGGCGTGTGTGTGGTGTAGGGTGGTACTTACTGGATTCACCCCCGGTGTTTTTGCTACAATGTTGGCTATACTGCTGAAGCACATCTACGTCGCTAATAAAAACCCCACATTAAATAAAATCTCTGCATCAAAACTTTAATCACAATTAAATGATGAGTAAATTAAAACATTTATGTTTTGATGGAAAGATGTACAGGTTTCAAGGGATTTTTATATTTACATATTTTTAATAATAAAAAAAACATGTGATTAACTCTAGTTTAAGTAATATTTGTTAATTATTTGTAAAAAATGAACTGCGTATTTACTGATCGTGTAATTTGAAAATTTTCACGATCCTTAAATGCGAAATGCATGACACATAGATTTTCTAGATAATGCATGGACAATTTTTTGTTTTTAATTTATCTAATTGGTATTTATGTGTTTAATATATAATAATTTTTATTGTTATATCAGTTAAATGATGAAAATTATTTATTTTTGAGGCTCAAATAACTGTCATTGTCATTATTGAATTGTTTAATATGTTGCCTCATAATTAAAGGTTTTTCTAAACAATGTGTTCTCATTTTCACTTAAAATTAATCATTTTGTTGAAAAATATTAGAAATTTGAGTAAATTGTTAATTATAATTTTATTCATTAAAATTGAATAATTTGAAAATGGATATTGTGTTAAATACACAATATAATTAGATATATAAACGAAATGGTCAAGTAGGTAATATTTTCTACTAACTGTCAATAGTTTGGCTTGAATTATTACGTTACTACATGCGTGTTTGTGAGTATAAGGTTTATATCACTATGACATCTCTCTTGTTAGTTTGAATACACAATACATTGGACATTTTTGATCGTCCTGGTTAGGAGTACTATGCTCACCAAAAGTAAGCTAATTCTATTTGAGTGGTAAAAAATGATGTCATGGTAACTAAACGCTGTCATCATAGGTTGATTTGAATTTTTGTGTTTTTTCTAATTGTTGTTGTGCAGGATAAACATATTTTTTAAAATTAATTCGTAAAAATTTGAAAAGGGAGAGGTCGATTTGAAGTATTATGTTTGCTACTAACAAACTTGTAAAATAAATTAAAATCTTATGATTAAAAATTTCCAATTTTTGTTTGACTTTTTATTCAATAATGTAAACAAACAAATTTCAAGGTAATGAACATGACAGTCAATCATTTCTTGTCATATATTTGGAATTTACTAAATTGTAATAGTAGACCTGACATTTAACCTATCTATCAACAGGGACCAAAACACTGACTCGACAAAAAATAGAAATAAAATATAAACTACATAATTAGGAATAAATTCTTTATGAAAGGCAATAGGTGCGTCTAGGAAGGCTGGAAAGGACTGCTACATTTGTAGTGGTATTTGTTGCTACTGGAAATAAATAATGAAATGTCACCTTTCTGCTACCAATTTGCAAAGCAGAACCAATATTATAAAAAAATTAATGTTAAATTTAAAATATTCAAAATTATTTTCTTGTTGTTGCTTAGAGTTGAGTAAGCATTGGCTTTAAGAAACAGGTACAAAGAATGATGATTTATTTTATGTGTAGTACGCTTCTATTTGTGTGTCTGCCTCTGAAATCACATTTTTATTTTCACTGTCAACCATTTGAAAAATATTTGGGAATTGTTATTTCTATGTATCATTATGTATCACAGCTTATCAATTTTATTTGGATGTTTTTTATTGTCTCTGCTATACAAATAAGGGTAGTTAGATTTACAACAAATTTAAGAGAATTTTTGTTGGTACAGAATGATGAATGTGATATAACATCTGGATTTTGGGTGGATGGTGAAATAAATTCACTACACTCTTTGTATCTTCTTGAGTGGTAACCTCACTTTGTTGCTCTGGTTCAGAACCTACATTTCTGGTTGATGTATGCCATGTATACTGGCCATGTAGAGTCAACTCTCCTTCAACAATTACTTGCTTGCTTAGGAGAGGGCTGGGCATGTGTATAATACATGCTCATAATCTTGTTATCAGTTTTGCATTCTCTACATGTTGGCCTATTTTCAATTCCCAACGAATTCATTCTCTCTTAATATTTGCAGGTTTTTTCTAGAGAGTTTTAGGTAATAGTTGGCTATCTTAAGGTTTGTGGTATTTATTGCCTGTCTACAGCCTGGGGTGTTGTACCACTGTATTTTCGGTGCGTGGTAAGTGTTTGCCTTTAGTAGAGTGGTAAGGATATAACATTAATTGAATTCACTATAGTGAATTGAATCTAAGTCTATGAGGTCTTTGCATTATAAATCTAATGGATATTTTTATCGTCCTATGCAGTTTTGTTTCTTTTATTCTCTTAACTGCTTACTGTATTATATATAGAATAATTCTTACTTTCTTTAATTGCTAGTTTCAATGGTTTGTATTTATCATCTTTGTTAAAATCGTTCTTAACTAATAACATTTTTGGAGGACAGAACTAGCTACATTGTGTTTTAGTTAAATACTTTGCACTGAATGGAGCTAGTGTTGTCATCCAAAAACCTTATTAGTTAATATTGATTATAACATAGGCGATTAATAAGGACCAATGTATCATTCAACGGTTTCAGTATTGTGAGGCTGTAATATGAATTTTGTAAATAAGTTAGCTGTAAACTTATAATTTAATTTGAAAACTTAACTTTTACTGTATGTTGTGCACATTTACAGTAAATAATGTTTTTTTAATTTAATTTGCCATGCAGAGTATTGCTTTTTTTTTCAACAAATATGCTCTATCAACACGTCCTTCTCTGATCTGGAGTAATTGAATTTTTTTTTTTTTAATCTACTCACACAGGTACTGCCAGTATTATAGCTGAGAAAAGGGTCTTGCTTGCAGTGGATTGAAACTTGCCTAGATTGATATCATGATGATAATGACACACACTATCTACAATTCTGAAATTAAGTATATCTATATTATACAAAAGGTCCATAATGTCTCTTTGAGTTAATTATTAAAAGAGTTGACAAATTAGTGCGACCTACTAAGAGTTTCAATAAGATTTTATAAGTACTTAAGTAATATTTTCAATGGGTTCTAGAAATACAGACAATCTTATTCTTACTATTTTGTTATGTTTTTAAACAACAAATCTTGTACATTGTTTACATACTGGTCTGCTTGTGTTATTTATTGTTACAGAAATGTAGCAATTTTTGGCTGAGTTTGGTGTCAGTTGGAACAAACCTACTTATAGTTGTAGGAAGGCATCTATTGCTGCTTAAGATCAGTTTGAGTGTTGATAGAGAAAAATACTAGATTTAGACTTCTCTATTCAAAGATATAATATAATAAACATTTTTGAAATGTTAGTAAATACTCTGCACTATTTCTAAAGATGTGTTGAGTTTGTCTTATTAGAAGTAATTCTCTATATGGTGGCAATATAATGAAATACATGTACTCAAATAGATATAGTATAATTTATTTGCTTAAATTCTGCAGCTTGTTTTATATTAGTAACTTACGGATCGTTTTATTACATATTTTACTACCCTGTAGTCTTAAATAATTTGTTATCAATCTGAAGTTATATAGTATTTTACTTAATTAAGAGTTACTCACAAAACTTGTTTAAAAAATTATAGTTGGTGCAACTTCTTGTTAAACTGGAAATTATATAAATAAACTATAAGATCTTCTTATTTTGAAAATTTGCTACTATTTTTACTAAAAGCTTGTGAGCTGATGTTGAGGTTTTGTTTTAGTTATTGATAGCAACATTCATAAACTATTGCATCATATATTTTTGACAGAATGTGTGAAGTTGTTTTTTGAGATCTGTATCATCAGGAAAAACTGTAAAAACAATTTTAGTTGTAATACTTAATTATTTACTTAATTGTTATTTCATAGGGCAAGATTATGTATGATCTTCTTTATACTTTTACCCATACATTGGATTTAAACCTATTTGTCAATATACTGTGAACATTTAGATGGTTGTCCTACATATCAAGCATATTGATGAGGGAACACAAGTTGTTTTTTTATGAAAATCGATGATTACATTACATACTACTTTTAATTTTGATTGATTGATTGATCATCATTATTTCAGATTCAACAAAATCCAAATATTGTCATATTATATTACAAAACCTGCATAAATTGCATATATATACAGTAAAGCTCCACTAATTTGATTTGCTTTAATCTGGATGTCCTTGTAGTTTGGACAAAATTAAAAAATGTAAATTTTACATTATGTACTTTGTAATCCGGAGCAGTGGACCGACCACGGTTCTCCTACCTAGCACACCGGGGATCTTCCGACCAACGATAAAGAAAAAGGGAAATCCCAGAATTTTTAGTTTATTTTAACATAGCACCAAAACGGCCACACAAAACATTAACTCTAGTCAAAAAACAAGAAATAATACAAGTTGTGCAATGGAGGTTAAGCAAGGTTGCATTTGCCAGACTAAATTATCGGAGTTTTTCATAAGAGGTTTTATTTTTTTTTTGAAATTTTGTTCTATTGTTATTATAATAAAAGCTTTATTATATATTGTGGCTTTTGTTTAATTGTTTTATTATTGTTCCAGTAATCCGAATTGTTCAATAATTTGGATGAAGCCATGTTTTAATTGATCTGGATTAGCGGAGCTTCACTGTATCAATAATTTAAAGTTTCATTATTACCAAAAAAGTTTATTTTTGTTTGTTTTTAAAATACTAATGGTGATATAAATGTCAAGTTTTTATATACAGGATTCATAAAATTGAAAAACAAAGTAGAAAAGTTTTTTGTCATAGAGTCTAAATAATAAATAAGTGCAAAGTCATTATAAAAAATTATTATTTAACACTTTCACTCATGTGCGGAAGTAATATTTTTAAAACTGCTGCAACTTATTGCTATAAATATACAATTGTGTAGCATATTTAAAAGTAGCATGTAGCTACTTAAAGTTTATTCTATTTGCTTCATCTTCTACGTCAAGAGTCGGCAAAATTTATTTTGGAAAGGGACAGATCGTATAAATTTTAAGAGTAAGTTTAGTAAATATATTTGCTGCGATTTATTTTAGAAATTCAGACTTTGCGGGCCAGATTAACAACAGATGGCGGGTCGTAGTTTGCCGATCCCTGTTCTACATGATAAGTTGATACATGTCTTATTCACATATTCTCATAGCCCCTGGGGGTATGTATCTCACATGAGTAATAACCAAATACATACTCCCGGGGGTATGTAACGCAATCAAAGACAAAGTATGGTTTTTGCTGCCGCTGGAACGTGTTAATAAATAAACTAAAAACATTTTCATTTATTATACAGGATGTAAAAAATATTTTTTCATTTTTGAAATAAAACTTTAAATTGAGTACTTGAACTGAAACTGCCAATAAACATAACCTCAATTAACGATATTAAATGTATGCGAGAAAAAAGTTTACATTGTATTATTTATCAAACTACTACTAAGAGTTGGTTGTAGTATTTGACTATACTTACTGCAGTATTTTTTTTTTTTATTATTTATAATATATTGCCTATGGCATTTTTTAGACGAGCAACAAAAATTATGAAAACTCTGTATCTACACTAGCATGTATTATAGTAAATTATTTAATCTATAAATAAGTGCTTCTTAATATAAATCATACTACATACAAACACATTTATTAATAAATCAAATAAAAACATCTGAATAGTAACAATTATTTGAAGTGAAAATTAATTCAGTAATAACCAGAAACCCTATATCTAAATGATATTCAATTGTGTATATCCTGCACAGTAATTCTATAGATTAAAATTTTCTTGGCAACAATCCAAAAGGTAGTTCTGCCAATGTCATTAATAACTTTGTGTTATCACCTATTGGGCTAGAAAGATCTTTAATTATAAAATTATATTTATATATAGGCCTGTATAAAGTACTGCATGATCATCAAACTAATTTTGTTTTAAAATAGCAATTAGCAGAAATGTTATTTAACTAATATAATAGTATTTTTATATAATAGATATCTTTCATGTAAATATACATTTCTGCTAAGTTTATTATTTTTATTTTGCATGTGTTTAATACATAAATATATTTTCGTACAGTGAAAATATATTTTTCATAAATATTGTTTTTTTTTTTTATTATTTTGCATGCTTGATATACTTAATATACTTAAGAACCAATTTCTTTATCTGGATAAAATATATTTTATTTTTATCATATATGAGTTACGAGAGAAAATAAATTGGCTCTTTTGCATGCCATATTTTTTTACATTATACATTAAATGATGAATTTTCACATAGAAATTCAACACAATGAAAAGAAAATAGATTAAGATTAATTTGTAAGATACGATTAGATGAGAATGTGTATGAACTCGCGCAAAAGTATTACGTTTTGCGCAAGTTTTGCTAGGTTGTTATATGTTTTTTTATCACACCTTTATATATTTATTACAATGAAATGTCTTTTTATCACATTTTTTAAATGTTTCACACTTACATACACAAGTGTATTTATTTTAATTTTTGTTTTAATTAATTAATTTTATATATCTAACAAAATTTATGTTCTGACCAACCCACTTTTTGGGAGTTCTCATTTTTTGCAATAATTTTTGTTGCTTTATAATTTAATCAGTTTTCTTTTGTTTAATTTTCTTACTATATTTTTTTGTAATATAGTTTGGGGCAACAAGGGTGCAATTTTTTACATGATTTGTTTTTAGGATCTGGTGTACCACCCCCTGTATCTGCACCAGCTTTTACGCAAGCACCTCCACCCCAACCTAATCCAGCTGTTCCTGCTCCGCATCCATACGGAGGTAAAGTGTACAAAGCAAAAAAAAAACATGATAAACTGTAGGTATAATTTATTCATTTGTTAAGTGGGTTATTTTTATTTTTATTTTACATTTTATTATTTTAAAACTACATAACATAATATTAATGGAAACAACTATGTTAATTATTATTCTTAATTAATTGTTATACAGAAATTTGCAATAAAAAATTTATATCTCCAGCCTACTAATCATTAGAAATATATATGTTTTAAAAAAGCTTAATGTTTGCAAATATTTGTATGTTTTCATTAATTGTATTTTTTATATGGAAATTTAGTTTCAATTAATTAATTTAATTTCTAGCTATGGTACCTGGAGTCCCGGGCGCCTCTCCTTACATGATTCCTGGACAAGCACAGCTTTATCCTCAAGGACCTCCTCCTACTTATGATCAGGCCCTGACACATCCTGCCATCGTTGGACAACCTGTAAGTGTTTTTTTAAGTATTTTAAATTATTCTTAAAATGTGATTATAGTCAAAATTGTGTTATGGCTTGATTGTTTTGTTTTATCATTTTTGCACATGTGATTATATTTGAGATTAGAATAAATTCAATGTTTTTATGTGGTTTTATTTATAAAATGAATTGCTTACTACTAAGACTTGGCTGTAGTCTTTCATTCTACTTAATCGTACGTATGTTATTCTGATTTTTTTTAAATTTCAATTTTCCTAACATAACATTTATCATGTCACTTTTATATCAAATCTTGTTGAACTTTGAAATTAAGTGTGTCATTTTGATTATTATATAGATAAAAATATATGTTTTGTTTATCAATGATAATAAACAATGTGATTATTTTCTATTATGAGAAGTGTACAAGATTATCATCAATGATATTATTTTTGGTGAAAACTAGATAATTCATAAACTTAGGAAGGATTTTGCTTATTTTCTTTATAATTTTATCTATTTTTTTCTGTCTCTTTTGCTAGTATCCAGCTGGTGTCTTTATTTTTCAGTGTTTTTGTGATTGCTCCATTTCATGTTTGCTGTGGCCTTATTCTTCTTCTTTTATCTTTGGGTCGTTCTTCTCAAATTTTGTTTAGTTATCTATCACTATTCATTCTGCTTACATCTTCAAACCTATCTATATATTGTTTATACTTGTCTTGTTCTTATATCTGTTTTGTATTCTGTTTCTTCTTGTCACTTCTTTCACCCTTTTCAACTATTTCTTGCCGCCTGTGTCTTCGATTTTTGTCTTTCATTTAACACTCATGTTTCACTTCCATATATTAATATTGGTGTATAAATTGAGATATTCAATTATTTTATATTTTATACAAAAACTGGCAGTAAGGTCAAATTTATTTTATGTGAATGGATTTTTTGTCTCATTTGAATTCATCTTGAAATCCCCATCTTCATTTATTTTGGCAAATGTTAAGCGATTTGAAGTAATGGCTGTATTTTCCACATTTTATTACAACGACCTTAATAACATTTTAAGTGTTGCTAGATAATATTTGAAAAACTCATTGTCTGATTGTCAAAAAGTATTGTTGATAAATTATGTACAGAATTGGGTTATAAACTTTCACTTGTTGCACTCCAAGATATCACAGAAACTTGACATGGAGATAGATTGGATTTTTTGTTTGTTTAATTTCAAAATATGATATTTAGAAATTTTATAATATGCCACAACATAAAAATACCTTTGTATTTCAACGAGTAAAACCACTCTTAAAGAAACTATCACATTGAAGACTAAATTTAAACAGTCTGTGATCATTAACTTTAAATATTTGTGGCTTATAAGTCTCGGGAAATGCTGATTTAGAAGTTTATTCCATTTTTCGAGAGTATGGTTAAGAAATCTCTCTTAAAAGTTTTGGTTTTACATTTCTGAACTGTCAGTGAATATTTGTTAGAGTTAGCAAGCCTTGTACTATGAGTAAATATTTGTTTAGATGTCTTGTATTTTGTTTGAACAATGTCCATTAAAATATCTATGGATAAGAAAAGATCTGCAACATTACGTTTCTGAATAGAGTTTAGAAGAGATAGTGTAGTTTCCGATGCTCCTCCCCATACTTGGGAACAATATTCAATACAAGGACAAATGTAAGTTTGCATATAGTTTAGTAAGTTTACATATGCAATTGAATGTAAAAAACTTTTTACATCTATTAAGACAATATGGTCGTTCCAGAGAAGATTATGCGAGAACACCTAGAAGACAAATTGTAGCAGATTTAGATATGGATTTGTTGTTTAGTTTAATATTTGGTACTGATGATACCTCGGATTTAGATTTTGAAACAGTAAGAAGTTGAGTTTTTTTTTTTTAGTTAAAATTCACCATGTTGGTAGTTGGTAGTGCCCCATTCAGATATTGTTTTGAGGTCTTTGTTTATAGATGCTACAGATTCTAACCTAGAAATTTCAAGACGTTTTTGTTGATATGGTCTTAAGTATGAAGGGTGCTACCGTGGTGCTACCATCTGCAAAACTATGAATATGACTTTTAGTTATTTAAAGAAGTTCATTAATGTAAGTCAAAAATAAAGTTGGTGAAAGAGCAGAACCTTAAGGAACACCAGCATTTTTGATTTTGAGGTCAGAGTTAAAACCATCAATTCTAACTATAAGTTTTCTATTGTCAAGAAAACTATTGATGAGATTTACATTTTTTTTTATCAAGACTTATTCAATAAATCTTTAATCTCGTTTGTACCATATGTAGTTAACTCTCCAGTTAGTTGAACTGGCACTTAACTTTGACTTTCGTCGGTTAACTAAACAAAAATTTTTTCTATGCATAAAGATGTAGATGTTTCAGCTTGATATTGACTGATCAATAGCTTTTAGAATTTTATTGGATAGCTGAAATTTTCAATAAAATATATAGTGGTCTAAATTATAAATTTAACTGTTCTTTTTAGTAATCTTGGATTTGTACGAAGGACACTGCCAAAGTTTGCGGAAAATGTAAAGCAAAATCTCAAAATATTCTCCTTTAAAACCAATCTTCAAAACAATTTTGCCACTCTGAGCGGGGTACTTCCAAAATAAGTGATTTAAATGCTTCAACGATCGTTCAAGCGATGTTATATACCGAATTTAAACGACCCCCTTCAAATTTCTTTAGCATTTCAAATTGTTTGGGATCCAACGACTGCAAATGCAAAGCTTCCTGACATGCAAATGATTCTGCAAAATTGTATGTATTTGTTTTGCTGCAATGCCTAAGGATGCTTCTATCTCACTATAGGTCACATGCTGATCTGACAAAATCATTTCACGCACAGCATCAATATTTTTCGCGACAGCAGAGGTGCATGGACGACCTTTGCGAAGATCGTCATCAAACGCTGGTCTTCCACGCTTGAATTCTGCGAACCATTTGTAAACCATAGTTTTGGATGGTTCTTCATCCCCAAATAACGAACTAAGTTTTTCTACACATTGCTGCGGTGTTAAACTGTATCGAAAATCATAAAAAGTAATTACTTGGAAGTCACGATTCGAAATTTCCTTTTTTCAACAATTATTACTTTCGTTAAATTTTGTTGAAACGAAACTGAGCAGTTTGAAATTGAACTGTCATCTGAATTATAGATGAAAAACGTCAAATTTTACGAATATGACAATCGCAGAACGCTGGCAATACAGGCAGTACTTGATTCCGCGAACTTTAGCAGTGTCTCTTGTACTGCCACTACTAGCTTTGCCATAAAGTGGATCAACATTTTTATGAATATAGTTGCCACTGCTTTCTGTAAATAATTTTTGAAAATGTTCAAATTGAAAAAGAAACGTTATTTTTAATTTTCTTTGTACTTAATTTTTCAGTAATAGCATTGCAAACTCCAACGGACTATTAATTTTGGATTAACACTAGCTGTGAAAGCTACATTTAATTTTTTTGGTTTTTAAACTGGCAATGGAAGTGCTGTATGCTAAGATTAATTATCTTGAGTGATGGATGGGTTGTTGTTTAAAATGTTATTTAAAAGATAAGGTTCAGCCACATTGTAGGAGCTTCTAGAAAAGCTTTTGCAATTAGAGAAAATGATCATTTCAGTTGCTGTTTTTAATAATACGTAACAATATTATTTTCTTGCGTGTTTCTTCATGGTAATGCTTCTTATTTTTTTAATGAAAGATGTTGTTTCTTAAATTACAATTTTTTGGCATAACATAGTTTAGATTAAAAATTTAGTTACTTTATAGTATTTATAGTCGATGGGTTTCATAGTTTTTGAATTATTAAATAAAATTGTTTTCTACAAAACTTAAATGTCAATATATTAAAATAAGAGTAAAATGTAATTTTTGTTGAGCCCAGATTGCTGGTGAGGCATTGTCTGCTTATATAGCATATACTATTTTTTCTTCAAGCAAATTTTAAGAGTTAAAGTATTGGGTGCGTCCAGGAAGGCGGAAGCGGGCCGCTACTTTGGTCGCGCTTGATACTAACTGGTTCAAATTTGCTAATCGTTAGCTGGGAGGTGAGGGATACTGCTACAAATGTAGCGGTCCCCTCTCGCCTTCCTGGACGCACCTACTTATAACCTATTTAAAAGAGACGACAAATTTATTTGATTGTTAAAAGTGCTATGGCATTTTTATGAAGTATTTCATAACGTTACTAATAAAATAATACAACATTTTATTACTGTGAAAAAATGATTTTGTTCTACTTGCTATGTATATAAGTCCAGGAGCTGGTGACAAAAAAGTGCAAAAGTTTTGGAAATATTTTGGCCATAGAACGCCTCTGTAGAGTCAGCACTCCAGGTGTCGGAACACCTGGCGCTGGCAGGTGTAATTTTAATTAGTACTCAAAAATTGTTTTGGAAAAGCTTAAAATTCATCGGCAGGTAGTCGATGCATTACAAAACCTTAATCAATCAGTCAGACAGCTTAATAATCGAACGCACGGCGTCAGCACAGCTGTATACATGTTACAAGAACTAACTCAATGCAAATGGTTTGCAAAAGTTGAAATTTGGGAATATGTCAAATAACGTTATTAACTTTATGTTAAGGCGCCTTATTACGATTTCAATTGGCTGCTGACTGATTGGGTTCTATGAAAACTATGTCTGACTGTTTGTTTCATGAATTTAATAACGTAATGACATATTCCCAAATTTCATCATTTTATTTTAATCAATTGGAACTACTATTATTAACAACTTATTTTTTTTCAGATGTATCCACCAGGTGCCACAATGTATGCTGCTGGATATCCTACCTATTTAGGATATCCAACATACGCTCCAATGCAATATTATCCGACAATTGGCGCATATTCATATGCCATGCAACCAGCACAGCTCAGACCCACCATTATGATTCCGGTAAGGAACAAATAAAAATAATAAGTAACTTATTATTAACAAAAATGTATTTAATTTAGAATGGTTACGATGCTGGGGCAAGGTTTGACGGAATAGGACAACCAGTGTTGCCACCAGCTCCCCCTGGTGTCCCCCCATCTGCAGCACAAATAGCCGCTATGACTGGACATCATGTAGCTTTAGGTCAAAAGAAAGGTTCATTTCTGGCTGGAGGCTCTGACGGAGGCTATACATTTTGGTAGGACAAAAGTCCGATAGCAATAATCTAGCCACAATTTTTTTTAAACAATTACTTGAAGAAAAAAACAAAAATTTATCAAACTTGCGAAGTGGACGGATATGTATAACTATTGTGAAGCCTTTATTGTTATTTTTAATTTAATGATTTAATTACAAATTTATCATATCTCTTGACTGTAACTTTAGGAAAGATCTTAACAAAAGTTTTCTGTTTTTCTCTCTAAGAAAAAAAATCCAAGAAGCGCATTGCATTTATTTTTAGATGACTTTAGTTTACTTATTAGTATAATCAGGCAACGATCCGCCGCTTGTACAATCTTGAGTTAGGCAGCCTATGTAAGTCTATGGGATTCTCAATCTAATAACTATTAAAACTAGTCAATTTACATATTACATTGACTTATATAGATCAAAATGCCTACTTATAGTTCTCACAAAGTGATATTTAGAAAAAAGAATACTACGATATTGTTGAAACCGCCTGGTTATAACATGTGCAATAATATGCAAAACAAAATTTATACCCATATTATTTATTTTTTATTTATTATTATTATTATTTTTGTTGGAATTGATATAAATTTTATTTTTTATTCCTCCTCCTAAGCACCTTCTTAAAGGAATTTATCATTGGACGGTTTTAAAAATAAACTTATTTCAAATATTTTTTTAAATAATAATGCGAACGGCAACGATCCAAACAATCACTGTAAAAGCAATTTTTAGAACATGCGAGTTCAAAGTATTAGATGAAAGTAATATTATATACAAAAAAAATATATTAAGAAACAAAAAGAAACGGGAAATAAACACCAAACTGTCTTTGATTGTTATTGTTACTTGTAAGTGATTATTCTTTTTGTTGTACTGAGCTATTTGTTGTTAGTAAATTTACAAAATAACTATTTCTAAGTATGTAAGCAAAATGTCTGCAAGACTGTAAAGATCTATTGTAAAGAAACTAAATGAATAAAAGTCTTTAAAATATTGATAGTTTTGATTATATATTGTTGCAGTTTAATCTTGTAAACATTTCTTTTTTTATTATTTGCTTACAATTCAATCATTTTTAACATCAAAATGAATAACATTTAAAATTACCATACAAATCAAACATCGATACGTATTAATAATAAGTAAACTAATATAGATTTCATTCTCTAAAACTAAATTCTCTACATTTTTTAGCAACTTCTAAAGCGTTCTAATCATTTTCTGGGAATTGTTCTTAAAAACTGTTTTCATTTAATAATAATGTATGTTTTAAAGATGTAGAGAACATAAATATGAATATAAATCAGTATTGATTGAACTGTTTGGTTTGATTTGGTTTTGTAGCAGTTTCAGTGTAAGTATGTATATTGACTAATTGTGACTATTCTGTTCTATTGGTAAGTAAGTAAATATTCAATAAATATTTAGACGTGTGCATCAAGGTAAAATTTCAAATTATCTTTCATGTCTTACATTCTACAATTAAAATAAACTATTCCTTTGAAGGGTAAGCAAACATGATGTTTATGGCTACTGTTGAGTCTTGTGTCCAATTTTGATATTTTTGGGCGTTTTTCAATGAGATACTATTGGTTTTGTTGTTTCAGTTATTGCTAGAGATATAAGAATTGTTGAGGTTTACATTGTTTTGCATAAAAGTAAATTTAGAATACTATATAATGTCAGGGTGTATCAGTATATTTTATTTATCAGCGTAGTTTTGCTCTTATTGAAATACCAGTAGACGAATATTTCAATAAGCTATGGGCCCAGAGCATCCAATAAATAGAATAATATTTCTATTAGCCGTTTCGTCGTAAACATACGTTGAAAAAAATATTATGACGAAAGTGAACTTATGAAAAAGCTACTGTAAATATTTATGAAAACAGTTAAAATGGATTCTTTTAGTGATCGTCCAGGTGAAAACAATTTTACTGGACGTTAAATGGAACAACCGGTTGTGGAAATTTCAATTACATGCATGTATGAAAGCCCGTGCGTTAACCGATAATATTGAAGGTAAAGTACCAAAACAAAATTTATCTGCTGAAGTCAAAGCCATGTTTGAAAGAAATGAAGGAAAGGCCATGATTGCTATAATTCAATTATTAGTTGTCGAACTCACAAATTCGTGTAATGATTGTGTATGAAGATTATTTCTCACTCAAAATAAAAGAAAAAGTGAATCAGTTGGCCGCTGAAATTGAACGAGGTGAAAAATTATCCGACAAGTTAAAAATTGTTTGTATTATCGGTAGCTTACCGTCAAAATTTAACAATTAAAACACGGTTTGGTAACAATAAAAGCGGCAAATAAAAAGATAAAGCAAAAACCCAAATCAAAAAGCAACATCGATGAATTGAAAAAAGAAAAATTCAGCTTATGAAATAAATCAGCTTAAACTGGATTTTCATCTACCCATGTTGCTGTTTCACTTCAACACTGGCATCGTCGTTTAGGCCACATTAATATTGATGCAATCAAGAAAATGCATAATGGAAAGTTTGGTGAACGATAAATTTTTCAAACAGTGAAAACTTGTAAAAATGACAATAGCATCGCATAAAGATTCAATCAAAAGACCGTCAGTGAAAGTAGAATACATGCATGCAGATTTAGGTGGTCCCATGGAGGAAGTAGGTATAGGCAATTTTAAGAATTGAAAAAGGTATTTTTAATTGGATACGAGCCCACGATCAAAAGTTTTTAATTGTATGATTCAGAGGCGGAAAGTCAATCGTCAATTGTGATGTTTGTTGTGTTTTATGAATCAGAACTGAAATCATTTGTAATTCAAGACAAATTTGAAAACAAAAGTAAAAGCATCAAAGTTAATGAAAAAGTCGATAAGATTGAAAATATTGAGCCATTCAATTTATGAGGATGCTGAAAGTGATAAAACAATAGTCAGTGAAAATGATGTTGTCAATCGCCAAACGCATCAAAACAAAGGTGCACGCAGCAATAAATTTCATAACCTTCGAAATAAAATTAAATAAACCGATCTTTTGATTGAAATAGGATATTCAGCCATAGACGTCGAACCAAGGAACATATCAAGAAGCGATTAAATCAATTGATGTTAAACAGTGGAAGTATGCTATGGACGAAGAATATAATTCATTAATTCAAAATCATACGTGGGACTTAGTTAAACCGCCAAAAGAACAAAAAGTGATTGACAATTCTACGGTATTTAAAATAAAGCAAAACGGCACGATTGAACGTTACAAAGCGCGTTTAGTGGGTTGAGGTTTTACCAAGCAATATGGTATTGATTATGAAGAAACATTCAGTTCAGTTGTCAAATTTACATACAATTTTTAAAACAATTTGACATTAAAACCGAACGTGTTTTGTAAACTAGTTAAAAGTTTATATGAACTGAAGCAAGCAACGTTGTTAAAACCAAAAGTTTACTTTGTATATTTGTCGATTTGTCATACAGAAAACAAATGTATCATTGTATCCATCTTGTCAATAAAGGCTTGGTGGCTTGAGATGACACAAATGAAATCGAGTTAGTGATTTTATATTTGAAGAAGCTTTTTGAAGTTTAAATTTTTAAAACAAAGTGGGTCTACAAATTAAACATAAATCCAATAGTTCAATCATATTTATAAAGAAGCTTACACAAAGGAAATATTAAATCGTTTTAACATGATGAATTGTAATCCAGTATCAACGCCGATTGATAACAATTAACATCTTTGTGATGAAAATGCTGATAAAAGTTTATTGTGAAGCCATATGAAGCTTGATGTATTTAGCAATCGGGACAAGACTTGATATAAATTATGCTCTCGGTGTAGTTAGTGATCAAGAACGGCCGAGTACAGCACACGTAAATGCAGTCGAGCGCATTTTTAAATACACACACAGCCAACATGGGTATTCTTTATAAAAGTAACAATAATCTTGATATTATTGGTTACAGTGATGCAGATTATGCCGGTGAAACAAGATAAAAAAAAAAAATTAAACTACCTAGTAGCTGAATTAAATTTAGAAAAAAAATTGTTGGTAAAGAATCTAGTGTTTTATAAACTTAAGATCTTAACACATTGACGTGCAGTACTATTTCAACCGTGAGTTTGAAGAGGGTCAATTTAAACTGGAATATATTAATACAGATGAACAGTTGACCAATATATTTACAAAAGGTTTGAATCAAAATCGTCATAATTGTTTCAACATAAAGGTTTCATATACTTTACAATTTTAATTTTAACAATGAATGTTACAAAGTTTTGCATAAAACTAAATCTAGAATACTTAAATAATGTCAGGGTGTATTAGTCGTTTAAATTAGAACATTTAATAAACAGTTAGTTTTTATTAATTTATGTACAACCCATTTTATTTATCAGCGTACTTTTGCTATTTATTGTTTGAAATTCTACACAAAGATTAGAAAATGAAATTTGCAAGGGGAATTTGACGGTTTTATCCCAAGATGAAAACTTCTTCTATAGAATTGTAACTGATGAACTGGATGGGTATACCACTGGAATTTTTTCAAAAAAACAAGAGTAGATGTAATGAGTTTTTCACCACAAAAGAAAGCAAAGACTCAGTTTTATGGGACGTTGAGGGTATTCTTTTAATTGAGTATATGCCAAAAAGAAACAACAATAACGGGGAATGTATACAACGACACAATTCGAACTTGAAAGCGGCTATACGCACAATTATGCTCAGAAAACTGGTTTTGCACGACAACTGCAGGGTGCATAAAGCACAAATTGTTCAAGAAGTAGTCAATTTAAGCTTTAAAGAGTTACATGTCCACCTTACAGTCTCGATCTTGCATCCTGTGACTTATCTTTTTATCAAACTCAAAAAATATTTGATAGAGCATCACTTTTTATTGAATGCAATTTGCAATTTGCAATTGCAAAATTACCAAAATAATTTTTTATAAAATTATAGCGTTACTAGAAAAATGTTGAAATAAATGTGTTAGTGTTAATGGTTCTTAAGCTAAAAATAAAATGGTTTTTCTTATAACTTTTTGTTTTTATAGCTAGGTAGATAGCATAAAAAACTTTCCACAAAGATTATAAAAAATTTAACTCTAAAACTGATAAATATCCATTACCTAACATTACTAATTTGTTAGACAAATTAGGAAATTAGTATTTCTTGACGTTGGGTTTAGCTTCTGAATAGATAGAAATGTATCCAATTGACAAAGAGAAAACAGAACAAGAACATTTTTAACATGCCGCATTTATATTTATCCAAAATTACGCACAATTCTTTGTTTAGCTCAAAGTTTGTATAACAAAAAACCAATTCATTGCTTAAGTTGCAAATATAACTCAAAAACTACATTTTGTACAAAACGCATGCTTGAAATTTGTCCAGACTTATTTAACTATTTTAGCTCTCATGAATGCAGCTTTGTATGTCTACAGAGTTTGTCAATTTTAAATAGGTTGCAAATGGTAACCTTTTTTCTATCTTTGTGTAATATACGTAGTACTTTAGATTTTGATACTTAAAGTTGTTGAGCTGCTTTTTCAGAGCTGATGCTAGGAATTAAATTAAATAAACGAAGAATCTCTGTTTGGCTCAGTTTTCCAATTCAAACTTAATTCAGTCGGTGCACATTAATGAATACTGGACACTTGGAAGCTTTCTATTTGGAAAACGCGTTTTGTATTCACGCATAGAAACTGCACCATTGTCGTCGCAAAATTGTCAAATGTTCAGAATTTTTTAGTTTGAAATAATACTTTTTATCTATAAATTTATTTCCAAAAATGCACCTTTTCTGAACTAGAGTGCAAAAAAATGATAAAAATGTTGTTTATCTATGGATCACTTTGCATTAGCTTGAATTTTGATAAATCTGTAATATAAACTGTCAACTATTTCATAAATCTGACTTATGAATTAAAATCTCTTTAAATGTTTTACCATCTATCAAAAATTCTCTGGTAACTTTCAAAATGTTTTAACATTATTATTATTATTATTATTATCATACTTATAGCATAAAATTTAGTTGAGCTTAACTCAATGAATTAAAAATTTTATATTTTCTCTATTTATTTTATAAAATCCTTGTATATTATTCATATTATCGAAATTAATGATTTTATTTAATTATTTATTTAATTTAAACATACATGTTTCGATTAGTGATTAATCACTAATCAGTTTGAAATATTATATTATATTAATACATTAATACATTGATAATGATGATTATTCATCGAATCATGAATGTTTAAATAAAATAAATAATTAAATAAAATCATTAATTTCGATAATATGAATAAAAAGACAAAATAATATTTTTTTTGATTTTTTACCAAAACTGTAATTATTTTTATACATACAAATTGATTGTATACGTTTTAATTAGAGATTTAATTTAAAAAATAAGCAAAAAGTTGCCAGTGATGAAAAAATCTTTCCTCTAGTTTAAAAAGTTTGCAGGTTTATAAATGTTGTTTATTTTTTTAATAAATAATCTTAACTCAATATTCAAATCAAATACATTTTTGTACAATATAAAATTCAAATTTAAAGATATATACCAAATAAATTTGAATTTCTAAGCAATGAAGTAAACCACTTAGAACATGAAGTTACATTTTCTAGAATAAAACCAACAAAATAAAAGCAATAATGAATATTTTTTTCCAAAAACACAGAAAGAAATCAGATTCTTTTTCTTAAGATGACGCGGTTATTAAAGAAAAATTATAAAAAATTTGACAAAAATTTCTAAGGCAATGACAAAATGTCTAAAAAAAATGAATGATTTACAGTAATGAATTTATTGTAAAAATATCTTAATGAATTAACCTATATTAAAATATCCTAATTTTGAGGAAGATTTATATTAACATTAGATTTGGCATTAGGAGTAGTATTATCACAGGGAGAAATTGGTAATGACTTGGCAATAGCATATGCGTCTTATACTAAAATGATACAGAAATAAAATATATCACAATTGGTGGTAAGAATACCAGTAGACTTATTTAGTCGTATGAGTATTTTACCGTTGGTGACTTTTTCTGCCCAAGGAACTTTTAATATTTTTCTGTAGGCTCACATCTTAAAAGTCAAGTCGTTTTTCTTTGTATGTGTTTGTTTCCATACATCAGGGTGGAAAAAAGAATACATCTTAAAAGGTAAATTCTTAGAGTTAACTTCAGATTTCTACAGCACAAGATTTTGCTCATGCTTTGTTTTGCCTGTTCAATTTGTGATTTTATTTCTGTTTGACTGTCAGCGATTGTTATTATGTTACCAAGATATCTGAATTGATTTGCTTGTTTCAAGAGTTTATCCTTAATTGTTATGTTAGCTCCGGCATTATTATCTATAACAAATAGAAGTAATCAATTAATAATAACAGTTTTTAACCATTCTAGAAAACTAAAAAAAATATTTATAGATTTTAAACTATTTAGAACCAACTAAAACATATTACTGTTTTCTTTAAGATGAAGAAATATTAATTGATATAATAACTACTAGATATGAGTTATTTGAAAATGATAAACCCAAGTTAATTAGATGTGTGAGAAAAACAACAGATATTACAAATGTTGAAGAATAACAAGAAATTTTAAAGCTTTATTATAAAGGTAAAAATGCACACACAGAATAAATTAAACAACGGAGAAGATACTAAAAAGTTATTACTGGCTAAATTTAAAAAGATCAGTAGAGTAATACACTATATTTTATATATTATATATAGTGTTATATGTAATCAAAGTTTTTCCGATTGTCATTTCAAACCAACATTGTGTTTATCCCTATATCTACAAACAACAAGCATATTCTAGATTGGCGATTTACTAAATCTGCTCTATAAAACTATATATATATATATTATATGGCCATTACTTTTCGACTAATTTAAAAAAGTCGACTTCTTTGATTTTGCTCAAATTTTCAGTGATCAAAATATAGATGAAAAAAATGAGATTCCCAAAATTTTGGACCTTAGAATATTGTCTGTTCAAAATGACACACATTTGAAGGTCAGAAATTTTACAATAAAACGTCTTTTTTAGCTTATATTGTATCTCAATTTTTGAGTTTCTGGAAAAAGGTAAAAAGGTCCACGATGGCTCAAATTATTCCTTATTACATGTACTTTAAAATCCAGATTTTTATGTTTAATATCGTGGCAGTCATTTTGATATATTAAGCATCAAACATTATTGCAAAAAACCGCAAATTTAGCAGAATCGCAAAACTTTTCTTTCTTTAAACCGTTCTAACTTTGTCAGATCTTAACAAAATTTGATCCGCAAGGTCTAGATTTTTTCGTGTTTAATCGCATTTTAAAGTGATCACGCAAGACTTATAGAATCAATACATATACACCACTATTTTGATGCAGGAAGTTGCAAATATTTTTGTAATCTTCAAAACTTGTAATTTTCAGGTCCCGAAAAAGGGCTGTCACTCTATGTCAATTTTAGTCAAAATTTCAGTAAATATTCTTTAGAGCACAAGAAAAAAGGTTATCTATATGAGAAATAGTATATCAGGCATTATCAAGAATTTTTTAATATTCAAAAATTGTCAAAATTGACAAACCGCACATTTTTTTATCTCAATTTTTGAGTCTTTAGAAAAATATAAGATGGTCTACAAAGGCTCAAAATATTTCTTATTATATGTACTTTAAACGCCATATTTGTTTATTTAATGTTGTGGCAGTCAGTTTGATAAATCAAGCTTCAAACATTATTCTAAAAAAACCGTAAATTTACCAGAACTGCAAAATTATGCTTTGTTTAAACCGTTCTAACTTTGTAAAGTTTTAAAGAAATTTTATCCACGAGGTCTAGATTTCTTCGTGTTCAATCTTTCTTTAAAGTGATTACACAAGATTTATAAAATTAATACATATTTACTACTATTTTAATGCAGAAAGTTGCACATGTTTTTGCGATCTTTAAAACTTGTAATTTTTAGGTCTCAAAAAAACGATGTCACCTTTGTCGATTTTAGTCAAAATTTCAGTAATTAATCTTTAGACCACAAGAAAAAGGTTACTTATATGAAAAATGGTATATTGGGCATTATCAAGAATTTTTTTATATTCAAAAATCGTCAAAATTGGCATTGTTTTTCAAAAAATCTAAATTACTTTGTGTCTATCTTGCTTTGTTTTTGAGATAGTCAACAAATAACAAAATATTTAAAAAACTTTTTATTTAGCAAAAAAACACAAACAAAACAACATTACTTTAAGAAGTGTGCATTGATGCAAGCTTTTGATACTTGTTGGTTCAGTTAGTAAAATTTGATAAAAATGCTGTTCAACAACGGAGAATGCGCAGATGTCATTTTTGTTTACGGATTCTGTAATAGTAATGCCCTAGCAATTGAGATTTCCCGACAGAAAGCAACTTTTTGACGCGTTTTTTAGTGAAAATGTTTACCCATATTATTATCAGAAGTACAACACCTACAACCAGGCGACGCAGCACAACGACTTGCATTTTCTCAATGGCTTCTTGATAATAACCGATATACCATTTTTCATATAAATAACCTTTTTTTTATGGTCTGAAGAGTATTTACTGAAATTTTGACTAAAATCGACATAGGGTGACAGCGTTTTTTCGGGACCTGAAAATTACAAGTTTTGAAGATCGCAAAAACATGTGCAACTTCCTGCATCAAAATAGTGGTGAATATGAATTGATTCTATAAGTCTAGTGTGATTACTTTAAAGAAAGAATTAATAAAAAGAAATCTAGACCTCGTGGATCAAATTTCTTTAAGGTTTGACAAAGTTAGAACGGTTTAAACAAAGCATAATTTTGCAATTTTTCAAAATTTACGTTTTTTTTAAATAATGTTTAAAACTTGATATACCAAAATGACTGCCCAAACATTAAATATACAAATATGAGTTTTAAAGTACATGCAATAAGGAATATTTTAAGCCACCGTAGACCTTCTTATCTTTTTTCAGAAGCCCAAAAATTGAGATACAAAAATGTGCCGTTTGCCGATTTTGACAATTTTTTAATATTAAAAAATTCTTGATAATGTCCGATATACTATTTCTCATATAAATAACCTTTTTTTTCTTATGTTCTAAAGAGTATTTACTGAAATTTTGACTAAAATCGACATAGGGTGACAGCGCTTTTTCGGGACCTAAAAATTACAAGTTTTGAAGATCGCAAAAACATGTGCAACTTCCTGCATCAAATTAATGGTGTATACGTATTGATTCTATAAGTATTGTGTGATCACTTTAAAAAGAGATTAAACATGAGAAAATCTAGACCTCGCGGATCAAATTTTGTTAAGATTTGATAAAGTTAGAACGGTTTAAAGAAAGCAAAATTTTGCGATTTTGCTAAATTTACGGGTTTTTTTGGAATAATGTTTGAAGCTTAATATATCAAAATGACTGCCACGATATTAAACATAAAAATATGGGTTTTAAAATACATGTAATAAGGAATAATTTGAGCCATCTTTTTCCAAAAACCCAAAATCTGAAATACAAAACAAGCTAAAAAAGACATTTTATTGTAAAATTTCTGACCTTCAAATGTGTGTCATTTTGAACAGGCAATATTCTAAGGTCCAGAATTTTAGAAATCCCATGTTTTTGATTTATATTTTAATCCCTGAAAGTTTGAGCAAAATTAAAGAGGTCGACTTTTTCAAATTGGTCGAAAAGTAATGGAATTACCCATATATATATATATACTATAGTTTTTGAAATTAGGCAACTTTAAACTTGTTTGATGATTTTTCTGCAAGTTTTTACAATGTTCTTTAAAGTAATTATTAAAAAAAACTAAAATTTCTTTGTTAAGAGATTTTAATGTACGTAATCCTGAATGATTAAGTCACTTTTTATCTTCTACAGCACTATATGGCCAACAAACTATAATTTATGATGCTTACTCAACTTATTCAACAGCTTGTTTGTTTTTCTCATGATGGACTTCTTATTGAACTAATGTTATTAGATCTGTATCTTTAAACTATTCGAAAGGTTACAACAACTTCTGTTTAGGCTGTTTTAGGAAAATCCGATCATTCACTTATTACATCCTTTGTTAAAACATCTCTTTATATTATCACTAAACCTAAACCGCGTCTCATTTATCATTATTCTAAGATGAACATATTAAAAACACAATAAAAATTTAATAAGTTTGATTTTGATACTTATTGCTTATATTCTAAGGATCCATATATTGCAGCAGAAAATCTCACCCTTCTGTTGCCAAAAAAACTATTAATAAAACTTACAGATTAAGACCTATACAATGACAATTTTTAATAACATTAGGAAGCCATGCCCTATCAAATGCTTTGAAAATATCTAAAGCTACTGATTTTTTTTCTATAGTTGGTTAATGTTATATATATATACAGGGTGTCCGGAAAATACGTGTACAACGTTTGACGACAGACTCCTGACGTCAAAATAGGTCGATCTAAGCCGACTTAAGTTATATCCAAAATTGTCTCGTTTAGCCGGTAGAGGGCGTCAAAAAAAACAAAAGTATAACAAAGTTGAAAGTATCTATTGTAAGAAACTAAGTAAAACAAAAACATTACTTAAGCAAATGTGTAAAATGACCGCCATCTTTCTGAATACACTTATTAACACTCTTTAAAAAATGATATTGGACCCTATCTAATGTCTCGGGATTATTAAAATGGTTGCCTGCATTTAAAATCCGCTGCAATAAATCATCGCGTGTGTTTACCGGGGTCTTGTAAACTTCTGTTTTAATAGCGCCCCACAAAAAGAAGTCACACATATTTAACTCAGGAGAACGTGGTGGCCATTTTACTGGTGCACCATTGCCTCTTCCAATCCATCGGTTGGGATATTGATGATGTAAGTATTGCCGAACGGCAACGGAAAAATGGGGCGGGGCACCATCATGCATATACCACATTTCCCTCCGAAGTAAAAGGGGCAAATTCTCCAAAAGAATTGATAATGTGTCTTGCAAAAAATTTAAATAAATATTTCCATCTAACCTGTCTGGAATAACAATGGGACAATCGTTTTAGGAACATTTAACTCACGTTCTAAGAGACGGGTACTAGTACTTGGTTCTTCTTCAACTCTTTCCAGAATCATCTCTTCTGTTTCCACAGTTCGAGTTGTTCGCATACGGCCCGTTTCCCGAAGATGACGCTCAATATTGGCAAATGTTTGGTGGTTTGGTCTTCGTCGGTTAGGAAACCTCTCCATGTAAACCCTAACACTCTGACGCCCATTTCCTTGACAAAACCCGTATACCAGGAGCATGTCAACTTTCTGAGAGTTTGTATAATTTTCCATTTTTAATGGTAAAATGAACTTGTAATTCAAGAATGTTGATCGTATACTTGAGTAAATTTTATAGACTGGTGACAATTTGTCAATAATTGTCAAATTATTAAACGCCATAGCAACAAGGTCACTTAAAAAATTATTGTTACAGGTAATTTCTTTTTAATATTTACAAATTTTTGACGCCCTCTACCGGCTAAACGAGACAATTTTGGATATAACTAAGTCGGCTTAGATCGACCTATTTTGACGTCAGGAGTCTGTCGTCAAACGTTGTACACGTATTTTCCGGACACCCTGTATATATATATATATATATATATTTTTTTATTTAAATTTATTTTCGGATTATCTCGCGTTGTTTATTTTAAGTACTTTCGTCCAATATTAGTTACGTCTATTCTGGAGTAGTCCACCATGAGATTTTCCTCCTACGTAGGACGATAGTTTTGCGACTTATATGGTTTCGCGCTACATTTTTAGGATCAATAACTTAAACGGGTCTCTTGCCCGTGTAGCTCTAAAGTCAGTGATTAAAGTGCGTTAAGATTTATGTCCCCATAAAATTGTACACGTGCGTTTACATGTGAATGGAATTCGTTTTTACAACTTATCTTTACAAATACAAATTGTGTAGGAAATAATAAGAAAAATGCAGACATTTTATCGCAGTGGATGCAAATATTATTTAAATTATGCATACATTTAATTAATTATTTCTTGGCTGTTTAAAGCTTAATACAACATCGACAAATATGACCTAAATGATAATTATTTTTATATCTTATTGTAGTACTATAAGTTGGAAAAAATCATAAAAAATAAACTTATTAAAGAAAAATTTGTTGTTTAAGTTCAATTACAACTATAATTGTTTTATAAAATACGTAATATTAAATTACTCCTACAAAACGGCGTAGAAAATAAAATGTACAAAATGTTTAGATTTAATTAAGTAAACAAAAATTTTAAAGTATGCAGGTTATAAAGTTGATGATAGTACTAAAAACATTAGTAAACAAACATATTACAATATTCATTTTTAAAATCTATTGATTCAAATAAAACTGAATTTTAAATTAATCAAAACATGAGGTTTTTAATATGCGGATTACAATATTAAAGACAGATTTGAAGTTATAAAAGTAACGATCACACGAAGGGTTAACAACTAAGTAAAAAAATGTACAAATGAACAAAATGTTACGTGAATATGAAATGATTACGTGATTATGTAATAATTACGTGATTATGTAATGATTACGTGATTATGTAATAATTACATGATTATGATTATGCATTGATTACGTGATTATGAAAATGATTATGTGATTATATAATGAATACATGATTATTTAATAAGTACACACTTGTTTAAGATTTTATAATTCTAAATTGCATGCATTAATTATTTTATATAAATTATAAAATTAATTTGATGCTTAATATTAATATATTATTATAATACTTATGTTTTATAATAATCTTCAATAAAGTACTTACTACAATTTCTTTTATATAATAAGAACATAAACTAAAAATATACCTATTTTGATGTTTAATAATGTTTTATGTAGATTAGAAAAAATCCACAACCAAGAATAAAAATGTGATTTATTATATTAAAAAATAAATAAAAATAAACATATAAAAATCTTTTTAACAAAAATAATAGCAATACATAATACAATTTGTATCAGTGAAAAATTATATTCGACTGAAGTAGGAATTTATTTTAATATAATAAATAAACAACTGCACATGCACATGACAAGGGTTATATAAAAACACCTGTGAAATTGTCTAATAAATAAATCTCTAGCGGCACAAGTAGATACAGATTGGACACGACTGAATTTACCATGCGAATATATGATTCCATAAAACCAATATTTGATTATGTGAATTTGTGTACTCAACATTTAATTATTTGAACACGCGTAATCAATATTTGATTATTTGAATACGCGTACTAAACATTTGATTATTTGAATACGCGTAATCAATATTTGATTATTTGAATACGCGTGTTTTAATATTTAATTACACTATTTATTACAAGATTATGTAATGATTACGTGATTATAAAATAATTACGTGATTATATAAAGATTACTTGATTATGTAATGATTACGAATATTACGTAATTATTATTTGATTCTGTAATGATTATTTTTATTTTGTACACTGATTACGCAAGTTGTTAACCCTTTGCGGTCACAGCATGTTAATATTTATGTTTAAAATATTTAGAGTAGTAAGAATGTGAAAGGAGTAAAAATGTATAAGTAATAAGAATTAAAGAATAGAGAGAATGTGAGAGAAGCGACAATGTAAAAGTAGTAGAAATGGAGAAATGGAAGAGTAGTGAGAATGTGAACGTAGTTAGAATGTGAAAAACGTGACAATGTGAGATTAGTGAGAATGTGAGAAATATAAAAATGTAGTAAGAATGTGAGAGTAGGAAGAATGTTAGAGTAGAAATTAATGATGTAATGAGAATGTGCGAGTAGTGAGAATGTGAGAGTTGCAAGAATAATAGAGTAGTGAAAATGTGACAGAAGCGATAATGTGAGAGTAGTGGTATAGTGAGAGTAGTAAAAATATGGGAATGGTGAGAATATGAAATTAGTGAAAATGTGAGAATAGTGAGAATGTGGGAATAAAAAAGTATGAGAATGTAACAAAAGCAACAATATAAGAGTAGTGGGTATGTGAGAATATGAGAGTAGTGACAATGTGAGAGTAATGAAAATGTAAAAATAGTGAGAATTTGAAAGTAGTGGGAGAGAAGCGACAATATGAATGTAGTGAGAATTTGAGAGTAGTAAGAATGTGAAAGTAGAAAGAATGTAAGAGTAAAAAAAAATGTGAGAGTAGTAAGATTGTGAAAGTAATAAAAATGTGAGAATAATAATGTTAGAATAGTGACAATGTGAGAATAGTGAGCATAGTAAAAATGTAAGAGTAGTAAGAATGAGAAAACAGTGATTATGTGAAAATAGTAAAAATATGAATGTAGTAAGAATGTAAGAGTAGTGAGAATTTGAGAAAAGTGATAATTTAAGAGTAGTGGGATAGTAAGAGTAGTGACAATGTAAAAATAGTGAGAATATAAGATTAGTGAAAACTTGAAAATATTGAAAATGTAAAAAAAGCTACAATGTGAGAGCAGTTAGATAGTGAGAATAGTAAAAATATAAGAGTAGTAACAACGTGATAATAATGAGAATGTATGAGAAGTATGAATGTGGGAGTAGTGAGAATGTGAGAGAAGCGACAATGTGAAAGTAGTGAGATTGTAAGAATAGAAAGATAGTAAAAGTAAATAGAATGTGACAGTAGTAAGCATGAAAGAACATAGATAATGTGAAAATAGTAAAAATGTAAAAATAGTGAGAATGTAACAGTTTAAAAAATGCAAGAGTAGTAAGAATGTGAGAGTAGTGAGAATGTGGGAATAGTGAGTATCTGAGAATAAAGAAAATGTAAAGTAGTAAAAATGTGAGAAAAGTAAAAATGTGAGAGTAGTAGAATGTGATTGTAATAAGAGTATGAAACAATAGAAAAAATGTGAAAGAGTTGAGAATGTAAAAATAGTAAGAATGTTAGAATAGTGTCAATTTGAAAATAGTGAGATTAGTAAGAATGTGAGAGTAGTAAAAATTAGAAAACAGTGATAATGTGAAATTAGTGAGAGTGTGAGAGTAGTTAAAATGTGAGAGTAGTAAGACTGTAAGAGTAGTAAAAATGTAAAAATAGTAACAATGTGGGAGAAGCTACAATGTAAGAGTAGTGAAATTTTGAGAGTAAAAAAATAGTAAAAGTAGTAAGAATATGAGAAAAGTAAAAACGTAAAAGTAATGAGAATGTAATAGTATGTGAGAATAATAAAATTGTAAAAAGAGTAAAAATTTTAGAGTAGCAAAATGTGAGTGAAGCGGCAATAAAAAAGTAGTGAGAATATGAAAGTATTAAGTTTGTAAAAGTATTGAGAATGTGAGATTAGTAAGAATGTTAGATTAGTGACAGTGTAAGAATAGTAAAATTTTAGAAATGACATATTGAGAGCTTTTTCTTGATTCTGTCTGGTAAATTCCAATAACGAACAAAACTGCTAACTTAAAAGTGAGTTTTTAACAGGTTTGTGATGCCCTTAGATGTTCTGAGCCGCACGCGCGCTAAACCTCTTTCGTGCTAGGGTTCAGGGCTGGTAAATGTTCTCTATAAATAAGGAAATACCAGTAATAATCTAGTGAAGTAATAGGCTACAATTTTTGATGAAATACTATAAAATAACTGGAATATAGAAAATGATAGTCAGCTATCAAAAAATCAGAAAGTACCCTTTTGTTAAATTTTATTTATATGTTTCAAATTAAATGTTAAAATTAGGTTAAATGGAAGATCATCATTGTGATGAACTTTGCTTTTTTTTTTGTAAAATTACAAAAATAAAGACAATTTTTATTACTATTATTATTATTATTATTGTGAGAATAATATAGTAATAAAAATATAAGAGTAGTAAAATGTGAAAAAAAAATGTGAAAATAGTAAAAATGTGAAAATTACTACTATTAATTTCTCACTAATCTTACATTTTTACTATTTTTTTATTTTCATTATTTTTAATTTATTATTTTTTTCTCATTTTACTACTCTCACATTTTTACTACTTTCACATTTATACTACTCACACTATCTCTTTACTCTCACAATCTCACTACTTTTACACTCACATTGTAGCTTCTACCATATTCTCACTTTTCTCACATTCTTACTACTCTCCTTACTTATAGTTTTAACTTTCAAATTCTCTCTACGTTAACATTCTTGCTATTCTCACATTATCACTACATTCACATTTTTGCTATTTTTGCAATATTACTGTTTTTCATTCTCATTACGAATACTATTTTTCTACTCTTACAATCGTACTACTCTCACATTCTCACTGCTCTCACTACTCTCACATTTTTATTATTCTCATTATTCTCACATTTTAACCTGTTTTACGTTTTACTACTTTTACATTTTTTCTACTCTTACATTCTCACTATTGTCAATACCCTCACATTGTCGCATCTTTTATTTTTTACTATTTCTTCATTCTTACATTCTTATTTATTTTACTATTACTTTATTTTTACATTTGTACTACTCACACTACTCTAACATTGTTGCTTCTTTCACATTTTCACTACTTTCACATTCTCTTTATGCTATCACTATTTTTACATTTTTATTACTGTTACTACTTTCATATTTTTACTATTCTCACTATTTTTACATTCTCACTACTTTCATACTGTCACTACTTTCACATTCTCACTAATCTTACTATTTTTGCAATGTCACTACTCTCACATTCTCATTATTTTTACATTTTCACATTGTTTCTACTTTCACATTCTCACTACCGTCATTAATCTCAAATTGTCGCATCTTTTATCTTTCACTATTTTCACATTCTTACTTCAATCACATGTTTACTACTCTCACATTCTTACCACTCTTACAATCTCACTACTCTCGAATTTTTACTATTTTTACATTCTCACTATTTTTACTTTGTCAATACTCTCATATTTTCACTATTCTTACAGTTTTACAACCTTCACGCTCTCACTATTCTTACATTCTTACTACTCTTACATTGTTATTACTCTCACGTTCTCACCTTCTTACTATTCTCACATTTTTTTTAATTTCACATTCTTATCACTCTCACAATGTTATTACTCTCACCTTCTTACTATTCTCACATTTTCTTTACTCTCACATTCTTACTACTCTCACATTGTTACTTTTCTCACATTTTCACTATTTTTACATTCTTATTACTTACTCATTCTCATTACTCTTACGTTTTCACTATTTTTACAATCTCACTTGTTTTACCTTCTAACTATTCTTAAATTTTTAATATTTTCAAATTCTTACTTATCTTACTTTTTTACTACACTTATATTCTCACTACTCTTACATCTTCACTACACACATTCTGTATTTTTTCACATTCTACTACTTTTACGTTCTTATTATTTTTACATTCTCACTTTTCTCCCATTCTCACTTTTCTCACATTCTTACTATTTTTAAATTTTCACTACTTTCACATTGTCACTACTCTTACTTTCTCACAACTTTTACATTCTCACTACATTCACATTCCTACTCTTCTCACATTCTTACTAGTATCACATTCTCACTACTTTCACGTCTTCACTACTCTCACATTTTTACTAAAAAAATCATACAAAATTTAAACACAAAACAACGTCTAGATCAAGGTGTTTTTACAGTACAAATATAAATCATTGTAACTTTATGTGTAATATTTTTATAATTATCGTATAATAATGTTTAATAACTTAAGAATTGCATTATAATTAACCAACCTTATTTAATATAAAAAAAATAGTCTTTACAACTGAAACAAAATGAAATTTAGATTACTATGCCACAAAATCTAAACACAAAACAAAAGCAAAGCAAATATAAATTATAATACTTTTATAATTATAGTAATTTACATATATTTCAAATTAAGCTTCAAATCAGCTAATAATGCATTAAATTTAGTTAACTTTATTTATTGTACTGAACATTTTTATAAACAATTTGCTTAAATTATTTATAGACTTTACATAATTTTCTACAGAATATGCACTTATCTTTAATTTTGTAAAATAATCTCAGGATTTTGTTACAGTTTTAACGTTGTGATATGTACGCTTATGAACCTTTATAATTAAAAATGTAGTTATTATAAATATTATTATTGTTGTTTTCAAATATTATTCGGTCATATTGTAATAAGTTACAATAGCATACAAGGTTAGACCATCCGGTAACCGAAGGTAAGGCACAACTTTTAATAAGAAAAACGTAAGCAATTTAATTAATATGAATATTACAAAAGACATTTTTAATAAAAAGTATTTTTTTTAATAAATACTTTGTACTAGAAAATGTATTAAATAAATTAATATAAACGTAATAATATTTAAATGAATATAACAAGTAAACTGTATTCTATTGAAGAATTTGAACAAAAAAATTTAAATTTTATAGGTCGCACGGTCGGGTACGGTCGCACAGCAGGGGATATATATGAGAATATATATGCCCGCAGGCATATTTTTGTGTGTTAAGATCTAAAGGGGTATCTGGCACAAATCATGTAGAACGATAACTTCTATACAAATGTAGGACTAAACCCCTTTAGACATCTATATATATATATATATATATATATATATATCATCTAAATACTTGCTTATAAGATCAATGTCTAATCAACGTGCTTCTTAATAAATTAGTCTACGCTGACCAGTCTTTCTTTTCAACACGTAACCTAATTTAACATATAACATATAACATGGCGCAGTCTTGGCCTTCTGCCTCATTGAAAGCAAAGAAAGGTGTAATTAAATGAATAAAAGTGAAAAAGAAAAATAAAGCTAAATAATAAAAGTGTATACAAAGAAATTTGTAAATTAAATAAAGGAATAAAAAAATAATCACAATTAAAATGAATGCATAAGGATTAAGCACATTGAAGCTAACCGGCAACATGGACGAGAACTGGAAAGCATGAAAACAAATTTTTTAAATCTACTCAACGGCGATGGATTTAGCTAAGAAAACTGAAAAAATACAATGTGCACAGTTATTACATAATATGGGGGAGGAAACAATAAAAATATTTAACACTTTTAATTTCTAGAAGAAGAAAAAAATATAATATGGGTAATTTTAAAAATAAATTGGGTGATTAGTTCATACCAAAAAAGAATCTCAATCTCAAGATAAAACAATTGAAGAATTTATAAAAAAAAATAAACAACCAAACGCAACAATGTGAATTTGGAGAAGTAATTCTATGGACTTCACAACTACAATGATAATAATAGAAATATGAAATAATGCAATCCGGGAGAAACTGCTTTAAATGGAAAATGTCACACTACAGAAAGCAGTTGAATATTGTATCGTCACTGAGACTTTAAGGCAACAGCTGAAAATAATGGAAGGAAACTGAGATACATCTGCCAGCATGTCAACAATTGATAATATAAAAAAAATCTCAAAAGAAGACTCACCGTCAACGAAAAAAGTACTTTAAAAATCGGGAATAATTATAAACTAAAAGATAATTGTATGTAAAAGCTGTTACAGATGCAGTAGAATTCATGTAATTAATAAAAGCATCATTTTGCAAATGTTTGTAAAAATAAAAGAATACATGAAATAATCCAGATAATATCAAATCCGTATCATTAGAAATTAATACTATAAATGAAAAAAATAAAATAATTGTATTATAAATTTAAAAATTGATAATTCACTAATACCTTTTAAAGTAGATACAGGTGCAAATGCCAATGTAATATTACATAATGTTATGAAATATTTAAATCACAATAGTTAGCAGCTTATCATTCTATAATGAATGGTTTTCCAGTCAGTATTATTTAAAATTTAATTAATAATAAATTGTATCAAATTACAATCTCTCATATTTACCCAAATGTTTAAAATTTTTGCTTTTAGCAGCACGTTCTTTGTGAATCAAAGACTTTAGAATATGACATGTGAAATTGTCATTTGCAATCAATCAAATACCGAAAAAGACTAAATCGTCATTTTGGCTCGCATTTTAGGGTCAAAACCGAAAGTGCATTAATAATGGGGACTTAACAGTTAAAAAGATTAAAGTAATTCTAAGTATAACAAATGTACAAGTAGAGCCAATTATAGTATGTAATTGTGTTGGGAAATAGATAAAAATTCCAATAAAAAACACTATTAAAGTCAATGACTGGGCACGTAAAAAGCCAAACGTCAAGATGTGTGGATCTAAACGTCAATCTATAGAATAACTAAACAGCCTTATTAAGCTACAAGTTTTATAGCACCGTAGTCTGAGTGTTGTGGATAAACAAATAAGGCATCAACTTCTTCTCTAGATATAATTTGTAAATTAAAAAAGAGGTTTTGATAAGATACTATTAACTAAACATTTTTTACATATAATAGGAAACAGTAAATATAATAATGTGAAATCACAAATAAACTATTTATGTCAATCAAAATCAGCAACGGTAATTGTAAAAATAAATTTAGATAAAACACACGGTGCAAGTTTCAAGTTACCTAAATTTAAATGATCACGCATTCAATTGTTATTACTCTATCCATTATATTTTTTATTGGTAGGATATACTTTGTTAATTGATAAACGTAATTTAATTTATATTTTTTAAACTATTATCTATTAAGCAATCTTTAAAACCACAAAAATAAGAACGGCAAATATATTTTCTATTGTTTTTCATCATAAGTTCTAATCTAATCTAATATAAATATATTTGTCATTAAAAGCGTATAAATAATGATTTGTTTGGTAATACGGCATTTATTCAAAATGAAGATCCTTTTTTATATCTTATTACTTATTTCTGTCGTTTATTGTCATCATGGTAAGTAATTTTTGATCAAAATAACTATTTCATAAAGAATAGAATATAATAGTAATACTTATTTTCAAAACAAGTTACTTATAATAAACATTTTGAATTTTGAATAATAAAAGAACATGCAGCTTTATTTAATATAAATAATATGATGTGCTTAGGTGGTGGCTTTATCGACACAAACATGGAAAAAGAAAGACATTTTTATTTATTACAAGATGAAGACAACAATATAAAGCTGATAAATATATTGCAACCAGCTTTGGAAATCGAAGTACAATATGCAGATATTACATTCTACTACTACAGCCGTGGTAACCCAAACTCTGCTATTAAAATAAGTGGAGATGCTTTTAATGGTATTATCGATTCAGAATATTTTGATCCGGAACGTGTTACTTTCTTTCTAAGTCATGGTTACTCCGATAGTCATCAAAGCTCTGGCATAACTCGCAATAAAAATGCATTATTGGAAGCCGAAGATTGTAATGTTTTCATTATTGATTGGAGTCCTATATCGCACGAGTTTTACACTACTGTTGTCCAAGCGGTACCTCAAATCGGATCCATCATAGCCGCATGTATCAACAAATTTGTTGTAAATTATAATATTTCTTTATCGAAGATTAATCTAGAAGCACACAGTTTAGGAACGCATATTATGGGTTCGGTAGGTGCTCATTTTAATGGAGAAATTAATTCTATTCTTGGTGCAGATCCTGCTCTACCTTTGTTTAATCATAATGATTTAGACAGACGGCTAGATACGACTGATGCAAAATTTGTACAAGTAATACATACTAATGGCGGATTATTGGGATTTAAAAATGCGATAGGACATGCCGATTATTATCCCAATAAAGGTGGTATGAATCAACCAAATTGTGGACCAGATTTATTTGGGAATTGCGCTCATGGCCGCGCTACAGAACTGTATGGGGAATCAATAAGCAATTCAAAATTTAGAGCTGTTTCATGCGAGTCTCCTAGTGATTATGAGGCCGGTCTTTGTGACAACAACCCTGTTTCGTATATGGGTGGTTATTCTATAGACAAAGAGTAAGTGGATAGTAATTTTTAATAGTAATATGATTGATAACTTATTTATTTTTAGGGCTCATGGAAAGTATTATTTAAAAACGGCCGAATATCCTCCTTATGCACTTGGGTAATAAGTTTTTGCAGTTATAATATAACTTTCATTATTACAATTATTTGAAGTTTAGTTTAAACTATTTCTTTATTTTTATTTTGGTAAAATCAATAAATATTATATTATAAAAATGTTAATTTAATTAAATTAAATGTTCCTTTTATTAAAATCTAACATATAGATTAAGAAAATGTAGTAAAAACAGTTTTTTTTATATAAATGTTTCAAAGATCACTTTAAATTTTATCTAGTTTTTGTTGCCGTAACTTGAGTATTCTTACTATTCTACGCGCTTCTCAAATTCTCAACTAGTATATTTAACACCTGCACCCAAGAACGACAGCGAAGCATCTCGGGAATTTGTTATCTAAATATTATTTCCCTAGAACGAAATCGCACACAATAAAAAATCTTGAGCAATTCAAAGAACCATTATCTTGTCGTATAAAAACAAGAATTTGTTATTAATTCAGTCGGTGGAGCTGTATCGCTCAAAGTTTAATGATGTTAGTCTAAACGTAAATTTTACACAATTAATATTCAATTTATTATACTTATTTTATTATTTTTATAAATAAATAATAGTAAAGAGTTAAATGGCGCAGTCTTAAAGGATCAATAAACGCGTGTGATATTTCGGTTGTTTCTAAAATCGGACCAACAAAGTGCACAAATTCGTTGAATTTTAAAATTCTTAATTATTGGAAACCCAATCGCTCCGGGGACGCCGCTAGAATCGCCAACATCCCAGGACGGACCGCAGGAATTTACGTGAATAATAATAGGTATTTATTGCCCTACGGAAAACAGTTCCCAATTACAAGACAGCATACAAAAAAAAGTACCATATACAAGTAACATAAAATAGTAAAAATTCATATAAAATAAACAATTTAAAATAAGATTAACATCTGCACAAAAATAAAAAGTAAAAATAAAAATAAAATTTAATAAAAGCTAGATAACTTGATGAATTATACACTTAAGACTATCACTACAAATATCACAGCAAGGTGGCATATTGTTAAAATTGCTACAAAAATTATCGATTGGCGACTTAAGACCGTAATTAGTACGCGTAGTAGGTAAACTAAAAGTCGGTTTTTGTCGACTGCTAAAAGATGATATATGCAGTCTAATATGTTGTATAATCTCCGGAGAATCGATAATATTATGTAAGAGTTTGTGCACAAAAATAACACTTGCTTTACAACGTCGAAGCTCAAGCGATTCAAACTTAAATTTGTTAAGTAGGTTTAGGTGATCGAAGCCTCTGGTTGGATAATGTCCTTCACTTTTGAAAAATAAATATTTTAAAAATCGGCGTTTTACACCTTCAATTTGTCTTGTTTGATGTTGGTTCTGTGGATACCAAATTAAAGAAGCGTATTCCAATTTAGAACGCACAAAAGAATTGTATAAAGCCTTTAAAGCACTAAGGTCTTGAAAACTATTACTGTTTTGGTGAATAAAGCTCATAGCTTTCATGGAACTTTGTACAACGCTTTGTGATAGTTAAACGTTAGTTTAGTATCAAAGTAAACGCCAAGGTCTTTAAACGTACTTACACACTCAACTGGACAGCTATTAATAAGATAATTAAACTTAATAGCATTAGTTTTTCTTGTAAACGACATAATTTACATTTATTAATGTTTAAATCTAATCGATTAACATCACACCATGAAAAAATTTGATTTAAAATGTTCTGCAATTGAAAGCAGTCGTTGATACTGTTGATTTTTGAGTAGATTTTAAGATTATCTGCATATAGAAGATGCTGACAACTTAGTGATGTGGAAAGGTCATTAATAAATAAGTTAAACAACATGGGTTCTAATATTGCGGAACACCAGAAGTTGGAAAATAAGAATTAGATTTATAATATTTGCAAGTCACATATGATTTACGTTTTTTAAGATAAGATGACATAAGCATAATGGATGAACTGCAAAAACCAAAATCTTTAAGCTTAGCTAAAAGAATATTATGTTCAACTCTATCAAAAGCCATATCAGTATAAATAACGTCAATTTGCCCAGAAGTGTCAAGAGTTTTAGCTATTTTGTGTGTAATAACACACAAATTAGTTACAGTTGAACGTCCTAGAACAAACCCATGTTGATTAATGGAGATATAAGGTTTAACATGGTTGAATATTTGATTATAGAGGATACGCTCAAAGACTTTGGCAATGTGTGGTACGATTGCAATAGGGCGATAGTTATCATTATCAATGTTGTGAAAATTGATATTAGTTTTAGGTATTGGACAAATAGAAGTTATTTTTAGATTATTAGGGAAAGTAGAGGTTGAAATAGATAAATTGAATAAAATTGTGAGAGGATGACAAAACAGAATAGCGCAATCTTTTAATAAAAAAGACGGTAAATTATCATCGCCAGCAGAATTTTTATTTGGAAGGTTTTTAAGAATCTTTAACACAGCATCTTTTAAAACATGAGAAAATGTAAAGTTATGTATATAGCTACTGTTATCAAGGTTGATATTACTCACATCGATTTCCGTTTACTCAAGCAACACCACAACAACGACCAATGCAGCGTCAGAATAAATTTATTTCTCCAGCACAATCGCTACCCAAATATAATCAAATTCAATATCCATATCAACAAAGACTCTATTATCCAACAGCTATGGAAGTGGATAAAAGCGCACAAAAACGCACAGGATTGTCGATTGTGAAAGCACAACCAAAACGACAATGGATATCTAACAAATTGAGATACCAGCTGATAATATCGAATCTTACGATTATAATGTCGATGAATATTAGGAAGACTACTCACCAGCTGATCACCCCGACGACGCATATGATCAGCAAGAACAAATGCCAAACAATGATGATATAATATCTCAGGATTTTCAATGGGACCACCAACATGATCGACCTGTTTAACAATTTCAAATAATGCATATTCACAAACACCTTTACTTCCTTACATAGAATTTGAATGACTAAAATTTTTAGTTAACACTGGTGTGTACATTAATAAATTCAAAATTGTTCAATGATGCGGAACAAAATAATTACCTTTGTCAAAGTCATGAAATTAAAATCAAAACTCTTCAAGGCGTAGAAAAAGTTACCAAATCTACTTTAATACCACAACCTGACATTTTTAATTCTCCTGAACATCATTTATTTGTTTGCTTTAACTTTTCTTCTTCATTTCATTATTCGGGTTTGATTTATTAAACAAACTTGGAGCTTTGTTACATACCAAGCGACAAAAGATCACTACTGATACGGCAGAAATTTTATATAAAATTAACAAGCGCACACATGTTGTTGAACCTAATTTAAGCACAACAATAAATTATCATAGTTGATTGAGTTGACCGTTACTAATTATTGTTAATCACTTATATTTTTTAATTCTTTTCTTTAATCCTTTTTGTAATTATATTAACAAACCATTTATTAGATTATGTTAATGTTTTTAATATTTTTTGTCAATTTAATTTATTTTTTCTTATATATTAATATGTACTGTTTCTTTATTAATGTATTCATGTATTGTCTGAAGAAGGCTGAGGTTCAGCCGAAACTGCAGTCACAGTGTGACAAAATAAATAGTAATATAAAAACATAGTAGTTGTTTTATTTAGTCTTGTAGTAGTTGTATTATCAAATAACAAATATTTGCAATGCACTTGCACTTTTTCCAAAAACAGTAGACCAGAAAGGAAAATTAATTATACCCGAATCTGTAGTTGAGGTTAAAAATCATGAATTTGTGTAGAAACAACAAATTGTAGTCAATCACCAATTCATGTCAAGTTAAACCCAATGAAGCTAACACCAGTAAATAAAGCAGAAAAAAAATTAAAATAGGTTATTATACAAAAAAACAAAACAATTTATCAAAACTACAGGAAGAAAATATTATCAAAAATTTCAAAAATGATCATTTAAATTTAAAAAAATAAATAAAGCAATAAAAACATTACTTATAAAAAATAAAAATCCTTTTTATGTGGAAGGCCAAAATCTAACCTTCACTCATAAAATAAAACATACTCTAATGATTAAATTTTGGATTCATGAATTCAAGATTTATTTTGCTAATTGTTGATTGCCAATTCACGGATATCGTGATGGTGAATATAGTTGCGGTCGGCCAATGTATTTTATTACTAAACGTTAGAATTAATATATGGCACATTAATAAACAATCTTGGGCGGACCCAAGATTATTTGAATCTAGGATTATATTGACGGTTGCATAGTTTTCAACTCGATCCGAGAATTAAGCAAGGTATGCATTGGTCGATCGCGACTAATGATATCCGTGAATTGGCTTAGAGCCAATCAACAATTAATAAAATAAATTTATGAATCTAGGATAAATCCGAGATATAATCTCCAACTATTAGTACGGGCATAAATATAAAGAACACCCCTATTTATGTTAACTTAACTATCGGCGACCGCTGGAAATAAAAAAAGAAAATCAAGAAGCAAACTCTTGATTTACTACTACAGGACATAGTTAGAAAAAGCATATCCGATCTCAAATATTACCGACATCTTGGATAAGCTAGGATGAGCTAATTATATTACGTCACTTGACTTTGCCTCAGGGTACCACCAAATAGAAATGACTGAAGAAGACATGCAAATACAGCTTTCAGTACCGAACAAGAACATTTCGAATTTAAAAGAATGCCTTTTGGTCTCCGAAGTGCCCCTGCAAAGTTTTAGAAGATTATGGATGACGTTTTACGAAAATTACTGGAAGATACTTGCCTCGTATACTTAGACAATATAATTATATTTTTGTCATCTTTACATGATCATATACAAAAACTTATAAAAGTAATCGAACGATTAAAATTAGCCAACTACAAAATTAAATTAGAGAAATGCAAATAAAAAAAAAAAAGAGTTTAAATACCTTGAGCATATTGTAACAGATAAAGGCCAAACCCTAAAAAAAATTGTTCAATCACTAAATTTCCTATACCTAAAACTCGAACAAAGATCAAAAGTTTTCTTGGATTGGTAGGTTACTACCAAAAGTTTATTAAAAACTTTGCAGAAGTAACAAAACCATTTACAACTTGACTAAAGAAAAATGCAAAAGTAGATATTGACAAACCAGAATATATCCGAGCATTTATTCAATTTAAAGAACTCATTTTGCAATACCCATTTTGCAATACCCTGATTTTTCAAAAGAATTTGTTGTCACCACCGACGCTACAGACATAGTCTTAGGAGCAGTGATTTTCGAAGGACAAATTGGAAGAGATAAACCGATTTGATTTGCATTGAGAACACTATCAGAAACAGAACAACGATACTCTACGATCGATTCGAAGGAATTACTTGCAGTCGTATAAGCTGACAAACAATTTTGTCCTTATATTTTTGGACGTAAGTTTACTATCTACACAGATCATCGACCCTTAGTATGGCTATGGAAGAATACAATTTTGAAATTGTATACAAAAGGGGCAAATACAACACTAATGCCGATGCTTTATCAAGAATACGACTTCCAGAAATAAACATCATTACACAAGATGATTTAGACAGTATTACACCAAATGTAGACGACAGTGATTTGATGGAAAACTTAGAAGAACAAGATCTCTGATACAATCCATTCGACAGCAAATCAAGAACCTGCAAAAATTATTGAAACACAAAATACTATTATTGGAAAAATCAATTTATTGTTACTGAAAGCCTATCACAACAACTTGAAAACTCAAATTGAAAAAAAGAAAAAAAAATATAATCATCAACTTTGTAAGAATACCAAGGGATAATTCTGAAAATGCCATATTTCAGCGTGATCAAAAAACATTGTATTTATACACCAAAAAAGACGAATTATACAAAAAACTATGTAAAGAATATAGTGAAAACTTTATCGATAAAGGCCTTCGAGTTATCCGTTGTTTAAAGTGATTAATAATGAAAATACAAAATTGGAACTTATCACGTCATACCACACTGGATTAACAAATCATAGAGGTATCAAGGAAACACTTGAACATCTAAAACGAAAGTATTGGTGGAATGAAATGGAAAAGCAAATAACCCATGTGATAAAATTATGCAACATTTGCAATTGGTTAAAATACAACAGGCACCCTGAAGTACCGCTATTACCAATAACGGAAACACTCGATGCACCTCTTGAAAAAGTATTTATTGATTTATTTTCTTAAAGCAATGAAAAATACTTTACAATCATTGATTCTTTTACTAGAGTAGGACATGCAATAACAGTTTAAAGCAAAAATCCGACAAACATGTTTGATGCTTTATTAACATACTTTAGTTACTATGGAATACTTTAAGAAATTAGATCTGATCAAGGATCAGAATTTAACAACAAACTAATTAAAGAATTAGCATCTCTTTACAAAATTACTTTACACCTTGTTACAGTTAAATATCCAGAAAGCCAATCAAATATTGAACGCTTTTACTTGACACTCTTGGAACATCTTAGATGTTTAGCAGATGACAGCAATATACCATGTGAACAAAGAGTTAGACTTGTATTAATAGCGTACAACAATTCAATTCGTAGCGCTATTGGAATGACACCATTTGAAGCACTTTATGGCCATACAAGAACCAGAAACCCAATGAACCTATTTTATGGTACCACTAACTACCAAGAGTTAATATCAAGACATAAAACTCGTATGTCAATCTTGTACAAAAATATCAAACAAAAAGATACTCTACACAAAAAAGAAAAAAAAAACAAAACAAAAAAATATAGTCAAGACAACAACATGGAGAAAGTAGGAGAACGAATCTATATTAAAAATATTATTAAATGTAATAACATGATGAAACCTTTTCTCGGACCTTACAAGATTATCAGCATAAATGATAATGATACTGTAAAAGTAGAAACGCAAAGAGGTACCCAATCATATTATACAAGACGACTAAAACATGGCATTGTTACAGATGCTGCTGCTATGACGTAAAAATAACATCTTTGGATGGCCCGCTATTTTCCATACATCTTGGAATTGCAAAAAATCAAATAAGTTATTGGATTACAGTAGTACGATGCGACCTTCAACCTTTAGTACATCAAGTTAACAACTAGCTTAATTTACAATATAAACAACTAGAAAAGGCTAGACTAAATATCTACGACAATGAAGAAAAATCACAATTACATTTATTTGCTATAGAGCTTCAAAGCCTACTTCAAAAGCAATTTTAGGAAACCTTGACGCAGAAGATGCCGCAAGATATGATAAACTGATACTAGCTACTAGCCGAGTAGAACTAATCAAGAACAACCAGGCACAGATTCATTTAGCTCAAGAAACTCTTAAGAACTATAAAGCTAATTTTCAAATACTCGCAGAAAATTAAAACAAAACAGCGCAATGCCTTCACAAATTTATTACTCAATTAAATAAAAAGAAACACGTGAAAATAGAGTCACCAAGTTTATGGAGAGCCAACATGTCAGTATTTAACACCATAACGGCAGCTTCGACCATCACCAGCCGACTTTTAACAGCAAAAACTTTCTCTAAATTGCAAACTTACCATCCTGCAATTATATCTGCAAAAGAACTGTTAAATAAATTGAAATTTATTCAATCATCTATTTCTAAACAAAATATTGTATTATTAACTAAAACCAAAAACCTTTATGCTCTTGAAAAAATAATTACTGTAAAAGCTTATGTCAAAACGTACGTACTCACATTTTTACTTGGAATTTTATTAGTCGAACCTACAATTTACCAATACCATAAATTGATTCCATTACCAATCAAGCAAAATCCTGATTACCCTGATTTAAATATTCCACAATCTTACCTGGCAGAAAATAATGATTTTATTGCTACATCAAGAATATCTATGTACAGTCATTAGTTTAGATGCTACAAAACACACCTCGTGTGAATATCAGCTACTACGACATCTGCCAATAACCGCTTGCGGCTACACCAGATGATTGCAACTAGATGCCGAAATTATCTATCCTACAAACTCCAATTGAATTATATTTCAAGCCAATCAATCTGTCTAAGTTTAATGTGATCTTTGCCAAGAAGTAAGAAAATTACAAGGCAACCTGCTTATACAATCGACATCCGAATGTTCATTAAGTCTAGGACACGAAGTTCTACAAACTACATCAATAAAGTTGACCTTGCTGCCAGCAAAACAACCTCAATGGAGATTGGAAAACGTCCATCTAAAAAACCTGCATTTGGAAAGATTGAATGAAACCCAAGGAAAGTTAGCCAAACTTGACGCCCGATTGGAGAAGTTATCCAACGCTTATTCTACGAATAACTAGTGTTTGACAACCTCCTTAGTAACCACGGAAATTGCAATCATTGTTATTATTGGAATATGGTACCTTAGAAGAAAACAACCATCTTTCAAAATGTCAGCAACCCAAGAATTGAAACAAACTCGTCCCAACCCTTGGTTCACTCTAAGAAGGAAGGAGTTAACACCTGCACCCAAGAACGACAGCGAAGCATCCCGGAAATTGGTTACCTAAATATTATTTTCCTTGAAACGAAATCGCTAAACTAAAAAACCTTGAGCAATTTAATGAACCATTATTTTGTCATATAAAAACAAGAGTTTATTATTAATTCAGTCAGTGGATCTGAATAACTAAAAGTTTAATGTTGTTAGTCTAAACGTAAATTTTACACAATTAATATTTAATTTATTATACTTATTTTATTATTTTTATAAATAAATAATAGTAAAGAGTTAATTGTATGTAAATTATATATAATATAACGATTGAAGAGAGGTTTAGGAATAAAGTAAAAAGAGCAGAGTTACCAGGGGCACATAAACACAGTGACCATATATAGGGTCATTATAAAAGTTTGGGATTATGTAACCATCTAATGTACGTTTGTGCCACTCTAGTGAAATAGTGAATTCAAGTTCGGCGTGCGTAAATACAACTGAAATTGAACTGTTAAAACATAGTAAATAGTTTGAACAATTTTTAAAAGGCGGCATATTTAAAGTGATTACATAATCCCAAACTTTTATAAAGAGCGTGTACTTGTGAGTTGGATACAAGGTTAAAAACAGTAAAGAAAGCACCAATACTAAAAAAGTAAGACTAAGGATAAATAGCTAAAAGCAATAGACAAGTAAAAAATAAAAAATGAGATACATATGTAAACTTAAGGTAGCACAAGGTGGAGCAGAAACAGAAAAAAATGAAACATAATTAAAACAGGAATTAAAAAGAAGACATTATTGGGCTAAGAAAGCAAAGAGTGAAAAAGCAATGGTTTGACAATGAGTGTAGGTAGATAGAAAAATTAAAATAGAAAGGGTAGGCACAATCTGGTGTATAACAAAATTAATGCAATGAACTGACACAAAAAATTAAAAAGTAACAGCATAAAAATAGAAGACAAGTAAACAAAAATATTTAAAGATAAAATGATGTTGAATAGATGGAATGAATACAGGAAAAATCTTTATAAAGCAAATAAAATACCGAGCGAGTTGGATGTAGAAAAGAAAAAACTTGTAGATAAAAATAATAGATAAAGACATTATAATAGAAAAAGTGATGTCAACTATAAAAAACATAAAGGTTGGAAAGACTTTAGGGGTAAATAAAATACCGTTAGAGCTGTTGAAACGTCTGCAGAAAGAGCTAATTATGTTATTGTGTAATGGTATTTATAAAAGCGGAGAGTGGCCAAGCAGATTCCTGAAAACAGAAATGATACCAATGCTGCAATGGCAAAAAAAGTAACAAAAAAATGCAAAGAGTATAGAACAATCAATTTGGTAGTGCACACAGCAATGATCTTGTAGAAAATAATAAATAAAAGATTTGCAATAGTTTAGAAAAAAATATGACAAGAACAATTTGGATTTAGAAAAGAGATGAGCGCTAAAGATGCGATTAGTATAGTAAAGAGAATTAAAGAAAAATACGTAAAGAAAGACATAAGTTTAAGTGTGTGTTTTATAGACTTGTTAAAAGCATTTGACTGTGTTCGGTAGAAAAAAATTGGAAATGGAAATTTTGAAATTAAAAGAATAGATTGGAAAGATAGAAAATTGATAAGTAACTTGTATATAAAACAAAAAGTAGCAATAGGGTTAAATAAGAAAAAAAGCAAGTGGTTTAAAGTTTGAAACAGAGTGAAACAAGGCTGTTGTTTATTACCAACGTTGTTTAATACATATGCTAAAAAGATAGTAGTGAAGTGCTGCAACGGGTACAATAAAAAACTTAAAAAAACGAAACCAATGTATAGACTGAGTATAAAACATTTAAAAAGGAGATTGTTTATTGAAGGACATGATCAAAGAAATAATGAGAAAACTAAAAAGAAAAAAAAAATTTAAATAATTGGTGTTCTAAAGAAAGAAACGGACAGAAGACCGAGAAAATTAAAGGAGAAACACGTAGGACTTAAAAAAATCAGAAAACTAATAATGACAATAAATGTGAAAAAAGCCAAACGCAAAGCTTATGACGTTGCTTTATATACATCGGATAAAGTGTGCTTTTTTTACTGTCAGAAATAAATGTGTAAGTAAAATATAAGTTCAATTTTGTTAAAATTTAATCATTGTTGTCTAGCTAATTTAAAAAACTTTGTTAAAAAGGCTGCGTAGTTATTCTAATCCTAGACATAATTTAAATAATTATTAATTTTCAAAAAAGATAGATCAAGTCAATGTTAAAATGTTTATTTATGTTCAATAGAGATAGTGCTATCTACAACTATTTCAATAAATTAGCAATAAATACATTTTTAAATAAAATTTTGTGCTTCTATTTTTCAAATAGAAAATTTTGTTTTTTTGAAAACAAAAAGTTATCAAAAAACCAATAAAAAGCATTGGCTACATATTTATAAAGTCAAGCTCTCTAGTGGTGTTTTCTTTAAATAGCGCTATTCTTGTATTTTTAGTAACATTTTGCTCAGTTTAAATGTCAAAGCAAAATGTCCCAAAAGGTATAATGTATAAAAATTGTAACAAAAATATAAAATCTGCATATTGTTGATCTACATAATAATATATACTGTGTAATAATGTACACTATACAATACAAAAAAGCTTTGTCAAATTTTAATGCCAATAGGTTGAGTCTAAATAGTGCCGCAAACGCGCAAACTTTTGAAATAAGCTTTTATTTGTTATACAACGTTGTTTTCAAATGATGAAAAATTAATCATTTTCTAAACGCGTAATCTTTGTGATTTCAAATGAGAAAACTGACAATACTATTTTTGTGTAAGTTTGACATTATATGACCTTCTTGTTGGTGACATTCAATTTGAAAACATAAAATCTAGTAGAAAACTACACAATATAATAAAAAAAGAATTTAGAAGTTTTTTTGTTGCTTGAATCAATGCTACCTTTTGTGTTGTAGTTTTTGCGCTTGCGGCACTATTTAGATTTAATCAACCAGCACTAAATTTTGAAAATGTTTTTTTTTTTTTGGTGTTTAAACATAGTTCAACAATATTTATAGACAATCATGCTCTCGTATTCTTTTTTTTTTAATTGGTTTTTTCACACATTCATTTACAATCAACTTTTGTCTACCTCTGCATTTTGATGCAAATACATTTTCTTCATAGATTTGCTTTGTTATTTTATCTTTACTCATTTTTTTAACATGAAAACGTAGAAAATACTATTTGTACTGGTCTATTAGTGTTACTTTGAAACCACGTTTGTTTATTATCTACTCATTTCTAGCCCTGTCTATACGAGTTTTTTACCCACACTTCTTAAGTAATCCATTTCAACCACATTTATTTAATTTTGTGTTTTTTTCTACATACCCATGCTTCAGATCTATCCAATGCACTTTTATAAACTGCTATATTTGCTTCTTTGAACAATATTTTATTTTTTGCAGTCATACATAGATTTCCAACTACTTTTTGCAATGCATTTAGTTGTCTCTCAATTTTTCTACCTAAATTACTTTTTTTATTAAACATTCTTTCCAAATACACAAAAGCACCCGCTTGCTCAAAGCGAAGCCTTTAACGTTTAACCTAATTCTACAATTACAGTTTACTTTACTTACATCAAAGACTATGATTTTAGTTTTTGCTACATTCATATTATTTGCTGCAACATTCAATCGGTTTATGGCATTCTGTAGGTCATTTTCATTTTTACATACTATCACAGCAATGCCAGGATACAACAACACTTTTATATTTACATTATCTATCCGTACACTGTTAACGTCTTTAAAAGCATTTGTCCATAAATATATTAAACAATTACTGGGACATAACGCATCCCTGCCTGACACTATTCTATGTTGAACTAATTGCTTAGAATACTATCCACCTTAACGCATGCTCAGCTATCATTATAAACATCAATAATAGCATTTACTAAACGTTCATTTACCCCATACTCTTTAAAATGTTCCACAACATACGCACAGTACACTTTTTTTTTACTGCCATAAATTTCTCAGTTTTTATTTTACGCACTTTTTTAATCAATACTTTTCCAAACATTTTTCTTTACATTCAGTCTTATTGCCTTTACCTTTGTACAAAGAAACAACTACAGCATTCTTCTAATCATTTGGCATTATCAATTTTAACTTTGTCTGCGGTTAGACTATACACCAGTTTTACACTCTTTTTTTGTCTGCAATAAGATTCACATTCTCCTTATACAATTGCTCAAAATATTTTCTTCAGCGCTTTCTGTACCGTACTCATCATTCTGAATACCACAAACTTTCTCTTGCACCCTTTGTTTTGCTTTTTTACCTGCTTTCAAAATATTTTTTTAGTTGCTTCAAAGTTATTTTGCTTTTTTTCCAATTTTTTTGTTCTTATTTGCTTCTTACTTTCATTTACTAATTTTTTTGCATTTAGTTTTTTTTCTTTGTACACATCATGCACACCTACATTTTTCTCTGCAATCCACTTTTTATATGTTTTTATTTTCTTTTTATTCACTGCTTGTTTTACTTGTTTGTTTCACACATTTTTAATGTTTTTATTCGTTATTTCCTCATTCGTTATTTCCTCATTCAAATCTTAATTTTTTTTTTTAAGTTTTTTTATATTTTTCTTTTTTGTTTTTTTTTTTTTAATAAATTTACGACTTATGCCTACTTTTAATATGACAAAATAATTATCAGTTCAACATTCAGTTCTACGTACCGCTTGAGTATCTCTAATTAAACTTCTCAATCTTTCATTATACACCACAAAGTCAATTATAGTTTTGGACTTACACCTATGCCATGAATACATGTGGATAAGTTTTCAACGCACAAACTCAGCAATTTGTTTGCCATTTCTCTTCTTTCTGATTCAACTTTTTAGGTACCAATCCAACCATTCTAATTTTTCAATAAAATTATTCTAAAACCAATTTATACTTTCTTACATGTTGCTAGGATTTAGAATAGTACTTACACCTTGACAAATACTAATCTAATCATCTACACCAGACCACAAAACTTACCGCCATTCATAGTACTCACATGTTTTCTTTTTCTTTTTGTTTTACACGCACATAAAATATCAGTTTTTTTTTATTACTTTCTTTTAACAATTTATGTTTATACTTTTCTTACATTTCAAGTACTAATAGTCCATGTCTTTGCCAAGTTGTTAGCAGATGGGCTCTGTCATTTTAACCTCAGCTGCCCGCTATTGCTTCGGCTACATTTTATCAGTTTAAAACATGTAAACTAGTAAAGTGAAATGACTTTTTTAGTTAAGGCTCAACCTATTAATTTAAATAAGTTTTTAAGCAAGGTTTAACACTATCCGTAATTGGGTAAAAACATATAAGCTTTTATATTAGTTCTAAAGAATTTTGTGATCTTTATATGTTAATTATCATTTAAAACATTTTAGTTTGCTAAGTATTTTTTAAAATTATGTTTGGTGTATTTGACTACTAGTTTATTTGATATTTCAATGTCTAGAAGTGTTGATAAATTAATTTCAAAATTTAACCAAAATATTATATAATTGCTTGTTTTTTTTTTTTACTTTTGGACTTCACGGTATATTATCTAATACAAATAATGAAAGAAATTGCTTGGTTCAATAGCATACAATAAACGATGGGTATTATAGTTTTTGTGTATCCTGCTATAAACTGTCAAAAACGCTAAATTCTATGCACGGAATGCCAAAAATAGCAAAATTTACCCCCAAGTTTTGAAATAGACGTCAAAAGATGTTTCAAAAACAAGTTCATTATTAAAAACATTGCCAATTGATGTCCGGCAATTTTTTATTAATTATTCTATGTCATAAAAATGTGCTAATATAAATTGTGTTAATTTGTATATAGTAAATAATTATATATTAATTTATTATGAAAACACAAATATATAACAAGTGGCGACAAGGATAATAGTAAACAAAATAATAATTCATAATAATTATTATTGTATTAAATATAACAACATAATGGCTAGTGATAGTAGTGTGGGACATCTGCGAGAATTCAATCTTCAGATTAGCGATTGGAGTATTTACAGAGCAAGGTTAGAGAATTATTTTTTAGCTATCAAAACTGATAGCATTAAAATAAAACGTACTATTTTGTTAAATACTCTAAATGAGGAAGCTTATAAATTAATTTATAGTCTAGCTTTACCGGTAGTTCCGGAAGAAAAGCTTACAAAGACTTAATAGTGATATTAAATGAACACTATAAATCACAAATGTCTTTATTTGCAAATAGATTTAAATTTTATAAAGCAAATCAAATAGAAAATGAATCGGTGAAAGAAGCGGCAAATTGTGAATTCGGCGGAACAGAGATAGAGATGGTTTTACGAGACAAATTCATCACAGGATTTGATAAAAGTTCAGTGCAAGAGCGATTATTTGAAGAAAAAAAATCCATAAGTTTTTTGGAATGTGTGAATATTGCGAGTGCTAAAATGACCGCGCATGAAAATTCATACAAGGATATTATCAAGACGGAGCCGGGAATTCATCATATCAAGGCGCATGTCAATCACGCTGAGTATAAGAATCCAGGAAAGAAGGAACATACGTCACAGAACATGGCGCACGTATTAACTTCAAGCAGTTGTCACGTGTGTGGTCCGAAAAATCATAAAGTAAATAAGTGTTACTTTAAAAACAAAATTTGTTTCAATTGCAATAAAAAAGGTAATTTATCGCCAGTTAAAAATAAACATAGAAATTACAATCAAAATTTTATAGAATCTACTTCTAATGAATTATTTTCAGTCGAAGCTAACTATTCCAATAATGTTGGACCAATTGTATTTTTAGTGGAGATTGAAAATATTTTGATAAACTGTCAAATTGATTCCGGAAGTTTAATATCAGTAATGTCTTATGAATTATGGCAAAATAAATTTAAAAAACATAAAATGTTATCAACTAGCAACCAATTTAATTTCTTTAATGACGATAAAGTTTTTCCAGAAGGATTTTGCAAACTTAATATTAAATATAATAATAAAAATAAAGATATATTATTTTAAATTATCAAAAACGGGGACCTCCAATATTAGGTAGGGACTTTTTAAAATTGTATAATTTAGGTATAACTGAAATGATTAATTATGTAGATTTACCACGGGACTTGGAACATTTGGTAAAGAAATATGAAACAGTATTTTCTGAAGGTCTTGGTAAATTTACTGAAGGTAATATTACCATACAATTAAAAGGAAACTAGCTCTAAATATTTTAGACCGCGACCGCTACCGTATACTTTCTGTAATAAGGTAGAGGAAGAGTTAGACAGACTTGTAAAATTAGACATTATTTATCCGGTTGATTATAGCAAATGGAGAACTCCAATTGTTCCAGTTTTGAAAAAGGACGGCAGGGTGCGTACTTAAAGTGATTATAAAGTAACAATTAGTCCACATATAGAAATTGATAAATATCCTTGCATTGAAGATCTTTTTCAAAAGCTGCAAGGTGGAGTTTGGTTTACAAAATTAGATTTGTTACAAGCTTATCAGCAAGTTGGCTTAGATGAAAAGTCAAATGAATTAGTGACAATATCTACCTATAAAGGATTATTCCGATACAAGAAGGAGTAATATGTTCCTTAGACGATATTTTAATTAGCGGTAAAAATAAAATAGAGCATAATAAACGTATTGAAACAGTATTAGAAAAAATTGGTTTGAAACTAATTGTAGATAAATGATCATTTTTTTAATCGAGAAAGTAATATATTAGCAATAAAAAATGCACCAATTCTTACAAATGTTACTCAATTAAAATCAATATTGGGTTTAATTAATTATTATGGTAAATTTGTAAAAAATTAGGCAACAATTTTATATTCTTTATATAATTTACTTAAATTAAATGTGAAGTGGAACTGGTCAATTGAATGTAATCAGGCATTTAAGAAAATTAAAGAACTTTAAACTTCATCAAAGGTTCTTATACATTTTAATCCTAATTTAGAATTACGATTAACTACTGATGCTTCAGATTATGGCATCGGAGCTGTTATTTCCCATGTATTATCAGATAGAATAGAAAGGCCAATTGCTTATGCATCAAGAACTTTATCAGTAGCAGAGAAAAAATACTCTCAAATTGAAAAGGAAGCTTTGTCTATCATTTTTGGTTTATGTAAATTCAATCAATACGTGTATGGATGTCATTTTATTTTTGTGGCGGATCATATACCATTAGTTTCAATTTTTAATAAAAAAAAAGAAATTTCTCAGTTTTCAGCTAACTAATATTATCAAATTATAATTATGATATAGTTTATGATCCATCTAGTCAGAATAAAGCAGATTTCTCATTACGATTTCCTGTAAAAGAGGAACTAAACAATTGGGAAAACATGGATGTTAACTATTTTAGTTATTTTAAAAACAATGAGGACATTTCAATTAATTATAATAAAGTGATGGAAGAAACAAAAATCTATAAAGTTTTAAGCAAAATAATTAGTTTTGTAAAAACTAGTTGCCTATATGATGCAAAAAATAATCTTAGTTTAAAACCATATTTTAAATATTGCAATGAATTCAGCATTGAAAACAATTGTTTAATATGGAATAATAAACTAGTAATTCCTTCTACGTTAAGGGATAAAGTATTAAATGAATTGCACAAATGGGCATAGTCAAAATGAAAAGTTTGGGTCGTTTGTACTTTTGTTGGCCTAATTTTAATAAAAACATTGAAAGCATTGCACAAAATTGCATAACTTGCTTAAAAAATAAAAATAGTTCTACAAAAATTCCTTTAAAATTGTGGAAGTAGCCTACAGAACCATGGAGTAGACTTCATATAGACTTTTTAGGACCATTCTTAAATCAATATTTTTTTGTAATAATTGATGCTCATTCAAGTGAATTGAAGTTTTTCCAATGATACATTACAGCTAACTCAACCATTAATGCGTTACGTTCCACATTATCTAGGTTCAAGTTACCTAAAACGATAGTTTTTGATAATGGCAGTCAGTTGGTTTCTCAAGAAATGAAAAACTTTTTAAATAAGCATGACATAACACATGTTACGTCTGCGCCATTTAATCCATCTTTGAATGGTGCAGCAGAGAATTGTGTGAAAAGTATTATAAAATGCAATTAGAAATGCATTTGTACGCAATGAAAATACTAATATCAATCTGATATTAAATAATTTTCTATTTGATTATAGAAATACTCCTCATTTAACTACAGGGGTATCACCATCTATGATATTATTAGGTAGATGTGTACAAACACGGTTTGATTTATTAAGACACACGGTTAATAAAAACATAGAAGATAAAGTTACTTTTATGTAAGAAAAGCAAATGAAATACTATAGAGGTGCCAGGAAAGTAAAGTTCTCTATTAGGGAAAAGGTACTAACTAAAGATTATAGACAATTTAATAAAGTAAATTGGATAAAAAGTGAGATTTATAAGATCATTGGGTATTGTACAAAATTTGATTAAAATACCTGAATTAGAGAAAACTTGGAAACGTCATACCAATCAGATTTTAAAATATAATAAAAACATTAATATTTCTTTACCAAGTCTTAGTTCTGATAATAAATATGATTTAATTGAACCATGTCTTGTCAGTCTGATGGTACAAATAGTGAGAATAGTGTCGAAATAGCTAATACCAATAATAACGTAAATACTGACGTTAGACCAAAACCACCAGATAGATTGACATATGATTAATAATAATTTATTATATTGTTAATGTAAGAAGATAGAATTGATTTGTTTTGAGTATTTTGTTAAGGGTTTAATTTAAGTGGGAGGACTGTAATGTATTCCATAATATAAATATCATAGTATGTATAATGTACTTTTGTTTATGTAACTAGGACAATGTTTGTTTAAATATCATAAAAATCTGCTAATAAAAAATGTGTTAATTTATATATAGTAAATAATTATATATTAATTTATTATGAAAACACAAATATATAACACTATATGAAATGTCATTAGTTAATTTTGGATTGGCAATTATCCAAATAGCTTGTTTCTGAATAAAGTTGAGAAGGACGGTGAGATGGCTCAGTTATAGAGCATTAGCGTGGCACGCTAACAGTTTGGGGATTGATCCACGAATATAACTAAAATAATAACTTGCTCTTTATCTACCGGGGTGATTAGGAAGTCACCTAATAAGCCGTTGGTCCCATAAACCCCCTTCAAACAAGTCGTAAGACTTCTGGGGCGATGTTAAATAACAGTAAAACGCGCAATAAAGAAGAAGAAATAATGTAGTTTCCAATGCTCTTTTTTATACTTGGAAACAATATTTAAGTTTTATATATATATGCAAACGTTAAACAAAAGTTAAAAACTATAAATTGTTTAAAAATTAGTATGTGTTCCTATTTAAAAAAAAAACAACAAAAAAAACTCCAACAATTATTGCCCAATTTCATTACTTTTTGATTTATCTAATGTGATAGAACAGATTATGTATAATCAAATTGTTGTTTTTTTTGAAGAAAATAGTTCATAACAAACAATATGGTTTTTGAAAATTCGAAAAGGAAAAAGTACAATTGATTCCATATATAGCTTGGTTGATGAAATATCTACTACGTTTAACAAATTTAATATTGTTGTTGCTACACAACTGCACTTGTCAGAAGCATTTAATTGCATTGACCACTCAATACTAATTTGTGCTATAATTTTGACATATTTATGAAATAGAAATCAGTGTGTTATGTTTCTAAATCAAAAATATAACTATTTACCGGTTGAACAAGATTTAATTTTAGGACCGTTGTTATTTTTAATGTTCATCAACAATTTTAATTTTAATTTAAACTACAAAGTACTATTATACGCTGACGACACAACATTCTTAAACAAAGAACCATGTTTGGTTGATCTTGTTGCCAACAATATCAATTTGGAGAAAGCTTGCATCTGGTACTCTAACAATAAGCTGACCCTGTATAATTTTAAAACTGTTAACATGTTTTTTACTCTAACAAATGGCCAAGTAATTGATAACTGTCAAACTAGTACAACATTTTTAAGTGTACGAGTATGTATAGACAAAAGTGTCAACTGAAAAGATTATTTTAATTACATTTTAATCAAAATTTGCAAACACGTCTATCTTCTGGGACATATGTCAATGTCAGTATTGACCAAAGTACAAGAACAAAACAGTTTTAAAATTTTTTTGTGCTTGTATATTAGAAAACCATTTTTTGGATGTATAGTAATATTAACAAAAATGTAACAAATAAAACATTTTTTAAGTACAATATGCAAAGTAAAAATGGCTTTCGTTCACATAAATGTAAAAAATTTGTTAGGCACTACTGTGTACAGCTTTACCTAGTACCTGATGTTATCAAAAACATGAAACGTATTGTTCTAAAAATACAGTTAAAAATTATTTTTTAAATAAGGCGCAAACTACACCATTCAAGAATGAAGCATTTTATGATATTATTTTTTTTTAATGTTTAATGTTATGTCTATTTTTTATGTATTAAATATTATTATGTATGCATTATATGCTATTTTAAGTGTTCTTTTATGTAAAATATTTTATATTTTTATATTTGTCTTGGCGTTTGTAAAACCATGTTGCTATCAAAAAATAAATTTATTATTCTTAGAAACAATATATCATTAATTATTTTTCATTTCAGGGAAAAAAAAAACAGTAAAAAAATTGTGTTTACTGGTTTGCCTTCTCAATAAACTTGTTTGAAAAATCTAGTTGTAGACTTATTTTGCATTGCATCTTGATAAGAGCTCTGATGTTAGTTTATTGTTTCATTTTGGCTGCGTTTTTATATAAAAAAATTGAAGTCTGTTTTCAATATTTTCAAAAAATAATAATTTTATTTATCTTTGTGAAATTATTTGCTAATTCGCAATAATTGGAAGTTTTGCAAAAATCAAATAACGGGCACACCTATACTGTTTAAATGTAATTTTACAGTTTTCTACTTGCAATTTGCTTATAAAATATTTTCTAAGAAAGTTTTATTTTTAAACACTGACTTGATCACATACTTTTTTGGAAAATTGATAAGTGATTTTTTTTAATCTAGCATTATATATAGTATATATAAATAATATAAATTTAGTTGTTAGACTTTGATTTAAAGAAAACATCTTGCAAAATTATATAAAGTTAATTTGACAGATATTTTCTTGGCAATACAGAGAATTATATAAACCAAACATATTTCTTTTATAAATAATCAAACGAAAGACTGGTTTGCCATCTAGTTGCAATTTTTAATACTAAAATGTCCGCATTAATCGGTATCATTTTTGCATTTATGCAATTGGCAGTCATTTCGCGGCTATAACTGCCAATTGCATAAATGCAAAAATGATACCGATTAATGCGGACATTTTAGTATTAAAAATTGCAACTAGATGGCAAACCAGTCTTTCGTTTGATTATTTATAATATCAATTGTGTTCATAAGCACAGAAATATTTATTCAAAATTGTCTTCGCTATCATGCGATGCCGTGGTCGTACAAGGCATACTGACGAGGTTTGTAGAACCGAAACAATTGTCTATGCTTGACCCTTGGCCGCTGTGATTCGATTGACTGATTTTGAATAAATTATTAATTCATTTCATATTTCTTTTACTTGCCATTATAAACTGGTCTAGTAAAGACTTTCACAAAATAAATCTTTAAAGCAGATACAAGCTTTTGTTATTTGTAACCGCTATTGCAAGTATAGTATATAAAATTTAAAAAAATATTTATGCAATTTAAAAATGTATTATATTTGGTAGGTATTGTCAAATTATTAATTTTATATCTATAATCTTTTCAATAATCTAAAGGGTAATTAAAAAAACTCTTCTTTGCTAGAAGTAACGCAAACGTTGCAAATCTCTGATATAAATGTTTCTGTAGAATTAACTTTATAATTATGTTGATTTTTAATTTCATATGTATTGTTCTAAACTCCGAGTAAATATGACGTTCAATTCAATCTTTATTACTTAAAATCTTTGTTTTAGGCCGCAACGTGAAATTCGTTTGATCTAGCGTTTTCTCCTCTGGCGTTACATAAATTAAAAAGTTTTTTACAATCTAAATTTTAAATAAAATTTTCTAATTTGTTATATTTTTGCTAAAAATAAACGTTGCCATATTTTTAGAATTCTATTGTTTATCAACAATGGATTTATTTATCAATAATCACATACAGTTAATTCACCTGCTTAATGATTACGTTATCCAGGAATACATTATGCAATAAATCTGTTGTTTAAAAATTAATTAAAATTTAACATTATATTAAAAATATTAATTTAAATATTGAATTTTCCATAAAATAGTAGCAAAATTAATAACCAACAGATTTATTGTAAATTTTTTATATGTAATTTACTGGCGCGGTTGCCTAAACTACATAATAACCTTTAATCTAAGTAATGATTTTGAGCAATTGTAATAAAAACGAAAGGGTATTGTTATTTTTAACACAATTATTATCTGTGGACTGTGTAAGCTCAATGTAATCAGCATAAAACACGTGCTCGTAGCTGATATTACGGCGGTTTAACATGAAGCAATTGTTTGCCAGATGGAGTCCAACTTATCTAGAATATTATGTTGCATATACTAGCACTACACTTTTTTAAAGACAATGTATAGTGTCAGATTTACTCTCACGAGTGCCTACCGACTAAACGAGATCTGCTGATGAGTAGCAGGTGCCTTACCGTAGGCTAGCTCTCAGTTTTTGGTAAACCGGGCAACCCTTGTAACTAGCGGTGTGCCAAACTTTTTGTTAGATTTGCACGCAAAGCTTAGATAGATTAGAGCTCCGGCGCATTTGACTCACGCATATGTTTTTTGCGTGATTTTTGTTTTTAGCTTTCTTGAACATACAGCATTGGGAAGGTTTTCCCGTCCATTCCTTTGAGAGTAGTTAAAATTGAATTGTACTCATGAGCAACAAGGGCTTCCTTTTGGTCGCGCCACAGCTGCTTAACTTGGTCTTTGAGGGCGTTGATTGTGTCGGTTTGTCCCTTCACCAGTGCGTTGATTTTGGTGGCTTATTTTTTAATTTTTTTTTTAAGATTTGGACAATTTATATTTTACGGTATTTCTAATTTTTGCACCGTTTTTGTGTCAGATTTTTTTTGTTGGTTGGTTTTCATTCAATGTAGACGCTGTCATCAAAAGTAGAAGTAGCAGATTTAGTTGATCATAACTTTTTTGTCATTATAAATCAAAAGAAAAGAATTAAATTTTTTCAATCTTTCTTTTGGGGCTTTTTTTAATCCCATGAGTGATTTTATGAATTTTTAAAACTTCAAACTTTTTATTAAAACTTGCTAAAATTTCTTCAGTTTTGATATCTGCTTTTTTAAAACTCGCATCACGGTGTTCTAAAAACTACAAAATAATTGTTTTTTACAAAGTTTAGTTAAAAATTGCTACTAAAATATGAGCAATGTTTAAAGTATGCCAATTTTAAATGTGTGTTTTTTATATGAACGGTGTTTGTGGCTTACGCGTAAGTTTTGGAAAAAAACTCATCTAAGTCTAAGTTATTTTGCGGCAAATGATACGTACTAGCAGATTATCATAATAAGTGAATTTAGTTGAATGTAGCTAAGACTTGGAATTTTTGTTCTCATTTTTTTTTGTCTGTGTATGATTTTTGCAACAAATTTTGGAAAAGCGATGTTAAATTTGCTGCATCCATTTACACTAACCTTACCTAACTAAACTTAAAATAAAATTGGTTGATTTTTTGTAATCAATTTTGAAAAAATGTCATATTTGACTAAAAATTGATTAACTTTTTTGTTTTTTAGTTTGAAAACTTGCGCTTAGGCTGCTTTGATACATAAAGAGTAGACGCTGGTTGCTGTTTTTGTGTTTTTTTATGTTAAAACAGCGTATGTAAGAAAGAATTACCTGACAATACACCAAGTGGAATCCACAATAGTCATTAAAACAAAAATGTTAAAGAACTTTTAAACTGTGAAAAACGGTTGTGGCAAACTAACGTTTGTGCTGGGTGCTAGTAACATTTAGTGCCACAATTAGCAATTATATTAAGTATACTCCACGTAATGTTTGCTCAATAAAAATGATTGACTGGTTAGTTTACGCGTTTTTAGAAATTTTAATTATAAATTATAAAATTGTTTCAATTGTAAATATGTAAACATAATAAAGCTTTTAATGCTACTACTATAGCAAACGCATAATTAACGTAAAAATTGTATCATTTGTTTAACAAAAAAACTAGATAATAGAATTTTATTACAATTTTTAGAAAAAAATCATTCAAGACATTGAAGAAAAATTACGACAAAATCACATAATGTAGGTATTGCCAGTACAGCTAAGTTACTATAATTGGTTGAAAGACATAATACATTGTAGCGCATTTTTATCAAAAAGAGTTTTTCTAACTTAAGTTAACAATAATCTTTTTGAAAAAGCTTGTTTTTGCTTGTTAAGGACAAGTTCTACATTAACCACAGTTTTTTCCCGCTAATTTATTTTTGAACGGAAAAAAAGATTAAACTATTTTTATTGATTGAATACCTTCTATTAACCAATCAAAAGTATGTTTTGTGTTTTAGACATCTAGAACACAATACATAGTTATAATCCAGAAACCATTAATAAAAAAATCTAAAGTTTTTAAATTTGGAAAACTTAAAACAATATATTTTTGCAAATTTTACTGACTGTTACACTGTATTTAAAAAAAAAAATAACAAATGTTTTTACACAATTTTATTATCAGTATTAACTTAGAAATACTTGAATGAAATTTATTTAGATCTTGAAGTCATTACAATGAAAAGTATTTCAACTAATTTCAAAACTGGTATAAATTTCTGTCAACATCAATCTCAGATCAAAGATAAATAAAATTTAAATTAAAACACACATAAAATAAAAGATAAATGATTGAATAATAAAAACTGAAAAATTGAACAATAGGTTGTATTGTAAAGTATACGTGCTTTTGTTGTTTTAAGTGAACCAAGAAGTGCTAATAAAATTATTAAAATTAGTGTCTGCTTTGGAAGCAACTGATATACTAATGGAAACTTATTTCTTATGCTGTATCACACCGGTACAAGGCTAATGCAATGATGTATCGCTGACCCTATTAAGAAATGCTGCCCACCACGTTGTAAAAAACGCGTATAACTTCAGAAAACAATTAGAACCGTCTTGTTGTATAGGGCTAGGAGGATATACCTAAAATAGCAAACATTGTTTTTTTTTTTGGAAAAACAATTTTATAGTATAAATCTTACCTACAACTATACTCAATAAGACATCTAAGTTAATATTAGAATGTAATCATGCTTTTACTTGACATTTTTATTAGACAACATAAAGTTGTGTTTCTGAAAGAACACTAATGAAATAAGCTGATGGTTTGGTGCGCAACATCTTGAGAGTTGATTCTCAGGATTACTAAAAGCAAACACAATACAATGCTACATTTGTAAACTGACAAAAAAAGTAATGATTACTTTAAATTAAAAAACAATTTACTATTACTTTAAACTTTCTAAAATCATCCTGCAAATTATAAAACAAAATATTCTCAATAGAATGAAGGTACCACTGAATGAGGTACACAAACCTTAATAAGATTTAAGTACAGCAAACATTATTTGACTCTCTAATACAAACTTACAAACAATACTTTGTACAAATTTGAGTTAGAAATTAAATCTATACTATCGTCGATTTAAAAAATCTCTCTTAAAAGTTTTGGTCCTACATCTCTGTACTGTTTAGGCTTAGTAGTAATAGGTAAAAATGCTTTAAAAACAGAAGTAATAAAATAGAAATATAAAAAAAGATACCTAAATTTACATTTTTTTGTAGTTGTATTTTTATTTTTACTTCATACTGTCATTTATGAAACAGAAGAAAACATACGACGTTGCGTTGTTGCGACTCGCCGGTTAATTACTTTTTGAATGTACCAACCGGAGAAGTGCATTTGTAACCGCTCTTGGAAGGAGTTTGTTTGGTATGTCAAATTTAAATATAATAAGATGAATTGTCAAGAATAATTATGAAAATAACTAGTAAACATTTTAGCAGTTTTACAGCTGACTTTCTTACGGATGGCTTCCTGCAAAATTATATAGCCAGTTGTTGAAGACTTTACTTCTAATGCTCGTTTTAAAAAATTTAGTTATACTTTTTCTATAATTGTTTTTTTTCACACTCCAGACTTCTGCTCCATATAACATAACACTTCTAATATATGCATTCCAAATTACCATTTTTACTTTAAAACAACAGCTACCCATGTTTTTTTACTTACATATTGCTCTCTATTAGACCCATTACTGGCAAACATAAATCCTAAATACTTAAACACTTTTACTTGTTTAATCAATTGACCATACATTTTAAACTCTTTTAATTTGCTTTTTCTTTCTTTTTTTTCAAAACAGCATCTATTTAGTTTTGTAAACATTTACTTCTAATTTTTTTTGTTTAAAAAATTTATTTACTCTTTAATCATTTCTTTTATTCTACTACTTGTTGGTGCCAGAATTACGACATCATTTTTGTCGTAATCCTCTAGTCACTCTAAACTTTTCACTTCTACATTTACCCACTTTTACTCGACACCAAGTTTCCTTAGATATCTTATTTACTGAGTCTATTACATGCTCTGATACACCTTTTTTTTTAAACATTCTAAAAGTATACCTCGCTTGTGTCATACGCTGCTTCTTCTGTTCTAACTATTAATAATAATATTAATAATAAACATGGTAAATTATAATTTTAAATTTTACATTTTATTATAGATTTGCTGCAAAAAAAAAACAATAACAATTGTAATTTTAGAAAAAGAACATATAGCACAATAAATAGTTCACTAAATTGGGAGGTAATGAAGTAATAATCTTAAAATTTAAGCAAATATTTGGACAAAAAATTCACAATTTAATTTTAAACTTTAATATACGATTGAAAGTTTTGGATTTTCATATATTTTATAACACTGGAAATTTTATTCTTTACGTTGCAAAAAACTAATTTAAAAAAAAAAAGAGTCAAATTGCGCGAGTTGTGTTTAAAGTTTTATGACACTCAAAAAACTGCCCACTTAACAACTCAGTCGCTTTGATTAGAATATCACTTGCTTTTTGTGATGAAATAAGCAATGATGTGTCATCAGCATGTATTACACTGTTTTTAATTAGCATGTAATTTGTATATGTAATAAAAAGTAATGAACGCAATACCATTTCTTGTGGAATTCTTTTTATTTACTACATATTTTAGCGCCATAAAGTAGTCGGCTGTTTTCTTCTTTTTCTAAAACCCGTTTGTACTTCTGAGAGAATCTGCTTTTTGTTTACTTCTAATTGCAGCATTCTTTCTACCATTTTTGTGTGTATTCTTTGGTTCTATTTTACCGTTGTCTCCAGATTTAGCAGATTTTCAAAATATTTTATTCAATTTTTTATTTCTATCTTTTTAGGAGTCGTCTTTTTTCTTTGATTTCTGTCTTAATATAGTTTTACACGTTTCTTTTTTAATTTATTTTACTCACTTTGTTTAACTTTTTTATTTTCCACTATTTTTCTCTTTGCTTGCACTTTTCTTTAATTTGTTTATTACTTTGATTAAATTTTGTGATGCTACTTTTTCTTTGTTTCAGTCTCTAAGATTATTCTCAATTCATTTTTTCGATCTTTGCTATCTTTTTGTTTTGTTTCGATTTAAGTTAATAATTTTTTTTTAATTGTTTCCTTTATTATGTTTTGATTTCAATACTGATATGTTTTCTATGTCTATGTTATTAACTTTATTTTTGTACTATTTTATTGCGTTTTTGTCTCAAGTTAATATTATTTTTTATTTTATTTTCAGTTCTATTTTCTGTGCAGTTTTCTACACTTTATTGTAACAGCATGTGATCAAATTTCATTTTCTGTCCTACCTCTTTACTTTGTACCGTTGCTTGCGCTTTTTTGTTTATTATCACATAATCAATAACTGAATGCTCCTCTTACTCCAATATAAGTTAGAAAGTAAGTTAACTTATATTGGAGTAGGATTCTTTAATTGAGCTGTTTAGTATTTTTCTTTTTTTTTACCTACCCGTTTTAACTATTTCTATTCATTGCTATTTTAATTTTGTCTTAAAAATTTTTTATCATTTTTATTCCATTAACATAAATAAACTGTTTTATTATACAAACATTTCAATTTCCACCTATTGTTGTTTTCCAAACTTTTTGTATTTACGCCGATAATAATAAACGTTTATTTTTTGCTTTTTGGCTTTGAAAATTCTACAACTTAACATAACATTTACCATATAAACTTAATTTACTTCTAATATTACCTATAATCTTAATTACTCTAAACCCTGTCTATAATTAATTATTTATTAGTTCCGTATCATTTTGTTTTTTTCTTTTTGTTACCGCTATTATCCATTTTATTCCTCTTCCATCTTCTTTTAGTACTTAATTTTTTCTCATTTGTTCTTCTCTCATCTCATTGCATATTAGCATGTGTTCTATGTTTTCCATTGCTTCTCCACACATCCTACACATTTTTTTTTCTTCGTTTATTCAAAATTTACACACTTTCTCTTCATTTCCACATCTGAATCTTGCAATCAATCTTTTTTTCATTCTTTTAATACTTACACTTTCTAGGTACTTTGGTAGTGCATCCGTTATAATATGTACATAATTTGAATTGTACCTAGATTCATTTATCCGTATTCTACGCTCTTGCACCTCTATCTCTTATTATAATTTCTTTTCATTCCACATACTTCTATTTATTTTTAATACTTTCTCACTAGCATATCCATTTTTGTTAAAATATTTTTCTCTGCTTGTTCCCATTTTTCCGCATTTTCCTTTCATTTTTTTTCTTCAAGCATTCTTGTAATATTTTACATTCATTTCTTTCTCACACTTTTTCTTCATACCTCATTGCTTGCTTTCCTGCTTCTACTCTTTATTTGTCTATTTTAACTTCTTCCATTACAATGTATGCTGGGGTCTCTTTGTTTACTCTTAATACTCATTTCCAGTATTTTGTTTGAATAGCCTCTAATTTTTCCTGCTTTTTCCACCCTCACATTTCCGATCCGTACAATAACATACTTTTTACCAAACTTTTAAACATCATTTCTTTTACTTTCATAAATTCAAATTTTCGATATCGCCGTTTGGATATTCTCATTATTTCCCCCTCTTATCCAATAACGGCTATTTTCGGTCAATTTGAAAGTTCTAAATGCGTGAAACTAACATACTTCTAGCCGGCCGATGGGGACCCAGATTTTTTGTGTCAAGCCACAGACCCCAGTAGATTGTCGGCCAAAGCGGAAGTCCGTGCTTTAAGGGGTTCTCCTTCGGCGATCAAAAGAGTCGAAACATACCAAAGGGGGGGTCTTTCTTCTTTTTTGACTCAGATTTTTTCAATTTTAAGATAAAAAGGTCGTTTTTTTTGCATTTCCTGACGTAAAATTAACCCCTGATTACGATTTTGGGGGTCCGACTCCGTTATTCCTAGCACCATGGCGGCAATTTTAAAATAACCGCTAAAAACACAATTCCCCATACTTGTCCTACCGCTTTATTAGCTTTTTTTTGTTATATTTTTTATGTGTTCATTTTCATTATTGTTTGTACAAAAACATATCCTAAATATTTAAATGACTTTAGTTCTTCAATTTCTTTTCTATCCCATTTCCAGTTTTCTACTCTGCGTCTTCCTTCTTCTTTTCTAAACATTATCATTTTTGTTTTATTTACATTCACTTTCAACTTTTTTTTTCTAAAATATTTATCCAGACATCTAATCATTTTGTTCATTTTATTTTCTTGTTTTGCTATAATCGCCATGTCGTCTGCATAAGCCAGCGACCACACTTTCTCTCTGCCCACCACCACCCTACCCGTCTGCGCCCAACATAGCATATCTTCTACATCTGCAATGTATGCCGCAAACAAACTAGGGCTGCGTAGGCATCCCTGTCTTACACCTTTTGTAGTCCAAAATTTATCACTCATTTTGTCATTTATTCAGACCCTGCTAACTGTTTCCACGTATATTTTTTCCATTCTTTTTACTAGATGCTTATTTATTCTTCTTTTTCTCAATAACATCCACAATTTCTCTTTACTCACACTGTCAAATGCCGCTTTTAGGTCTAAGAGTAATGCGTACAACTTTTTTCCCTTTTCTGCTATTTCCTATTCTACTATATGGTGTAGTATGTATACATTATCCATGGCCCCTCTTTCTTTTCTAAACCCGTCCTGTTCGTTTGGCAATATTCTATTCATCTCTAGTTTTTCACTCAGTTTTTCTTCTAGTTCCTTTTTTATGTATCGGACATACAAGACCTACTCTCCACTGACTAGGAAACCCTTTTCTTTTCCATACTTTATTTATTATCTCACTCAGTCTTTTGATCAGATCTTCCGTACCATACATCTATGCTTTATTTTGTATTCTATCTACACCTGGAGTTTTTTGTTTTTTTTAGTATTTTTATTTGCTTTCATACCATTTCTTTTATTATTTCATCTACATTTTGTTGCAGTTGTTGTGTTGTCATTGGTTGTCTATTGGTTTTTTTGTTATAACCTTCATACAATTTTAAAAAGTGCATCCTCCAGTTTTTCATTAAAATTTGTTTGCTTTTTCTTCTTTTTCTTTGTTTATGTATTTCCATGCAGCTTCCTCATAACGTATTTCTTTTATCTCTAATCCCTCTTTTTTTTATACATTGCCTTGGTTTCTTTGCATTTTTCTTCGTATACCTTTTGCGCCTTCTGATATTGTTGTTTAGTTGCTTTATCATTTTTCCAATATTGTAGTACTTTTCTGGCTTCTTTTTTTTCTGTGTGCATTTTGTGTTTCACCATTAACATTTTACAAACGTTTCTTCTGTTCGTATAAACGATTTCTTTATTGTTGCGTCTGCGATTGTGTTTTCTAGTTCTGCTATTTGATGTTCTGCGCTTTTTTTTCGGAAATGTTTTTTATATAAATTTTGCTTGTACATTTCTGCGCTTTTTTGTGTCCATACTATTTTTGTTGTTTTCCAATCTCTATCTCTTGCCACGCTTTTTCATTAACCATTACGTAATCAATTACTTATTGTACCTTTGCTCTTATGTAGGTATAATCTCCCTTTTATCTCCTTCCATATTTCCGTTTAATATGTCCCAGTCATTCTCTTCAATCATTTCCATCTTTTCCATCATTTCTTTTCCTTCTTTATTTTCTAGTTTATCTTTTGATTCTCTTTTGTTTTTTTGTCCGTTTTTCATTCTTTCTCCTTTAATTTCGGTCCTAGCGTTGACATCTCCTTCTACTACCAGTTTTCTCTCTTCTGTTTCTTGTATTGAGTTTTTTAGCGTTGTTCTAATTTTTTTAATCCTTAATTCTGCTGTTTACCGTAACCATCTTGTATTTTGGTCTATTCAGTATACAATTTTGTTGCACTGGGCCCTCCATTTCCAATTTTACATAATCTTCTTTTGGAATTTCATTTTTTATTTCTGTTATGATGTCTCTCTACCTCTTTTCATCTATCCATTCCAATTAAATCAATTTTTTTTATATTTTTCCAAAAATCTTCATCTTCTATATTTTTTTTCCAACTTTTTCCTTAACGAAGTTTGGTTTAATTTTTTGTTGTTTGTTTTTACTTCCTTACCCCCCGTTTATTACTGCTACTAGTTTTTTGATACTTCTATTCTGCCGTTTCTTTTGTTGTAACAGCGTTTCTCTTCATTTACCGCAATCTTCATATATCCCACGATCGCCGTCTTGCCTTTTGTTTTTTTTGTTTTTGTCATATTTCTCAGTTCTTTTTAAATTTCTCTTTCTTTCTTTGTGAGGTCATTATCGATAAATATACCGCTTTTCTTTAATACGCTTTTTTTTATCATAATTTTTTGTTTATTTTCCTAATTATTTAACTGTACAAAAATACTTTCTAGTTTACTTTTGTTTTTCATTTTATATGCTTTTTTCACATTTACATCTTCTTTTAATTTAGTATTACCGCCGATAACAATAGACGTTAAATATTTTAAATCTTTGTATGACTTTTCTTATTCTAGTTTCCATAATATCTTCTACGTTTTCTTCTTTTTTACTTATTCTTCTTGCCGATTGTTTTTGAAAGTAAAGAAAATATTGAAGTTACTAGGAATAGAAGAAAATGGAAGTGCACGTGTGACAAATTTTGGTATAGAAAGAAAAAACTGTATAAAAGGGTAGAATGTCAGTAAAAAAGTAACAGAGAGTAGAAGAATAGGTAATAGTGTAGACGGAGATTTAGTAAACAGACTAGAAGAGGTGAAACCAAGTATAAATACATTCAAGAATATAGTAAACTACCAGCTTACTTGCAGCAAAACTAATCAGAGGAATTATAGAATGTTCAACAATTGATTGCAAAGTTTAGAGATTTGTAAAAATGGAGTAGGGACTTGGAATCATTGGGTAGATGGGTGACTAAAGTGGGATGATAATGAAAAAATAAAAATGGGAAAGGACTGAAAATATTTAAAAAGATTAGAAAGGGCAAAGTAAATTCAACAGGGTAAAGCTTTAAATTTTTATATATTTGTTTTAAGTTTAAGTTTAAAGTTTATTTTTTTTTTTTAGTCTAAAAAAGAATGTTTATTTGATTATTATTACTATTGATGTATTTATGATTATGTCAATAAAGGTCTTTATTATTAATTAGTATTGCAAACAACGAAAAATAAACTTTTATTTTTTACAATTTAAATTAGTATTTATATTAATAAATTTTGTCGTTAATTTATTGAAAATCCAAATTCATTTCTTTCTCTACAAAAATTCTTCACCCAAAAAGACAAACGTCACAACTTTTAATACAATAATTATCTATTATTTAAGTTATTTAATTGACTCTGAATAAATTAGTATGCATACTTTAATGGAAGTTTCATCGAAATTTTACGTTATAGTTATCTGCTTAGGACCTAGGACTTAATAAAACACTGTTCATCTCGGTTTGTAATATATTACATATGTTAATAGTATATCTTGGCTATTATTTCTGCGCATTGTTTGTGTTTTCTGTTTTAATATCTATACAGTTTAATATAGGGATTTTTTAGGTATTTATATTATATCATATTATATTAGTGTACTAGTTAATAGTATTTTGTATTAAAATTACAATAAACATTCCAAACTGTACAATCATAATATATTCTCGAAAATCAGCAATGATTTAATATAATAATTAAAAAAGTAGCAGGTTATATTATTAAATTATTGATTAGATTACATTTATCTAAATATATGTTGATATTTGTGTGCCGATTAGATTTGATTTAAAATCATAGTCATATCAGGCATTTTTGTATTGCATCTCAAGAGCAGAACATTATACAAATTAATTGAAAAAATGTTTACCTTTATCGGACTGTTATTCTTAATTGCTTTTGCAAATTCAGAAAACCAAAACAATTTAAAATATGAAATTGAAAATGTTCAAGATACTCCAGGTAAGCAAATTTTAAAAGCTATTTAACGTTACATTAATTTGTTTTGTAATTTTTAGTTTCTCGTACCACATGCAATGTAATTGGTGGAGTTATGGGTCGTTTGTTATGTGAACTGCATTGTACAATTGGGCATGAAGCTAAAATTGGTTTCTGCAATAGTAATAATATTTGTGAGTGTAAAAACGAAACAAGAGCAGTTTCACTATCTGATCAAATGATATGTCATATGGATTGTCGACAATCGTGGGATGGTGGATATGTTATTGAAGATGGCGAGTGCAACTGTTATAACGTAGATGGAGGAAGTGTACAGATATATTTATCTGTTATACTACTTCCATTAGTATTAATAAACTTTTTAATATAGTATACGACTTTATCTATATTTACATTTGTTTATCAGACTGGAAATAAAATGTTAATTAAAATGAACAACAAACTACGGTAGTAACATAAATATTTTATTTATTTATTTATTATTCTACATTTAATTATATTTATTGTTAGAATTATAGATTTACTAATAATTATGTTTTAAGCAACAAAAAAATACAATAATACCATAGTTTTAAAATTTTATAAATCCATCATTATTTATTTCAGGTAAAGTATAAAATTATGTTTAAATATTGATTAAGTGTAGATGGAAACTACAACGAATGGTTAGCTCAGACTATTTGCTATATATTTGCGTCAAACAATACGTAACAATTAAATCATATATCATCCCGCAGTAATGTTTAAAATTTAAATGAATATAAAAAGTAAGCAGTTGACCAATTCAAATGTATTCCTGATTTTTCTAAAACTAACTACAAAGCAGCATTATAAACAGTTTGGCAAGTATAGTCATATAAATTAGAAAATGATGGTAACAGTGTAGATGTAAATAAAACTGTAGATATATTTTATGATATAATAAATTTTTGAAGCATTGAAATTACTAGAGAGTCGTAGTTTCAAAAAAGAATGTAAAATATTTTAGGGGGTGGTAGTACAAACTACAACAAACAAAAAAGTCTTAATAACCATGGATTGTCATAGCAACGGTTTCGGAGATATAAAACATCATTTTTATGTATTTTTACAAAGAACATAGTTATAAAAGTTGTTCGATGTGCCCTCCTTCCATTTCCAAACAGGCACAACATTTTTGTCTGAAGAACATTCGTACTTTTTTTACAACTCTCTCATTGACTCGGATTTTTTGGCACTTTTCATTAATTTTTAACTGCAGCTTCTCGAAGCTATTTACAAAAGTAAAAAATTAAGAAGGTTTAAATCAAGCGATCTTGCTGGCCATAAAACTGGTCCGCCTTTTCTTACCCATCTATGCGGAAAAGTTTGGTCTAAATATTCTCTAACCAATCAAAAAATGAGCTGGAACACCATTATGCTAAAACCACATTTGCTGTTTGTGGGCCAAAGGAATGTCATCTAAAAGATCATACGTTGTGTTCTGCAGAATGTTGAAGTAAGCAGCGCTTTTTAATTGGTTTAGTAAAACAACAGGATCCAGAAAGCCTGTACATGTTGTACATGGTATGGATAGAGCAGCTGCTTGTGGAGGGTTCTCTAAACAAGATATTCTTTGCACACTTGTCTCTGGGTTATGCTTTGTCCATGCTATAATTTCTTGTTCTGCTCTAGGAGTAGATACAGATCTTGGTCTGCCGGAAAGATACTACTGTTTTCAAAGTGAATCGGTATCTCTCAATCTCTAGTGAATTCTTCCAAACATACGATGTAAAAGAATTTGGCAATTTAGATAAATTTCTACATGAAGACGTCACGCTTTGATGACAATCCCTTAGCACGACCATACATGAAATGCATGTCGGCTAGTTCTGCATTAGAGTAATCAGCCATAGCAATTAAAACTTGTGCACTAACAACAACTGTCAAATGTAAATGTGAATGTTTATTTTACAAAATATCAGCCAACTATGATAAGAAAATTCACGTTTTTACAAAATAAAAAAAAGGAAAAAAAAAATAATAAAAATAAATAATATTCTATATCTTCAAAACCGTCGCTATGACAACCCATGTTTATTAAAAAAAAATTGTTTGATGTGGTTTGTACTACCACCTCCATAAACATTTTACGTTCTTTTGAACACCCTGTATATCTCACCGCTCAAACTTTAACTGTCTTAAATTATCACATCAACATTAATGTACATTTATCATAACTGGAATTGAATTACAAAATCCGCGTTTAATTAAGTATTATGAAGCAGCTGGAAGAATGTTGCATCAATACACACTATTCCAATAAATACTTTGGCGGCCGCTATAGGGTACTGATAGTTCATGGAAAACATCGTAAAAGAGAGAAAACCACCAAAAAAGAATATGCAAATAAAAGTAAACAAAAAAGTGACATAGAAGAATCAATAGTCGCAGAGAATAACGATATAAATTTATAAAATTTATCTTCAGTAATTTATATCATCGCGACAGCTACCAACAAATACTGAATTAATTACAAATAAACTACAAATTTCAAATGTAAACATGTTACAAGCGCCTAACAACAATAACACAACAACCCAAAATAAACCACGAAACAATAACGCAATAAAACATATTCAGCCAAAGTTTCAACAACATAAAAGATTTTATTTATTTATTTATTTATTTAATCCTAAACCTTTCTACCGTTACAGTGTAAAGCGTACATTTTTATTTTAGTCAGGTTTTATTTTGTAAAAGTCTTTCCATTTTATTCTGTTAAGGGTTATCCGTTATACCTCTTCCCACTTTGTCATTTTTCTTTCTGCTTCTTCTCTTATTGCATCGTTCCACTCCTTTCTTAGTCTACTTATTTGGTTTTTCACTGTTACTTGTGTCTTATATATTCTCCTTGTGTTCCTATTTTCACTCATTCTGCATACATGTTCAAAGCATCTCATCTGTCTTTCAGTAATTTGTTTGTTTATTGGTCGAATCTGGAGGTTTTGTCTGTGTGTCTCGTTTCTTATTTGATCTTTTCTGATTTTATTTTCTATTTTTCTTAGAAACCTCATTTCCATAGCGTTTATTCTGGTTTTTTTGTTTTTCTGCCATGGTCCACGTTTCACTGCTGTATGTTAGAGTGGGTCAAATTACTCTTTTCACAATTTCTGTTTTTGTACTTTTTTCTATTTCTTTTCTGTTAAAAAAGGTGTTTTTGAGCATGTTAAATATCTTCCTTGTTTTTCCTATTTTGTCTTCTATTTTTTTATCTATTTTACCGTTACTCTGTATTATTGTTCCTAGATATTTAAATTGTTCTACTTGTTCAATTTTATTTTCCTGTATTTTAATTTCGTGTGTTTTAATTTCTTTTGCTATAATCATGCTTTTCGTTTTTTCAATGTTTATTTTTGTCAGTTCCTTTATTAATATATCCATATTGTGTTGTAGGTTTTCTTCCGATTCTGCTACAATTGCCATATCGTCTGCAAATAGTAGTTTTGTAATTTGTGTTGATTTCATTTTCCAGTATCCAATCTTTAGTGCTTTCATCTTTTTTTTTTGCTTCTTTACCTGCCTTGTCTAGTACTATTGTAAATAATAGTGGGCTCAACACACAACCTTGTTTTACACCTTGTTTTGTAGAAAGTTTTTTCGAATCCTCATTATTTGTTCTAACTATGTTTCAATTCTTCTTATACATGTTCTTTATTAGTTTAATCATTGTATTCTCAATCCCTCTGTTTTCCAGTTCTTTCCATATTTTTTTTCTACGAATACTGTCAAAAGCCTTTTTGAGATACAAAACAGATGTGTATGTCATTTTCTTTCTTTATTAACTTTTTGCTTATTTGAACTAGAATAAAGATCAGGTCTTGGGCGCTTCTTCCTCTTCTGAATCCACATTAAAAGATACCATTATTAAAAAAAACTAAAGTCTATTCAAAACCACGCTACTGTAAAAGTATACAAACAAAACTGCGTGATTGGAATGTAAACACATGCAAGCCTGCATGCGATTAGTCGTTAGCAGGGGGCTTGGCTGTTCAATCTAGACCCCATTAAAGTAAGATTTTATACATAGTGAAATATTTGTGGTTAAAAAAAGATTTTTAATTATAAATGTAATATCTGCAGTTTTATAATATTTATTAATATACCTGAACCTATACTTCATAAATATCTTTTTAATTAGTATGTTACCTATTTTCATAAATATTCTTTTATTGCCTTGCAACCGTGTCCCTGTAGCTGTGTTCGAGCTGTGCACGTGAACAACGCGTGTATTTGTTTATTTTGAGTTCAGCGTAGTTTTGCATAGACTATAAAATCAAACAATGGCGTCCAGAACGACTTATCATGCGTATTGAACGTGCTTGCTAACTACCGCTGAGCATTGTTTGCTGGCAGCGCTTGTCATTTTACTCATCATTCATTGGTTGCTGACCAAGTAACTCATCAATCAATCATTGATTTGTCGTTCTGAACGCAACCAACGCTTGCCTCTTATGCTGGGGGTATTGAGTTCAAACTTAATCTGTTTTTACACATGCCAATTTATTGTTCAATTTTAATGACTTATTTTATCTGATTAATTGCCGTAAGTTTTACGGCAATTGCAATAAAATTTGTTTCACTTTACACTTGGCAATTTGTTGTTTAATTTTCAATGCCGCTAACTGTATAATAATTGTTTGAAACAGCAGCTGTTCGCCATTATAGGTTATCATGTTACAATCCTTTTTTCTGTGTTGAGGTTTTGCTGAGTTTGCCAGTGTTTTTAACGTAAGTAGATAAATATTTGTTTTCTTTATTTGATTTATAAAACTTTTTTATAGCGTTTATTTAACTAAATAAATGTTATAAAACATAATTTTGTTTAAATTTTTTTTGAAATACTTAACAATTTTTTGTTTCTCTATGTCTTATCAGTTTAGCAGGGAGGTAGTTCAAAGATCAAAACATTATAAAAATAAAATTTTAAGAACCAAAACATATGAAAATTTATTTGTTAAATTTTCTTCTTTAATTAGTAAACCAGTTGAAGTTGTAGAAATTCAAAGAGAATCAACAACTTACAAAATCGGTTTTTTTTGGAATATAATAAAATCAAAAACGATAATGTTAGTGAAGATGGCACTTCTGATGTGCAAAAATCAAATTGGTGGTGCTATGACAAAAAATAAAAGCTAATGGAATGCATTCAACTTAATCCAGGCTTAAATTTATAAGTAAAAAAAAATCTTAAACTTATTGGCTAATATTCCAAAAGCGTTTTTTACTACATCTGGCACTGCTCAACCTGATTCATAAATACTTTATTAGAAAATGTCACCATCTAAAACTTTTCTATTTGTGCTACATCTATATATGTAAAATTAATTTTTTTGTTTTTTATCATTAAAATATGTAAAGCCAGCACTGTGGGGTGCACTAAGTACTATGTGTTTTCAACCCATAGCACAAAAAGTATTAAAGAAATTTCAGATTTTCATATTTTTTTGATAATGTTTAGTCATTTTGCTGTTGTTTTTGGAACATAAAAGTATTTATTTACTTAAAGATATTTATCTTTTAGAGAAAAGTACATAGTTTTACAAATTTTTGAAACAAACAACAAGATAGTTGGCTCCGATATTCTAAAGGAACACATTAAATTTCTCTAGTTGTTAAAAACCTTAGCGTAACTATAAGTTGATCCCGTGTACTGATTGGGGTTTTCAGGAAACTGTTTTTTTTTTTCGTCATTTTGATAGAGATTTTGGAAAGCTATAAATCAAATATATTTGTATCCAATCTTATAACTGTTTTAAAATTGTCCTTATATTAGTTCAGAAACTATAAACTAAATTTAGATATTCTTTGTCATGGTCTAACCCACCATCGTCGTTGGACAGTTTTTTTATTTCTTTTCTTTTTAATTAAATGTGCTACTAATCGTGCACACAGTGCTGCTTTTAATTTCTTTTTCTTAATATTTATTATCACTGAAGACAAAACACAAATTATAGTACACTGTTTCAACTGGTTTCAACATAAAATACTTAAAAATATTTTTAAATAAATCAAGATTATAAAAGATGTAAATATTTATGCACTGAATCATCATTATTTTGCAGTTGACAAAACTTAACTTCATCAATAAACTAAAGCAAAGTAGATTATGTTTTAATCTGATATTTTAATCTGACTAAAAATTGGTCAATAAATTGGGAAATGTAAAGTAGCAATTTAATTTGATTAAGACTTCAACATCAACAGAAGAAGTATACAAAATAATAAACAAAACAAAGATAAACAAAAAAATAAAAATAGAAAAATGCAAACTTAATATACAAAATTAAAAATAATGAAATTAAAACCAACCTCCAAATAAAAAGCAACAAAGAAATTCACTGTCATAACACTAGAAGAAGAAGCAATATACATGTACACACAACAAGGACAGAAATAGCAAAACAAACAATACTAGGCAATGGACTAGTCACGTATAATCAACTTCCTGAAAGTATTAAGAAAATAACTACTTACAAAGAATTCAAACTAAAAATAAAAGAACATTATATATTAACAAGACCAATACAAGCAAATGAATAAAAATATATAATACACACAACATAAATAAATGGAAACATAAAATGGTGCCCCAAATACGAAGTTCTGCAGCCATCCATATGGAGACGGTGTAAAGCAGCAAGTGAGGAGAAAAAATAAACTAAATATACTTAAATTGTAAATATGTAAATATATTATAATAAAAAAAAAAAAATTTGCTTGTCGTTAAAATTGAACAATTTTATTTTATTTTTTCAAACAATGTAATGAAAATGCTAGATGAGTTAAAACAAGCGATCATTATAATTGACTATAAAGAGACAAACCAACTAATAAAATGCCCGTAGCATTTTACCCGCAGTGCTCAGTAGATTATAAAATAATATGATGATGAGCTAAGCAAAATACTAACTCAACAGAGAATCGAATACAGATAACAGATAATATCTAAAGCAATTAGCCGAGGCTACTTACAAAATTACTAATTTCATTTTATTACTAATTTTATTTCATGTACTTTTATTACTGTCAACTAGCAACAGAAGTTGTTTAGTGTAAGTATTTGTTTGTCTAAAAAGTTTACCGCCCTAAACTTACTGCAAAAAGTTTAGCGACGTGAATAAGTAAAAGAAAAAGCAAAGATTATTACACTGAACTGATTGCATATTTCTAACAGCAAATAATCTTTTTTGCGATAAATAATTTAGTTGTAAACGGTGAATGTTTTTTGAACCTACATTTTTATGCATGCTACTAAATTATCAACTTTTTTCATAAATTTTTTTTATCAAATTTAATAAAACCATTTTATTTTCATCTTTAATTAAATTTATTTATTTAATTATTCTATCGCCTTTTTACTTTTCAGTGTAAAGAGTACATATTACAGCCAGACACGAATAGTGTGGCTTCTATAATAGGCAACTTAGTATACACAACAATTATGTTAAATGTGGTTAAACTAATGCCTTAGCCCGTTTTAGCATTTTTCATTTTCGCTTACATTTTAAACATTCCATGAGCGACGTTGTTCTGGGATTGAAAGATGCTAAAACAAGCAAAGGCCACATTCCACATAATTTTTGTGTATACTAAGTTGCCTATTATAGAAGCCACTCTATTCGTGTCTGGCTGTAATTTGTACAAGGATGTTATACTATATACTGGATTGGCAACCACCGTATATTAACATAGGGAAATAGTGTGTCCAAATCCGTGGGTAGGCAACTTGCCGTTGTGCCGTATAAATTTGTATGTTTTGCTCTGTCGCACTAGTCACTACGCCATATACGGTTTAAATGAGCAATATTAACAAGCAAAATAATGGTTAAATACTGGGTTGCAATTGGATGTAAATCTTTAAAACAAATAAGAAATGGAATTTAATTTTATTAGTAAGCATTTGCAATTAAAATATGTTATGCTGTTTAATATAAAAATTATATTAAATGCAAGTAAACAATATTGTTGGGTAATAATTATACTTTTATATGCTAGTTTTGTGTTTTAATTTTATTCAGAATAATTATTACCTTCCCTTTAAATATCTTATATATAAAATATATGCAAAAGTTCACATCAAACATTTTGTATTGTGATTTTTGATCATTCTATTAATATTTATATCATTGTAGTTGTAATAATTTTATAAAGTAGATCTTTATGTTTAGTACATTTAGACTCAATGTAGCTTATTATTAATACTTTACTTTAGAGTTTATGCACTTTTTTTAAATTATTTGTAATAAAATATAATAAAATTAGTACTTTTTTTAAAAATTATTAACTCTAATTTTTTAACCGTGTAAAAAATCTATTACTGCTTCTATTAAGTAACTTAAGAGTTAATAAATAAATTTCTTTTGTAAGATGTATCAGATACAAGTAAAAACTGACATACGAGTGCGTAACTTTAAAGCGCGCATTATTCACGGTTTGGTTAACGAATTATTATGTGAGTACTATATTATGTATATTTGTCAATATATTTTATATTTTAAACAAATGTACAAGTTAGTTTTACTTTTTTATTATTATTATTGAATATATTGAGTGTCTGTAATAAGAAAGTTTGTTTTATTTTTTTATAAATCTTATTAAAGTCATTAATAATTGAAATTATGTTACTTTTTTTTATGAGAAAGATTAGTAATACTTGGTAGTATAATTTAATATATAAAATAGTAAAATACAGTTTGTAATTACTGTTTTAAATCGATTTTTCTAAAATTCTGTCTCTCTTGCCTCGTATACGACTGTGAGATAAAAAGAGATGCTAAAGCGGCACAACGGCGGATTGCATATTTCGATATTTTTCCTCACTTTAAGGGGCTTGGTTGCCAATCCAGTATATAGTATAACATCCTTGAATTTGTATAATACTCACGCCATTTCTTTCTTTCTTTGGCTATCTCTTTTATATTTTCCCAAGTGTTCTCTTTTCTTCTTTTTTCAGTTATTCTTCTGATATGTGAATGGTTGCATTTTTTCTTTCTATTACTATATGTTAAGGTTTTTGATGTTTCTTTTCTGTTAAATCATCAGTTAAATAAAGATGACTAATATCAGTTGATATATTGTTCTTTCATTTATAATCTAAAATAATTTTGACATTATTGAATAACTTTTATTTAACTACTTAAATGTGCATAAATTCAAATGACAAAACATAATTTTATTGAAATCCAATACTAAATCAGCAGTATTCAAATTGGTAATAGTGTATAAATAAATATACGGGAAAACGAATCAAAATACTCTTAATATTTTTTTACATTAACATTAACATTATAAAATATATTATTAATTATGCATCAAAATTTCTTATTCATTACAAACAGAAAAAGCTTTTCTGTTACAAAAACCGTAAATAAATTCCATATCGGCATATTCAACATATGTGAAACCTTGTTATAAATAATGAAAACACCTGTAATAATAAACAGGTTATTTATCTATTTAGAGTGCTTATTGTTTATCGATTAATTTAGATATGCGTGCACATTTTATATGAACACGCTAAATTCAATCAACTGTATCTCGGTAATCATTGATAATTGAACCCAAGTTTATTTAACTTTTTTACTTAAAACTTCATACTATCACTCTATAAAACATTTATAATACCTCCCTAGGCACACTATGTATAAATAGCAATTTTATGTTAGTATTTAATGTACCGTGTGAACGAGAAATAATGAGTTTTTTTAAAATATTTTTAGCAAAAGTTTTTTTCTACTCCCTTCTATATATTGTCACTTTTATTCACGCCTAACTGAATGGATATGTATCATATATCCACTCTAGTGTGGATATGATATGCCGTACCAACCATAGAAACAAAAATTACAAATCACAATGTTTATTTGATTACGTCGCTAAATACAAATGGTTATTTTATTTGTAAAATGTCAAAAATAGATTAAAAACGTCTTATTTATTAACTGTTATTATACAATAAAGCTTAAAAACATTTTTAATTAAATATTTTAACAGCATAATTTAACCAAAATTATAGGTAGTTCTGAATTTGATAATTATGCAAAACGTCAGATGTCAAACATAACCTGAATTTATTTCAATATAAAATAATGTTAAATGATTAATTGAAAAGTTTTAAAATAATTTTTATATTTTTATCAGTCGTAGAAAAAGTAAGCTGTACAACTCGAGTGGAATGCCCATATCACACTTAGACGTTTGGAGCACTCCGCCTGCAGCGTCGTGCTCCAAATTCGTCTTCGTGCGATATGGGCATACTATCCACTCTTGTTATACAAAATACTATAGTAATTTTAGTGTTTCTTAATCTATTTCCCCTAAACAAAATAATTCTAAAAATCATCAGAATAAACGTTAATTTTTTTAGACGTTTGTGACTTTTTAAGTAAAGTTAAAGTTTTTAAAAAATCAATTCACTAATAAATTAAAAAGTATAGTGTAAATTTGAAATAGAATGCCTTTGCAGTCAAGGTCCATTATCACAGTGGAAGAGGTTGTTTACGATATAAATAATAACAAAATATTAGATAATAATTTTTTACAGATAAAGTTTAATGGTTGTTGTTAATCTTTAAAACTTACACAAAACAACTTATACTCAATTAGTATTTCAGTTGCAATTTTAAGGCGAAGAATAAATTGACCTATATTTTTTAATGAATCAATGCAGAACGGAACCGCACTATAATTTTAGATTAATTTCTTTAACAATTTTTACTACAATGAATTGCAGACTGGTTATTTTCAGCAAGACTACTAAAAACGAGCGAGTAGATAGTTTTTTTCATTGATTTTTGTGGACTTTGTTTTAGTCAATGTTGTTTAATGTGAGCAACTATTTCAGTGGTTAGATGGTCTGCCAGGTGGTTTCTTTTATAATAATAATAACTTTATTTATGGCTTCTGCTTTTAAATACAATAAATTTCATAAATACATATTTAAAATCAAGAAATAATATAAAACTATGTTAATAATAATTGCAGAACATTTATAACATATAAAAATTAAAATAAAATAAAATAAAACAAAAACATAAAGAAAAAACTTAAAAAGTAAAACTAAAAAAAAAATATAGATAAATTGTAAGAACAAAAATAAATACGTTTAGTAAATTGCTAATGGTATATCCAAACAGTAGCGTCTAAAAATAAGATGGTTAATAAATATATCAAAATTGCTGTTTTTTTTTTAAGTTATTACATGAGCGCATAAAAACGATCTAATGAATTGTAAAACGCATAGTTTGTTCTATGCCGATTGCATCTAAATAATGAATTTTGCGTATATCTTTTCATACAAAAATTAAAGTTTAGCTACATCAGGACAGTTGATATTGCCTATTACTAATTTATTTAAAAAATATTGGTCATTTAAAATCCGACTGATTCCAAAGTTTATTATTTATTTTGGATTGCTTTACATTGATCAATGTGTCCCAATTGATACGATGACCATACAACCGTTGCGTATTTCATGTTGAATCGCACTAAAGATCGACATAGTGTTAAATATACAAATGCAGTTAATTCTAAGCTTGACCTATTAATAAAACCTAACTTTTTTTTGGCACATATTTGATTGATATGAGTTTGAAAATTTAATTTACTGTCCAAATGTACTCTTAGATCACAAATTTGTGACTTTCGTAATAGATCATTATTATTAATTTGATAAATGGTACATATAGAATTTGTACTTCTAAAAAAAGACATTGCACAACATTTAAGTTTATTCAAGTGTAAATCATTTTGTACGCACCAATTGTTTAAATTGTTTACATCTTTTTGAAGAATCTTGCAATCTTTGATTGATTGAACCTTTCTAAAAATTTTTAGATCACCAGCATAAAACAAATACTCACTATGCACAAAAACATTTGAAAGATTAATAATAAATAACAGATTTGCAATGGGATCCTTGCGGTTTTATTTTTACGCATTGGCTTCTTTCCACCAAAAAACTGTGCATCCAGTTCACTACATTATTGCTAAAACAATGAGTTTTAAGTATAGAAATTAGCACATTATGGTTTACTCTATCAAATGCTTTTGCAAAATCTGTATAGACAGCATCAACTTGATTTCTATTTGCAAAAGTTTCTAATATATATGATTAGAATGTTAATAAATTAGTAGACGTTGAACGGCCTGACACAAACCCATGCTGAGTATTGTTTATAATATGTTTTGTAAACCACTTTAATTGCTCTGCCACGATAGAATCTAATATTTTTGGAATAAAAGACTGGTTACAAACAGCTCTATAGTTGCATATATTGTTTTTTGAGCCACTTTTAAAAATTGGTTTAATATAACCTTTTTTTCCAATACTCAGGAAGTATGGACTTGGTAATTGACATACTAAAAAGCACATGTAACGGTACAACAAGCAGACAAATACAACATTTTAAAAATATATTTGGTATACTATCAAGACCCTCCTCCATCACAGAATTATCAAGACTAATAATTTTATTAAAAATATCAATGCGTGATATATTAAAATTACAGTTGTTAACAAGATTTCTAGAGTTTTGACTAACAGACACATTTACATTTACACTATTGTTACTTGTATAGACAGACAAAAAATAAGACGCAAACATATTAACGCAGTTTGTTTTATTATGACTTATGGTATCATTATATAACATGCACTTAGGAAGACTATCGGCTTTTTGTTTGCGATTTATGAAATTTCAGAAAGATTTTGGATTGTTACAGATCTCTTGACTAAATTTAGTACAAAAAGCATTGTATAAAGTTTTGCCCAAGTTTTTTGAACTAGAACGTAAGTTCTTAAAAATGTTGTAATCGTCTAGGTTTTCTGTCTCTTTATATCTTCTATGTGTCATTTTTTCTTGTGGATAATGTTGATTAATTCTGTAGTGTTTAATAACATAATACAGAATTAGTTTTAAGAACAGATTCCCATTCAACACTCGATAAATAATCATTTATGGCAATATAATTAGCTTTATTAAAATCAAGTATCCATTCTAAAAAATTGATTTTTTCTTCTATATGGCATTTTTTATAATTATTCTAATAGTTGTATGATGAATACTATTAAAAAAAAGATGATCATCATAATCACCCTCTAAAATTTAAAAATCATAACTTTACTTTCGTTTTTTAACGTTAGAATTAATTCATCAATATCACATTTAAATATAATAAAATTGTTTAAATTGAAACTCTTTATTTGATATATCATTATTTAACCAAGTTTTCATAATAATAATAATATCATAATTTGAGAAATTTACTTTTAAATAAAAATCAGTGAATTTTGATAATAAATATTTACATTTTTAAGTTTTTTGAAGGTGCGTTTTCCAAGATTGTTGGGCAATCTTTTCTATATCTTATAGATAAATTTGTTGCTTCTTTTGATTTTCTATCTTCTAGTTCTTTTTGAACTTTTTTTAAACCGTTCTGTAATTTGTGATTCACAAATAGTTTATTAAGAATTGCTTTATTGGAAAATTAAATTGATTTAGGCACGACTGAAGACAGTACACTCTGTGTCAGGTTTATTAATTATTCTACTATGATAATAAATTTTTACTACAAAAGCATTCTGTTTTTGTATAAACTCTATTGTACATATAGTTTAATTGTTCAAATCACAATCTACTTGCAATAATGACTAATTGTATAAAACATACATATAGTCCGGTTAAAGTAGCTTTTCACCTCTAAAAAAATCCAAAAGTTTTGAAACTATTTACACTAATTTATAGGTACCTAGTGAAAGATATACCAAAACTCTTGACAAATATAACACGAGATCTAGCGGCAATCACCAAAAACAGAGCATTTTTTTCGGTTTTTTGTTAATATCTCAAGAACTGTAGGTCGCAGGTAAAAGTTAACTATATGCATAATAAAAGCTGATAAAATTTGCAATAAAAATGATCATATACATTTTTTTAGTAATTCTAGCGATTACATTATAGAGCGCTAATGATTGCGTTTTTTTTTTAAAGCACGGCACAATATGTAATTTATTGAAGATGACAAAACAAGAAAAAATAAGTGTACTTTTTACCATCATTTATTAGATACTTGTAAATCAATATTTGACAATGTGTTGCTTACACTTCTGGATTCGTTGGATCATTGTGGAGACAAACTTTACATCTTGGTAGAAGAAAATGAAATCAATTTTATTAAATAATAAATGAAAATTTTGAAGAACATAAGAATCATCAACATAATTAATACACTCTCAATTGCTTGTTTCTAGAAGGACCAGCAATCTGTACATCAACTTGGGTTGTGACACTTGCTGCTTGAAACACAATAAGAACATGTAGCTATAAAATAATTGAGTGAGAAAACCGTCACACAAATATGAACTCTATATATATACCAAGAAGTAAGCAAGCTGAAAAACAATGTATGAACATTACTGATTACATTAAAAAATTAAATTTATGAAAAAATATTCTAAACTAAAAACATCCATAGACGCGTTTCGAGGTTTACCTCTCATCAGTATGGCTTTATTTATTTAAACTTAATTTTTGATCCTCATTTACAAACCTTTTTACCGACTGTTGTGTATCTTCCAGATGTATGAAGAAATTCAGATTATCAGGGTCATCAAAGTTTTCTTTGGGGGTGGAAGTAATACCATTCAAGCATTCTTTATAGCAGTTGTGGCAAATGTTTGTGCACATTATTCTTGCTTTTTAAAAACCACATCTGTTTTTACATCTAGTTATACATTTGCTTAAAATGAGATTGAGAACTGCTTCAAGTTTTGCTGCGTCTTTTGTAGTTACTGGGATCAACCGGCTGGCTCAAACTTCTAACTCCACTGTTCTGGAGGAAATTCATTTTTTAGCCAAATTTGGATTTGGTGGTATACACAAAAAGCATGCTGCATTGCTGCTCCTTCTGTAGGCGACAGCGCAGAGAGGTCTAGTTTAGCATTCAAAACCGATTTGGTAAAAGCATTGTAACAATGCATGTTAAGGAAAGTTTGCTTGTAGGGTGTCAGGAATATTTTGTTTTCAGCTTCAGCTTTATTACATCAGTAATACTTAGCAGTATGACCTGCTTCTTAAACAAATTAAAACAGCCATGTTTTTTTTTTCGATATGCAGCGAAAGTATCACATCCGCTAAATGCATGCACAAGAAGTATGCAGTTTTTTATTACTATAGTTTGCAATTGCTAACTTGAATATACCTTCCTTTCTACTTTGCCGTGGCTTGGTTTAACAATAAATATCTGTCTTTCAGATGAGATTAAAGCCATAAGGAGGACAATAACATCAACAACTTTGCCAACTATTGCTACTTTGTCACTAGTTAAAGATTTTATGACTTCCGTGCGGATGGTCAATTTACCAGCGATACTAGATTCTTGTTTTTAATTCCATGGTTCTGAAAAACAGTTAAGAGGAATAACATAAGTCTAGATTATGTTTATTAGAAAGAAAATTATCCTGTTTGACTGTGATTTGTGTTTTGTGATCAAAGTTTATGTCAACTGACCTCTCAAACACAATGGTACATCTCTTGCCGACATAATGCTTGTGAACATAGGCGACATAACATTGGCAAATTGTTGAGATTGAGGGCCACACTACCTTGCGTAACAGTAATTCTCCATATAAAACACTATCACTATCACTTTGTTTGTTGATAGCTATTTTTAGAAACATTGTTACTATTAACACTACTCTAATACTACAATTTGACGCGTATCCCACGAATATCGTGAACGCTATGTGGAAGGAAAGACAGGTAATTGGGGGAGAAGGAGAAGACCGTCAAAATGAACGGAGGACCAAACAAAAGATTCCGACTCATTGTCTCGTAACAATACAAAAAACTTTTTTTAATTCTTTAGCGCCCTATAACTTTCTAACCGCTAGGAATACAAAAAAAATGTATATGATCAAAGTATGCTTATTATTGATTGATTACACATCGACTAGTGCATTGTGTTACATATATTAACTAATCCTGTAGTTTTATTTTAATATTAGTGATTGTGACGTATTAACAAATAGTGACAAAATAACAAAATATAAAGATTTAATGGACGGGTTTGTTTTGTGAGTTATAAATCAAAATCTTTGATTAAATTAATAGTTATAATTCATAACCTACAAATAATTCTTGTTTGTTTTATTTTGTTACAAAGCAGATTTTATTTTTAATTGTGACATTTAAAAATATCAAAGAAATAATTGTTAACGAGTACAGGTTACATAGTCCAGTGGTAAACTGCTTGACTTGCAATACAATATTGGTTTCCTGTCGTGGTTCGAACCTCGGCTTACCCAACGGCTTTTTGATAAAATAGTGCAATAATTAATAATATTTAAATATCCTGTTAATACACCTTATCCGTGGCCTTTCTTGTCTCGTCATATTAAGCCACCATAACAGGCCCTATGGTGTGTCCTTGTTGATTATATGTTTATTTGTTTTAGCTATATTTAAATAATTTTATTTTCATTCATAATAAATAAAATAGTTATTTATTATTGACATGTAAAGCATTAGTATTTTTGTAAGAAATAGTTTGTAATATTTTAAAGTTTAAATTATTAAAGTGTTCAATGACTAAGAAGGACAACACTACAACAAGATCAAGTCAACGACTTGCTAAAGTAGTAAATAAAACAAATGTTAAAAATGAACCAATTAAAAAAACTAATACTTAATGTTAGTAATATAAGTATCATTTCAAGTAATAACTGTAGTAGTTAGCGGATAAAGAAAATGTCAATTATAATCTACATGAAAAGTATGAAGCATTGTGTAATAAAATTAAAGATTTAGAAAATGAACTAATTGGTAAAACTAAAATAATAGAAACACTTTCTGATACGATTAAAAATATTCAAAGCTGGCATATAATTTATGTATCTTTGCAATCTGATCAAATAATTACTAAAGCCATCAACTCAAGTGGCTTTAGAAATAAGAGTATAGACAAAACTGCTCAAACTGAACATTGCTCAAAAGTTGTAGAAGATATTAATATAACGGAAAATATTACAAAAGTGGTTTTAAATGCTATAATTAATGAAAATAATAAAGAAGAAAAAGAAAAAGATAAAAACTACATAAATAAGTTACCTAATTTGGAACTTTTAATTGACACTCCGATACGTAAAGTATTAATATTTGCTGATAAGTATGGTGAAAACTGTGGAAACATTTGTAGAGACTACCTGCCTACTAAAAAATATAGTATTCAAACCATTTTAAAGCCTGGAGCATTGCTGAACAAAATTGTTGAAAACGCTGTTAACTATACTAAAAATTTCACTAAAAATGACTACGTACTGATTTTTGGAGGAAAATACGAAATTGCCAATAAAAGTCTGTTGACTGATAATGTGTTACTAAAAGTAATGTCTCAACTCATTAATACCAATGTAATAATCTTTTCAAACCCTTACTATACAAGTAATACAAATCCTCCCAAAACGAATGAGTTTATACGTAAGTTAAATAAGAAACTATACGATATCTGTCTTAAAACGCAATGTTATTTTGTAGATACTAACCATATTATCTACAATAACTTTAAAAATAAAGATATATACTTTGGTAGTGCTGAAAAAAGAGCTGTTATACATCATATAACTAAACACATACCAAGGCAATCAAAAGTCCTTAATGAAATAATGATCACCAATAATTGTATTAATTCCAAAGATTGTAATAAAAGTGTACAAGACAGATATAATTCCGATGATAATTTTTTAGACAGCACAGTACAGCTCATCTTACTGAACTGACTAAAATAGTAATTGGCTACGTCAATGTCCAAAGTTTAATAAATAAAATAAATAGAGTGGAGTGTTTTTGCGCAAATGAACATATAAATATTTTATGTGTTACTGAACATTGGCTTGCATCATATACCTGGAGGATCCGCAATTTTTGTATCTAAATATTTTACTACAACAGTGGAAAAAGCTAGGTGCTTTCAATAGTAAAATGAATATTGATCTATGTGGAATATCCTTTTTAAAAAATAGTAAAAATATATGTGTACTGTCCATTTATAGACCGCCAGAGAGTAATTTTGAAACATTTGTAGATTTATTATGTGAGGCGTTGAACAAAATTTATATATTATAGAATGTGACTATTGCATCTTTTGTGGTGATCTTAATGTTGACCTTTTAGTTAATACAGAACAGCGAAATATTTTATTAGATATATTTGATTCATATGAATTAATGATAAGACTAAAAGAATTTACTCGCATCTTTACAAATATAAACGGTATAAAGTCAGAAACAGCTATTGACTATGCTATAACAAATTTACCGTGTGAAACATATAATACTGTAAATATTGATGGTATAGTTTCAATACCATCAAAAAAAGAAAAAATTACTTACAGAAAAATCACAAATAAATGTATTGAAAGTTTTAAAGAAATGTTGTTAACTACTGATTGGAATGTAACTGTTAACTTAAACTTAGACTTAAACTCAATATTTAGTAGTTTTTTAAATCGTGTTAAAAATTGTTTTCAATGTTCTCGTCCGTTAGTTTGTAAAACAAACGTTAATAATACTAAAAAGTGGATTACTCCTGCTCTTAAAAATGAATGTACTCAATTAAAAAAATTGTTCTGGATTGTAAAAAATACTAATAATATTAATACTGAAATAATCTATAAAACTAAAAAAAAGCAACTTAAATTTAATATTGATCTAGCTAAGAAAAGCTTTATGGGCAGTAAAATAGCTTCAAGTTCAAATAAATCTAGAACTACCTGGGAACTTGATAATAAAAGTCTAGATCGTGTAAAAGCTAGAATCAATACTCAATTAAATATTAATTCAGTTACGGTTAAAGATGAAGATATTATAGCTAATGAATTTGCTCTCTATTTTTTAAACATTGCAACAAATTTAAGTACCGCACATTTTGGGCTCAATAGTAGCAAGTAGCAAGTAGCAAGTTTAAGTAACAAAACGTCATGTAGTATTGATGGCATATTTTCAATAACATTAAAGTCTATTATATTAGCCATAGCTGAAATACTTATTAAAATCTTTAATTTATCTTTATCACTAGGTGTTTTTCCATCTATCCTTAAAACTGCTTTATTAATTCCAATTTTCAAAAAAATGGCTATTTAAATATTGAAAATTATAGACCCATATCAATCCTCAGTTAATTTTCTAAACTACTGGAGAAACTAGTATATAATAAAATGTTAAAATTTCTTAACAAATTTAATATAATAACAACCAACTAACATGACTTTAGAATTAATTACTTTGTTGAAACTGCCACTTTTAACTTATTAAAATTCATACATAATAAAAGTAACGATGGAAAATATGTAGTAGCTCTTTTTTTTGACTTGTCACAGGCGTTTGACACAGTTTACCCGAAGTTTATAATCAATAAACTACATGCTATGAGGATTAGAGGAATAGCCCCTAAATGGATTGAAACTTACTTAAAAGACCGCAAAATATCGGTTAAAATAAAAGATATCCAATCATTAGAATATAAATTAAATACGGGTGTGCCTCAGGGTTCCGTACTAAAACCTCTTTTGTTCTTGCTATTTATAAACGACTTGCTTATGGCTATTCAGGATGCAACTGTAGTTATGTTTGCTGATGATACTACAATTGCAGCTTTAAATGAATTTGAACTTGCACGTAAAATTAACAAAGTTTTAAATGAATTGGTGTCATAATAATAAATTCATTATTAATGCTGATAAAACTATTATTATGAATTTTTACCAACAAAGACAATTGTCTAATAATTTTAAAATTGTATTTGATAGCAAGCATTATTTATTATCTGTATCAACAAAATTTTTAGGTGTCATTATTAATGAAAAATTATCATGCAACGATTGAACGAATTGAATAAAGCGTTCTTTGCAATTTTACAATTAAAAAAGTCATTAAATTTTGATATTTTATTAACTATTTATTATGCCTTGGCGTATTTGCATATAGCTTTTAATATTGTTGTATGGGGTAGAGCGACTGATAATAATAGAATATTTATTCAACAAAAGAGGATAATACGATTAATTTTTAACATTAAAATTCCCAATACAGCAGAGATATTTTTGAGACACATAAAATTTTAACAATGCCTTCCATTTATATTTTTAAAGCCGTAACACATGTGAAATAAAATATCTTTTTTTTTACCGTTATTATATGCTGTGACGCTGGTTCCGTGTAATGTCCAGTCAGCGTTTTTTTGTCATTGTTAAACAACTTAGATATTTGGGTTTAAAAATAATCATATCCTACTATTGCAACCACTTGTTATGTCATTCTGACAATATAATGATACTATAGAGTTTATTTTAGCAAAAATGAATAAGACGGCATTCTATTAGCTGCTTTCTGCGCGTCAGCTGTTTATGTTTATTTACCTATTTACGTCAACGTCGCTTTTAATCGAGTTGACATAACCTTACAAAATTATATTTTGCTTTAAACTTGATCTTTTGTACACAACAATTACTTTTCAACATTGCGAGTACGTATTGTTTACATACGTAAATTTGCGTTCTGCGCATAAACTCGAGCAGAAACTATACAATAAAATGATAGGTGCTTTCTTTTTGCCAAGTGAGGTAAGCCAAAGTAAGTAAAATACTCACTTAACATCACAAATATTTGTTTTTTTTTTTTATTTAAACTCACTTGCTGTCGTTGTTTACAATTTTATACGTTTTTAAATAACTTACTATCTCGTGATAAGACGCCATATGCAAGGGGGTATTAAAATTTTTACTTTGGCTTACTTTCTATTGTACAAATGGCACGGTCTATTAAGTGAGATAAAACTTATTTTTTTCAAAGGTAGGGTTTTATTTTACAAACTAAAATATACAACGCATGTTACTGTTCTTAACAGCTTTGTATCAAGAAGAATAAGTATTTTGTTTTAACAATTTATTGTACTTGAAATATCTGCCAAACAGTTTTACAAAGCTATTGAATAAAAAATATTTTTATTCAAAAATTTTACTAAATTTTATACGCCAAGAAAAGTTATTTTAATATCTTAATAAAATAGCAATTACAAATATACAATATTTTTTGTAGTTTCGAAAAAAAAATTGGCTAAAGAAGTAATACACTACGTCATACTCGTCACCCCTCAAGATCGATAAATCAGACTATTTGATTAAAAATTAAAAGATCTCCGTTGATAATGATAATAATATATAGAAAACTTGATATAAAAAATAAAAAGAAAAATAATCAGTTTTTGCAGTTACCTTAATTATACATGTGGAGATATAAAGCTTGTTTGTTTTTAATTTTTATTCTGATTGATGCTGGAACAAAGCAATTATTATAAAATTTTATTTTCACTTATTTATAATCAGCAAATGAATCAAAACAATTAACAGTATAACAATTAACAAAAAATAAAAGATAAGCTTTCTCATATAAAATTGCGTTAGTAATATTTATATTAATATGTATTTTTATAATATAATGATAAGATTTCATTTTACATTATACCGTCATTTTAATATTGATTGCTGACAGTTCAAGTTCAAGTGTTTGTTATATAAATATTTTAAAAATGTTTATATTTGTTGGTTTTGCATGTTTTATTGCTTTAGCAGGATCTGAAAGCGCAACTGATCACAAATATGAAACTGTTACAACTGAATCACCCAGTAAGTATATGGAAATAAAAAATTAAAATTATGTGTATTTGCTACTTGTGCTCGTTAGCCCTAAAATTTCTTTATATTTTTTGTAGGTGGTGTTAGCTGGCCATGCAGTGTTATAGGTGGTGTAATTGGACGATTAGCATGTGAAATATATTGTTCAACTAATCATCAAGGCAACGCAGGATTCTGCAACAGTGAAAATGTTTGTGAATGCGTCGCTGAACACAAATTTGTTTCATTAGCAGATCAAATGATTTGTCATATGGATTGTCGGCAATCCTGGGATGGTGGATATATTGGTAAAGGCGGAGGATGCAATTGTTATAAAGTAGACAATACAAATAATAGTAACAGTTTATATTTAACATTTTGGCTTTTACCAATAGTATTAATAAAAATATTGATACAACAAATTTATTACATGTAAAATTACAGTAATGTTTTATATAAACGTATAAAATTATTTATTCAGTAAATATTGTATGTTTATTTATTTAACGGTTTTTCTCATTTTATACAAAAACATAATAATTACTAAATATATAAAACGTAAAACTTCAAAAAGATTTTTTTAAGTAGTCTTAAAGGTATTTGTAAAGCATCTTTAAAATCGCTTTCAAATAGATTTAATTATGTTTGCGTTATTGTTGCCTAGACGTCATCAATATTAGCTTCTAAGACGTCTGACACAAGACTGAGGATGCGCACGCTACTTGGTTCGTCCAAGAAATTAGAACATGTTTTATTTTCTTGCATCAAAACCTACTATAACTGGCGCGCGCATCATTTAATATTAAATTTAATATTACAATCAGTCTTGTGTCAGACGGCTCAAATTCATGATTAGTGTTTATTTAACTATAATTACATTTATTATGAGTGTGGATAGACCAGATACTACCATTCTCTCAATTAACGAGTTCAGTAGTATATATTATTTAAATAATTTACAGGTACATCTTAAAAAGACAATTAAGTTGTAGTAATAAAATAAAATTTAAAAAAAAATTGCGTTGTCTCATAAATAATTTTCTAATTAATGCCTTTAAAATAAATGTTGATTTGATTAATGATTTCCTAAAGTTAAAACAAACTTCTTTACCACACAACATGTCTTTAGTACATAACAAACTTAGCAATACACATAACCCCATAAAACGTCTTGGGTTGACATCAAAGAGGTCATTGCTAAAATTAAATCCAAAAACGCAACTTTGTTATTTTGAAGCCTTTTTGCGACGAGTAAGTTTTATAATTTAAGGTTTTTGTTGGATTGTCATATCCGCTCTAATTTTAATAACATTATTATTTTTTTTTTATAAATATTATTTTTTTAATTATTAAATGCATAGCGGCATTTTAATCTATTAAATATATTTTTAAAGTCTTTTGCAGTTGTAATGTAATGTAAAAGATTCAATTCAAAATAAAATCCAATTATGTAAAAACACTAGACAATCTCAACGATCACGCCGATTTTCATTTTTCATCTTTATCTATAAGTAATAATGAACCACAATGCGACGCAGTTGAAGATATATTGTCAGTTATGAAAAGAAAAAATAATAACATTGTATTAAAATTTTTGTTTTTAATATTAAATGTTAAAATGAATAAATGTTATATTTTTACTAACCAACCTAGTGCTTATGATTCAATATTACAAAGCCATAACTATTTGGTTTATAAAAATATTCATTTTGGGAACGGCACAACTACCGTGATAGGACATACGGTTGTCTAAGGTTTATTGTTAAAGCACAAATTTTAGTTCATCAATCAATCAAAATAAATATTTATATTTTTTTAAGAATTTACAACACAGTAATATTTTAAACAAATCTAATAATAAACTAATATCAAAATAATAAATAAATTCTACAAAATTTTAAGTTTTCCGCGCTTGTCTGATAAGAAGGGCAAGAGTAAAAGTCCGTCATTCTAATTAAAATATGTTGACAGTTGACCGATCTGGCAACAAGTTTGATGTAATATAAACAAATCTACTAATAAGACCCGAAGTAGGAGTTCTTACATCGTACAACTAAAGACTCCGTCAATATTTTTTTTGTAGGTTGGAAAGGGGAATTTCAAATAACTTAGTTTGTCGTATTTACTGTCCGAAAGTTTTGAAAATGCGCTTCTTTCGCTAGCCTTGTAGACTTTAATTTAGTGTAGTGGCGGTTGAAGTGCCACAAGTTTTCTTTATTCATTTCCAAAGCATTTGATACAGTATGGCATCTTAATCTTATCAACATGCTTCATTGTATAGGTCTTGATCATAAAATTGTAAATTTTATTGATAGTTTTTTTAACAATAGGAAAATTATAGTTAGAATTGATGGTTTTTTTAACTCAAATTCAAAAATTATAAACGCTAATGTTCTTCAAGGTTTTGCTTTTTTATCATCTTTATTTTTTATTTACATTAATAGACTTCTTCAAATAACTAAAAGCCCTATTTATAGTTTTGCAGATGATAGCACCCTTTATACATACTCATATTTTTCAAAGATTAAATCGACAAATATAGCATAGCGTCCTGAAATTTCTAGGTTAGAATCTATAGCATCTATAAACAAATACCTCAAAACAATACCTGAATAGAGTCTTCTTAACATGGTTAATTTTAACTATTACTGTTTCAAAATCAAAATCCAAGGTATTATCAGTACCAAATATTAAATTAAACAACGAATTCATATCCAAATCTTCTTCAGTTTGTCTCCTAGAGGTTACAATCTTACATAATCTTTTCTGGAACGACCATGTTGTTGACATAACTTTAAAATCTAAAAAAAAACTAGGATTTTTTAATAGATGTAAAAAGTAGAATAGTTGCAACTTGTTGCTAGTATTTACATGGCTGTCCTTGTGCAGCATTGGAGTTAATAAGTCTTATCATAATAACTTTTGGATTTCTTAAAATATACAACAGTACCGTATTGTCAGCTTACTGGGCAGTTTTGACAACTTGAGTGATGCATGTCATGTCTGCTACAATAAAATTAAAAAAACATCGGCAATAATACTAAACTCTGCTTCAACTAAACAAAGGGTAGACTCGTGCCCAAATAGCTTTACGGCTAGTAAAACAATAAAGTTTTGAGAGAAGTCTCTGGTGTCAAACCTTATCAAATACTTTTTTATTAAAGAATATGACACTAGTAGTCTGCTTTAAACAAAACAAAAAGTTTTAATTTGATTGGTAACTCTGGTTAGTTGATGAGTTGTGAAGAGCCCAAATCTGAAGCCATGTTGATGATTAGGTTTTCAGTGATATCAAATTTTATCTAAGTTTACAGTTTCTGCCACCTTACTTAAGGTCAACAAAACTAATTGGGCGGTAATTTTGAAGAAAATGTTATGTCCAATTTTTGGGATAAAAATAACATTAGACCTTTTCCATAAAGACGGAATATGAGACGTCTTTACCATTGCATTTAAAACGTTTGTGAGGAACATACAGCCTTAATGCTTTCAAAGCTTTGTTTAGAATGCAATCCGTACCAGGCGCCAATTTGGGTCTTACTTTTTTGTGTCCAAATCTAGGTCTTCATTGTAGACCGGCTTGCATCAGAGTTCAAATCTGTCAGCAAACGCTTTGGCTTTGCTTTCTAAAGTGTATTTAAACCTTTTTTTGTCAAAAATGAAAAGAAATGGTGTACGCTTATTTTGAAGAGTTTTAGCTATCCTCCACACTAAATTTTTATCAACTTTATATCAACAAGGATTTGAGAGCGGATTTTTTGCATTATTTTTTGTGCACTGTGGTTGTCTTTTTTACCTTGCCTTTAGCTTGGTTTGGTTAGTCTCTGTTGTGACTCAATCGGTTAGATTCAATTTTCGGAAAAGTCTTAGTAAATTCTTTTATTGCTAGCAAAATGATCTTCATTAGCCCTAAGCTAGGAACATTTATTGCAATTGAATTAGCGTCCAATTTAATAGTTGGCGGCGTAAGGATTTTTGAGTGGTCAACTGATCGTTTGACGAGAATCGAGGTTCCACGCCCTTGTGCACCAAAAGTGTTTTCCAAATACAAAAAAATGTTTAGAATACTCTGCTAATGTGGATTTTTGCCGAGTTTATATATCTACAAAACATATGTCAAATGTTTTTGTATCCGCATGCAACTAGATTTTACACCGTTTGATGTAAAGGCATAAAGTTAAATTTTAGTGTTGGCCCTTGCCAAAATACTACTGTCAGAACTTAACCACAACTTTTACAAATTAGCTACATGTGCCGTATAACAATAAAACTATCAGTTTGACAAAACAACTGTCAACTATTTCATAAATCTAACATGTAAATTTTTAACATTATTTATACTCAACAAATCTGTTTTATAAACTGTCAATTAGATTATGACCTACTAACTTTATTTTTTGACAAAACTGTCATATCAACTAATTTGACAAAACAATTATCAACCATTTCACAACTTTGATATATAAACTGCTAACAGACAATTCTATAAAGCAACTGTTTTGCAATTCAAATATTTTTTTTTTGTCAACAATTATGTTTAACAACTTAACATTAATCATTTTAACTAATCTGTATGACATAAATAAACTATCTAACTTATAAACTATTAACTTTGAACACAAAAATTGTGTCAATGTTTAACAAACCAAAAAAAAAAAAATTAGTTTATATATAAATTGTTAACTATTTTTGATAGTCGCGGTCAATGTCCGACGGAGAACGGACGCGCTCGCGAATGTGCATAAAGGCGATTTAAATAATGGTGAATAATCTACGTTATTTAAAAAATTAAAAAATTCTGTGAATTAGAACAAACAGTGGAAAGGTGAAAAGTTTATTGTGAAAGTTCAAAAAAGTGTAAAACTGTGATAAGGACACATTAAAAAATAAAGGTGCGGTCGTGTTTTAAAACACACTCGTGTCGTGACGCGCGACACGTCTAGTGTTACATAATAAAACACAAACGCGGAAACAGCAATTTGATATTAATTAAAAGTGAAACTAGGCCAAGGGTCAAAAAACGAAGATGAATGCATTTTTAAAAAGCGGGATGTTGCAAAGAACACCGCCGGATAAAAAAACAGATAAAGAATTAGGTCAAACGAATCAAAAAAGAGGGAGAGAAATAGATTCGCCAGGAGGTAACAACGAGGCGAAGAAAGCAAATAACCCCACAACAATCCAAATAATGGGGAAATTAATTAGAGAGTTAAAAAACTTAACCAGTGAGTGTACAACCACTAAACTGGAAATTAAAAAGGTGGCGAATCAACTAGAAACAAATATGGAGAGAATGGAATTTGAAGAAATCCAAAAAAAAGAACAGGAGAATGAAAATAAAACAAAAATAGGTATAGAAATGTCGACACAGACAATGGAAACTGGAGATAATAGGGAAGAAAACCGTAAAAACCATTTTATCTCGGACGAGGAGATATTAAAAGTGGATAATGAAGAGGATATAAAAAATATTATAAATAAAGAATGGAGAGATACAGACTATAAATATGTAAACGTGGAAAAAAAAAACCCAATAATGGGAAAGGAAATGGATACACGACTTTTAATAAATTAAGAGGAAATAGGCAAAGAAGGTGGTATCTTACAACAAGCAAAAATAAAATACCCTGAACTAATGGAGGAAGAAGGAGAAGATGAAACGCCATATATAGAAATAGTTAAAAATCTAAGCGGAAAAAATGTGGGAAAAGTACACATCATTAAGCAGAAAATCGAAACGGCAGGGAATAAGGAGATACTAATAGCTATCGAAAAAATGCTTATCAAAACAAAAACATTAAGTATTGAAGAAATAAATATACCAATACCAACGGGAATTACGGCAAGAGATGCAAAAAAAATTATGGAAATAGCAGGAAGAAGAACTAACACAAAAATAAGACTGTGCGTGCCAACACAGGGACAGGTAGCGGAGACACATAGAGGAAAAAAAACAGGTACGGAAACAGGTGCTATAGTAGTGAGCAAACAAGGTGTCACATATGCAGATTTGCTGAGACAGGCAAAAACCCAGATAAAAGGATCTACGTTCAAGGAGGTAAGAGAAACAAAAAAAGGGGAGTTGTTACTAATTACAAAGGGTAATGAGACGGAGAAAGAGATAGAAAAAATTAAAAATGGAATGGAAGGCTGCAATGTACGAAAAGCCAGCAACAAAACTACAGAACTGGTGATAATCAAAGATATTAGCCCGGAAATTAAGAGAGAAGAAATACTGGAAGAAATTATGAACAAAGTGAACACAGAAGGAAGTACAATAATTTCCATAAAGAAAGGTTATAGAGAAATACAAACCGCTATAGTCAAAATAGACAAAAAAATAGCAGAACAGATAATAGGAGAAGGAAGAATAAACATAGGACTCATAAGATGCAGAGTAGAGAAAGTTAAAGCAAATTAAAGAAAATGTTATAAATGCTGGAGGAAAGGACATGTAGCGGCAGAATGCAATGGGGAAGACAGGTCTTCGCTATGTATAAAATGCGGAAAGGAGGGACATCAGGTTGCCGAATGCAGAAACAAAGAATACTGCATTGAATGCAAAGTATTAGGACACAGAACGGGAGAGAAAAGATGTCCAGCTACAAAGAAAAAAGAAATGGGAAAACAAAGAAGAATATGGAGGACAACAACCCAGATAACTGGAGAGAACAGGAGGAAAAAATAGTATCACATAATGTATAAGTTTATACAAAAAGGGGAAGAGAGGCTCACGATTTACTAATAGCAACAGCGGAGAGAGAGGAAATAGACCTAGTGCTAGTGAGTGAACCTAATAAAAACAAACTAAATGGTAAGTGGATAAGAGACAAAGGAACAGATGCAGCAATTTTAGCTAGGGGGAAGTGTAGGGACAAGGTGGAAAGATGGGGAACACCAAAAGAAGGAATAGTGTGGGCAGAAGTACAAAGCATGATAGTATACAGCTGTTATATCAGCCCAAACTGCGGTCTGGAATACTATCGAGAGTGGATAGAAGAATTAGAAAGAAGTTTAAGAAAACAGAAAAACAAAAAAAATTTTGTAGGAGGAGATTTCAACGCAAAATCACCGAGATGGGGAGGCTACAAGAACGATTTAAGAGGAAAAATCTTAGAGGAGATGATAGCAGGGTTAAATCTTACAATCTGCAACAATGGAGACAAACCGACGTTTGTAAGAGGAAGCTCAAAATCGCATATTGACATCACCATAGCAACGTGGGAAATGGCAAAAATAATAAATGAATGGACCGTGACTGAAGAAGAATCACTGAGTCTACACAAACATATACAATACAATACAAAGGAGAAAGGAAAACAGGAGCACACGAGAGAAGGTAAATGGAACGTAAGAAGAATGGACAAAGAAAAGATAAAGAGAGGCATGGAAACAGAAGAAGTGATAGAAAACTAAAATATTGAGAAAAGATGCGAGAGGTACTCAGAAAAACTGAGAAAAGCGGCGGAGGAAGCAATTCCTAGGTACAGGGAAGGCGGACGAAAAGGACCATACTGGTGGTGTGAGGAAATAAAAGAATGCAGGAAAAACACAATACAAACAGCGAGGAAAATCAAAAGGCTGAGAAGAAGAGGAGAGAACACAGAGGAAATAGAAGAGAAACTAAAAAACGACAGAAAAATTTTAAAAAAGGCAATTAGGGATAGCAGAAAAAGATGCTGGAAAGAAATGATAGAATCTATAGATGGGGATCCTTGGGGAAAACCGTACAAAATAGTGATGGGCAAATTGGGTGGAAGAACAAAAGGAATCTGCTTAAAAGAAGACGAAGAAGAAGAGGTCATAATTAAAAAACTATTTCCCAAGGGAGAACCAGTAGAAGAACCAGAAACAAAAAAAGAAGAAGCAACAGTTATGGCAACAGTGGAAGAGATCAAAGAGATCATAAAAGAATTGCCTAACAACAAAGCACCAGGTCCGGACGAAATAACAACAGAGATTGTTAAAGCAGCATTAGACGGAAACGAGATAGAAATAACTCAAATAATCAACAGGTGCCTAAAAGAAGGAACTTTTCCAGGATGTTGGAAAGAAGCCACTCTGGTACTGATTGAGAAAAAAAAAGAAGCAGGAAAAGCAACATCATACAGACCAATATGTTTAATCAACACACTGGCTAAAATAATGGAAAAAGTTATTGTACGGAGAATAGAACAAGAAATAGAAGAAAAAGGAGGATGGGAAAAAGAACAATACGGATTTACCAAAGGAAAAACAACCTTAGGAGCTATTGAAAAAGTGAAAGCAATAGCAAAAGAAGCAAACAGCGGAACGCAGAGGAAAAGGCAACACTGTGTAATGATAGCGTTGGACATACAGAACGCGTTTAATAGCGTATCATGGGCAGCAATCATAGAGGCGGCAAAGAAGAAAGAACTGAACAGAAAAACAATCAAGATTATATGGAGCTACTTACAGGACAGAAATCTAGTGCCCAAAAATGGAAGATTCAAACTTACTAGAGGGGTACCGCAGGGCTCAGCACTGGGACCAAAACTGTGGAACCTTGTCTATAACGAGTTACTTCGAATGAAGATGCCGGAAGGCGTGTCAATAACTGCATTTGCGGACGACATAGCAGTAGTAGGTAGAGACGTAGAAATAGAAGTACTAAAAGGAAGATTAGAGCTGGCAATTGATATGATACAAATATGGATGAGAAGTAAGGGCTTAAAACTAGCAACACAAAAAACTGAGGCGGCATGGCTATTGACTAAGAGGAATAATAGAGAAACAGGTAAGATACAGGTGGGAGATCAAGAGATAACCATAGGGAAAAAAATCAAATACCTTGGAGTGACACTCGAAGCAAAGGGATGGAATGAACAGGTTAAGGAAGCGGTCATTGGAACAAAGGAAATTGAGAGAAAGCTTGGTAGACTTATGCCAAACAACGGAGGTCCAGGAGAAGAAAGCAGAAGGCTAATAGCAACGGCAGCAAGAAGCAAATTGCTGTACGCCGCAGAAACATGGGGAGAAGCCATGAAAACAAAGAAAAACAGAAAGGAAGTAAGAGGAGCCACAAGAGCAAGCTCGCTAAGGAGTTGTAGAGCTTACAGAACAGTGTCACAAGAGGCAGTAGAGGTAATTGCGGCAACACCTCCCGCGGATATGATGGTGGAGGAAAGAATAGAAATAAAAAAACTTGTAAAAGAAGGAACGAGTAAAAAAGAAGCAAAGATAAGAGCAAGAGAGAAGACTATGGAAAGATGGCAGAGAAAATGGGATACAGGAGAAAAGGGGAAATGGACGAGAGAATTAATCCCAGACATAAAAGAATGGGTAGAGAAGAAACCCGAGACGTGTTATTATACAACACAAATACTGACCGGGCACGGAGCATTTGGAAAATTCTTGCAAAAAATTAAAAAAATAAATGAAGAAGAAAGGTGTACATTTTGTTAGGAAGAAACACACGATAACGCAAAACACACTCTAGTAGAATGCGAAGCGTGGGAGGAAGATAGAAAAAAACTAGAATATATACTAGAAAGCAAAGTGGATAAAAGAACAATCATTAACAAATGCTTAAAAGATGAAAATAAATGGAGGGCGTTAAAAAACTTTGCAACAAGTGTACAAAAAAAAAATTGAAGAGTTTGACAATAGAAGAATAAAGAAAAACAAACAATGGAAACAAACACACAAACTAAAAGCCATAGAAGAGAAAGGAAAGAGATGAGAGAAGCTAAATGGAAACAAGAAAACAGAGAAAAAGATCAAAAAGAAAAAAATAAGAAAGGATATGACAATTGTGCATACCAAGAAACAGAAGAAAAAAGAAGAACATTTACAGAGACTACGATACCAAACGAAATTGCAGAGATAAGGAGAAGGAGAAAAGAAATATTGAAGGAAAGCAGAATAACAGAAATAACAAGGCATATACCAAATGGTAGATATGCTATCTCGAGGATGACTGAGAACGCAACCTTTCAGATAGTCAGAATATACCTGGCAACGAGAGGACATGAAGAAGTAATTCCTGATGGAGATACAAGGATATCACTGGAGGTAAAACTTACAAATCTAGGACTGCCAAAAGGAATACAACTGATGGAACTGCATAAATTATTCATGAAAGAGAGGGGATATGATAAAGAAGAAGTGAACGAAGACCTTAGTAAGCTAAGAGCACATCTGAGAACAAATTATATAATTAGAGTAAATAACACAAAGATGGGAGAAAGAAGAGAATGCAGAGGTAGATGCCAGTGCAGATAAGAAAAGGCAAAATGACAAAAGAGACAGACAAAGGTAGGGGCTATAGGGAGAGAGGGGCCGGGGACAGCATGCGAGCCGCAGATGATGCGTGAAAATCCGCGAAGCAAAAACCAGCCCGCCTCAAACTAGCACCAAATGTAGGTTAGTTTAGACAGGGACATTAAAACAACAGGATTTGCGCAGAGAAGAAAACCGGAAGGTATTACCATGCGTAAGTTATTCTTAAGAGCCACTTGTTGAGAGCCAAACAACTCACTACGTCCTAAAAATAAAATTTAAAAAAAAAAAAAAAAAAAAAAACTATTTTTGATAAATTTGTTAATTGTGAGTTTGACAAATCAACTGTCTACTTTCTGAGGAAGCGTTAAACTGTCTGACATATAAAATGTTTGTCATTGTAATAAATATCTGTAGGAGGCTCTAGTAGAGCCGAAACTAGTAATGTATTTGTAAAAATAAATTTTTAGTGATAAAATCATAATAAATTGTTTAACTATTTCATAAAATTGTTACGTACTAGAAATTACAACTATCAATTATATTATAAAATTGTTGTTTAGTTTAATATTTGATACGATTAATACATTCTCTCATTTTTGCGTGGTCTAGTGATGTCTGAAGTAGACTATCCTGAGTTATTTGAATCTCTTCCAATCTACATTCCTATTAGTGAACGACGTACTAGGCAGACTTCATTATTTAGAGAATTTACACATTCTACTAATTATGAATTTCACAATCCTATTGGTAGAATTTGTAGATTTGCAAACTGTTTAACAAACAATTTAAATTTTTTTTGTTCTAAATCTTTGTTTAAGATTCAATTGGGACATATTGATTAAATGTTATGTATTTTATATTATATTGTTTTTTATGTCAATCTTTTGCTTTTGTTTTTTATATATGTATTATATTGTTTATATTTATTGTATTTTTATGTAGATGTAAATGGTTTTACTTACCGTAAATAAAGATTATTATAATACAGAGTTAAGTTTTTTAGAATTGGATATAACGAATTTAAGATTATTATTTATTATTTTTATTACGTATGTAGCTAAAAAAGTTTTTTTTCTGTTTATATAAAGATGTTAAGTTTGTTTGATGTTAGTAACAATACAGTCAAAATTTTACAAAAAAAAGTAGACAACTTATTATAGCATTCTGACTTTTGATAATGTTTCTTACTTTTTTACTGAAAAAAGATAGTTAATAATCGATAACTAGTTTGTAAAAAGAACAATTACATTTATTTTTGAGTCTCGGAAATTATCCCTGAAATTTGAACCTAGCAAATAATTGATAGCTATTATGTTAAGAGAACATGTACATGTAAGTACAAACGTACTTAAAAAAATTTATGTAATTTTATTGTATTTTTAAAAAATCTTATCTAATGATTATATTCTAAACAATACCTGTTTAAAAAAGTTAATTTAATTTATTGACTCTAATGACGGTATTTATAAACAAAACTCAAATTTTAAACTCAAAGCAGTTATTTTGAAATTCTTACAGAATATAAAACAATTTAATCCTAGAAGATTGCAGTTTCAAAAAGTTGAGTCGTAGTTTTGTTTTGGAAATACAACAATTGAGGTTTTGGAAAACTTGCTGCAGATTTATTTTACCATAATATAATTTGCAAAAAAATATGACATAAAATTTCTAAAGATTGAATTGTTCTATACGCTGTAAGAATGTTAAGATAATGATGATTTGTTTTACATTACATTGATTTTCTATGTTATTAAAATAAAGAAAGATGTGTGAGATTGAGTTTTGTCTATGAGTACCGCCCTAAAGTATCATTCATCTTTATCTTTATATTTTGTAATCAATAAAGCTTATAATTTCTAAGAGATTGCTAATTTTAGAAACGTTTGGGATTTTCTGATATTGTACAATTTTTTGGTAAAATGTCAACTGTAACATTATTTAGTCTCTATCTTACAAAACTTGTATTAACAAATTGATGTCAATTCAAAATAAATTTAACAAACTTGTAGTTTACAGTTTTTTTACTTGAATGTACAGATATTTATTTGGGGTTGGGGTTATATGAAAAAACAAAAAAATTATATAATTAGAATTTTTTTAAGTACTAAACAAGTTAATCTGCTTTGAACAAATCCTTGGTATGATGTAAAGGGTTTTTCAATAAGAAGACTCATTTTAATTAAAAAAGAAACAATTATTTAAACTTAAGTAGTACATTTTTTTAAATTTAAATTTACAGTACAAACTCTGCGTTTACTTGTGAAACATGATAATCAGTAAATGTCGAACGAGACTCTTGCATAATTGAGGCTTTATCTGACAAATGGAATTATTTGGGAAGCATTAGCGTGAACTATATTCTAGCGTTGTTAAGCTGCACGATCTGGTGAGCTAATTGATGTTCGAGTTTTGCAAGGCTTGTAGCGACATCTTGCTGGAACTTTTTTAATCGTATAATTTTTAATGGCTACTGTCAAGGATTTAAGGCTTCAAACATTCAACAAATCAAAAACGCAAAAAAATTTAAAATGAGACTTCTTATTGGAAAACTCCATATATCCATGTGTCTCCACGTGTAGTTATAAATGATTCACTTTTACACATGACATAAATAAAAATGACGGCGGCTTGTACAATTAGCTTTCACGCATTGCACTAAATTATTAAAACATGTTTATGTTTGTTTTATCTTTAATTACTTTTGTTGTAATCAATGTTATATACCTGTAAATATTTTACAATAATAAATAATTATAACATATTTATATTGAAATGAGTATCAAATAAATAAGCAAATTTAATTAATAATAACCTTAGCTTAATTTATTTACAAAATCTTAATTAAGTTACAAAATAATCAGTTAGTTTTGGTTTGTATAATACATTTGGCTTTTAATAATTAATCTTCTCTCTCTATCAATTTGAATTTAAGTGGTTGTTCGGGAACATAAGTCGGTGTAATTTTGTAAGTTAAATCTCCATAATTGTATTCCACTTTGTATTTTCGAAAGATCTAAAAATAATATATAATAAAATACACTTCTCCCAATGAAACAAAATTACCTTAGCAAGTAAAATATATAATTCAGCCTCTGCAAATCTTCTTCCTAAACAAGATCTCCTTCCATATCCAAAAGGTAATGATACAAATGGATGAATTTTATTTGTATTGTGCGGACACGTTGATTGTTTAGATTTCATCCATCTTTCCGGTTGGAATTTTTCTGGATCGGTAAAATAATTTTCCATATTGCTTACAACTAAGTGTGGGAAAATTACATGTGTCTAAAAAATATAAAGAAACATTATGTCATTGTATTATATTTATTTGTTTAGTTACCCCTTTTGGAATTTTATATCCAGAAATAATAGCATCTGATTGTAAACTCCTACCATTACCAATGATAACTGGATACATTCTAAAAAAATAAGTTGATTATAATTGAATATAGAATTTAATCTATTTTCAATATTAATGTGTGTATTACATGTAGATGAAGGCAACTATAACTTTATGGTAGTGGCTGGTAAATAACAATATATTTATACTAAAGTTTTGATTGGGTAAAAATTGTAAAAATAATATTTAGTAAATGTGTTTTTTTGTTATTATTTTTCACTATCCACATCATGCAGATATAAGACACATAAATTAACAAATTAATACTACCTAAGTGTTTCTTTTATGCAAGCTTTTAAGTAAGGAATATTCTCTTGAACTGACGCATCGACATTTGAATTTTTGGTTGGCATAACATTGCGCAGTTCTTGGTATAATTTTTCTTGTGTTTCTTCGTTTCTGGTAAGTTGGTATATTGTTGAAGCTAATGCTATGGACGTCTGAAAGAATATTTATTATTTTATTCTTAGCAATAACAATTTTTTTAATAACACATTACAGTAAGGAATAGAAATAATAAATAAAATATTTATTATTCAATTATCTATTTTATAATATCAGCATTGTAAATATCAAAATTAATTATTAAACCAGTAAATATTTAAGTTTTTTTTTTAATTTCTTACTGTAATTAGTTATTTATAAAAATGTTTTTGCTAAGACGTATGTTGATTTGCAAGTTTTTCACTTTTTTGTTTTTTTTTATTAATCATTTTATTTTTCTAGTTTCATCATGTTTAAGTGATACTTCATACTGGGCGTTTCGCAAATTAACTAGTTACTGTTAACACTGTTATTACATACTATATACTCTATACTATTTTGTTACACACACAAAAACTATACTATACTAAGCCAATAAAAGAAATATTATTTAAGAAAAGGAATATCTTGTTATTTTATTTTATAAAAATTATTACAAATGCATTCAATATCTTGAAAATATATACCTACTTAATATAAAAATATTTTTTTTAATATTTAGTTTGTTATTAAGAAAAAAAAAATAAACATCATATAAAAGTCAAATTTGTGAATCAAATATATCTATAATTAGGAATAATAAAATTTAAAATTTCTTACTGTAAAAATTAGATTAAAAACAGTAGATACAAAAGTATTTCAAATAATATTATTATCTACTTTACATGTAACGTCAAACTGTAATAATAATTTTTTACTTGTATAAACCTTTCAATATGAAATTTTTACTTTTTAGCAAAATTATCAAAAAATTAAGCCACAATTTTTTATTGAACACTAGTACATTTAAATTTTGTATATTTATTAGGTATAGGGTTAAACATTTGCAGTTTTCTACCAATTCACAAATGTTTCTTTTTTTGTAGACAAAGCAAAATAAATATTTTATTCATTTGCAAATGTTTTAAGAATAATTTGTGGAATTTCTTCTATTATCTTAGATAATGATTGACTTGACCATTCAGTATTAAAATCCTTTTGCAAATAATTTGTACTTTTCTGTGATTACTTAAAAAACCTATAAACATTTTCAGAAAGTCAATAAAAATGTTGTACTATTGGAATGAAATTACGAAAATAATCTTATTAAATAATCTTATTATTAAAAATATGCTGAATTTTATTTTGTAAGTTGTGAGTCTAGAATATGCTTGTAGCTTGTAGATGTATGCACAAACACCTTGTTGGTCAGCAAACAAGTGTTCGAAAATAATAATCAAAACCTACTAGATTAAAGCTATGCAGATCTTTATTAATTACATTGGTTCTAGTTAAAAAGATAATGTTCAAGATGATAATAAACAAAATATAATTTTTTTTTGTCCACAATTGTTAAAAGTATTACTTGCTAGCATTGTTTATGGTGATTAATATACCGTATACTTTGTTGTTTTTGTGCAGTTAGAGCGTCTCAAGTTTGTGTTAAGAATAAATAAAAAATGTATTAGTTATAGCTTGTTATCATATTTGTTGAGGGCTTAGAGTTATGTAATAATCTAGCATTTGGGTCTTATACGTAATAGTCAAAAGCATGTCGTCTACTGGCAGTTGAAGCCTTGGAGTTGCACAATAACTGCAACAGATTGTCAAGCTTACACAGGCTAGTTGAGCACTGAAGTTGTATGCAGGGCATTAGTAAGCAGCAGTTATAAACATACTGGTAAAGAGATTTTAACGTATTCAAGATGGCTGCAAGTGACATGTTATTGTATGCCGCTCTTAATAAACTAAGAAAAGAAGAATTAATAAATATCATAGTGTAAAAAAAACACCACAACAACTTGTTGATAACGAACTATTTAAAGAAAAGTGCAGTGCGTTATCAATAATTAACTTAGATCATGATGAAGAAGTGTTTGAAGATACCACTGATGAAATACAAGCCGACAATGTTGACAAGAGTCTAGGGATCAGAAAAGAGGAGCGAATAGTTCACAAGTTTGCCGTCGCAGCGTTGTCACCAGTTTCCCCTCCCCACCATAAGTTAACCTTCTATTTTAAACTGTGTGCAATTTTATGTGATATTTATTAGAATATTAAAAAGACTGTTATTAAATAAATTTAATACTTATAGGAATATTAAGGTAATTTTTTTTATAAAATAGTATACTATGTTATTAAGAGCATACCGACCGTTACCTTGATTTCCAGTATTTTAGTGAAAACAACTACTTTGGTGTCATTCCTATTTACACATATAATTTGATAATCAATTAATTTTTTTAGCAGAACATTAAGAAAAGATTAAACTATATTTGGTCAGAGTATTTTAGTAAAATAATAATTGGAAATAGACAAAAAATGAATATTAATATTGAAATAAATGCGTTTTTAAGTACTTTTAAATGCATTTTAATGCTATTTGCAAATATAATTTGACTAAAATACTCTGGCAGAATATAGATTCATCCTTTCTGAATATATTGGTGAAACAATAAACTAGTTATCAAGTTATTTGTGGAAATAAGAACGACGCCAAATTGGCTGTTTTCACGACAATACTGGAAACCAAGGCAGCGGTATGATCTTAAAAACAAATGATATTTTGAAGTTTGTTTTTCCGGACTCGCTCCGTTTATCCTACCAGTGACTCTCGCACAAGGGTTTATTATTGATACGTTCATTATAAAATAACAGCATTATTTTTCATAGGTATTCAATCATGAACAAAATAAAATGTACAGAATGCAACCAAGATTTTTCCAATAATTTTAATCTAAAAAGACATTTTAACAATGCACATAATAAAAAAAAAGAAATATTTACTTGTAATCATTGCAATAGAGATTTTAAAAATAAATCGAACTTAATAAGACATCTATCAATATGCAAAAAACTCGATGCAAACCAATCAAAACACGTTGCAATAAAACAAGTTAAATGTGCTTTGTGCAGTTATCAAAACTTACGCATAGATGTGTTGCAACATTATAATCAACAACATGACATTAATATATATACGGAGAGTTTAAAATTTAACAATTTTGACGATTTTAAACAATGGAAAACTGAGATAGAAAAAACTGAAATTTCTAGTTACATCCGACATGATTTGAAAAAAACAGAAACTAAAACATATTATTACTATCGATGCCACTGCGATGGCGTTTTTAACAGCCGTGGACAAAATATTAGACATTTAAAAATATTAGGAAGTAATAAAATTAATGGATTTTGTCCATCTAAATTAGACGTTACTGTAAAAAACAATGGAGAAGTTTCTGTAAAATTTGTTAAAACTCATGTTGGTCATCTAATGGAATTAGGTAAAATTCCTCTCCAAAAATCAACAAGATCAATGCTGGCTACTCAATTAAGTTTAAAAATTCCGTTTGATGAAATTTTAAATAATATTAGAGATGACGTTGATGAAACCAAATTTGAGCGCCTCCATTTGTTAACAAGGAAGGATCTCTTTAACATTGAGCAACTATATAATATAAACACTTCCGTAAAACATTCAAATGATTGTGTTAGTGTCGAAGCATGGATAAAGGAAATTCAAGCAAATAGTTGCGAATCTGTTATTAGATTTTATAAAGGACAAGGACAAGAAAGTAGCATCTATCCAGAATTGCAAAAAGAAGATTTTTTATTAATAATTATGAATGACGCACAAATGGAAACTTTAAAAAAATATGGAAACGACTGCGTATGTATTGATAGTACGCATGGCCTGAACGCATACAGTTTTGAGTTGACTACACTAATGGTTCTTGATGATCTACGTCAAGGTTTTCCTTGTCTTTTTGCGTTTTGTAATAGATCCGACAGCGTAGTTTTTAAGATTATTTTTAGAATTTTAAAAAACAGCTTAGATGTTTTACTAACTCCTTCGGTGTTTATGTCAGATATGGCAGAAAAATTTTATATTGCGTGGACTGATATTATGGGTCCGGTGAGTTTAAGATTATTTTGCAGCTGGCACGTTTTGAGAGCTTGGAAAAAAAATGTTTTTTCTAAAATTAAAAACACACAGTCACAATTCCATGTACAAAACATAATAAGAACATTATTGGAAGAATTAGACGAAGATGCATTTGAAATAATGCTGAATAATTTTATCAAAGAAGCAGAAAATGATGCAGAGTTAAAAGATTTTGGCCAGTATTTTATGAAAAATTATGTACCAAACAGAAAATCGTGGGCCTACTGCTACAGAAAACACGCTGGTTTAAATACAAATATGCATTTAGAACGGATGCATAGAACATTAAAATATATTTATCTAAAAGGTAAAACAGTCAAACGACTAGATACAGCAATAAATGCTATTATGAAACTAGTCAGAGATAAATTATATGACAGACTTGTTATTTTACATAAAGGTATAAAAAAATTACATTTTAAAAAAATATTTGTTTTATTGTTGTTTTTTTTTTAGGCAAAATATCTTCTAAACTAAGTGCACTACGAAAACGGCACAAAAACATGGAGGAGTTAAAAAATGTAACACTTATTGAAGAACATGAAAGAAAATGGATTGTAAATTCTTCAACAGGACAAGAACTATACACTATTGAACAAATTAATTACAACTGCACATGTGAACTTAAATGCACGGCTTGTAACGCATGTATTCATACTTACATATGTTCATGTCTTGATTCATCCGTTAAATGGAACATGTGCAAGCACATTCACTTTTTATGTCAAAACCGAACTAATAACAATTATTTTGATAATAATAAAAATTTAAATGAAAAGTTTGACACACAAGAAGCTGAAAAAGAAGTTGTCTTAAAACAACTTACAAATACAGTTTCTGCAAACAAAGTAAGCTCTGTTTCAAATATTGATAATTATCGAGCTAAAATTCTACAACATTTTGAAGAAATTTTTAAAGAATGCACATCAGTTGAAAAATGCTCGGTCTTACAAAAAGCATTATTACCTATAAAGACGACATTTGCAGCAATGGACATGCCGCAATTAAATAAATTTCCAAGTTGCAGTGGTGAAGTGAAGCAACGTAAAATTGAACAGCAACGAAATTTTTTATCTAATAAAAAAAAATCTACAAAAAAAAAGAACTTAAAACCTCTGACAACAGGAGACAAAAATAATTTAGCATTTAATTTACTACACCGAGCAGATCATAATTAAAATTAAAAAAAGTTTTTATTTCTGTTATATTTATTTTCTAATTTGAACAATTTTAATTGCTCAAATTATATTTTTATTTTGTTTATTATTCAATAAAGTTTATATGTTTGTTTTTATGTAATGATAAAAATGTGTTTATTACTTTTTTTTGTTAATAATAAATCGATGAATTACAATGAATTTTAGAGCCTAAAAGCCTGCACGCATTGTATTAAAATCAAAGTAACAGTTGATTGATGGCAGCGTAGCGGCGGCAAACTCGTGAACTATCCGCTCCTCTTTTCTGATCCCTAGACTCTTGTACAATGTTGACGGTCATATTAATAAAATTGAAATTGAATATTTAAAATCCCAAGTAAGTACATTAAATTCTCTTAACACTCATTTAGAATTGAGAATTAATGACTTAAATGAAATAATTTTATTATTAAAAAGAAATAACACGTTATCAGTTATTGACGACACTAATAATGCAGAGACATCTACCATCAAAAATACAAATACAAATACAACCAATTCAAAAAATTATAGAAATCCTGAAAATCTGGATTCTGTAAAAAATTCCATTAAATATTCCGAGGCCGTAAACAACAATAAAAAGAATACAGATAGCCCACAACAAAACACAAGCACAAATAATACAAATAAAATAGCAAGAAATGTCAATGTGAATAAAAATCACAATAATAATAAAACTATAAAAACAAACACACAACTGAAAAATAAACCAATTATAGGATGCAATACAATTATAAATGGACTACCAAAAAAAGGATATCTTCATGTATACCGTCTGCACTCTGATACTACTGTTCAATCATTAACAGATTACCTAAAAATAACATCACCTGAAATTTCGTTTAAATGTGAAGAATTGCAAAAAAATGAAATATCTGCATCATATATAGTAACATTTCCAATGACTAAAGTCAACGATGTATATAATCCAAATATCTGGCCAAATGGAGCAGCAGTTAAACGTTTTTATTTAAAAAAAAAACACTGAAAATTTTTGTTCAGTTTCCCAGATTACGAAGAACTCTTAAATGAATCTATTAAACCTGACAATAGAACATCTTTTATTCTGTTTCATGGTAATATTCAAGGTTTAACAGGAAAACTACAGCTATTGGAGGCAACTTTAAAAGAACATAATAACGACCCTGCAATATTGTGTTTAACTGAACATTATATGATGCCAGCCCAGGCGACGGTTATTAATATACGAAATTATATTCAAATTTCAGTATTTTGTAGAATGTTGCATATTCATGGAGGCTCTGCAATTTATGTGAAACAAGATTTTAAAGACGTATGCAAGGAACTGCCAGAGGTTAATAAATTTTCCGTAGAATTATGTATTGAAATAGCCGGTATGTCTGTATATAATAATGTGTGTGTAATTTGTATTTACCGTCCACCAACTGGAAATTTTGATATATTTGTAAAGCAGTTAGTAAATGTTCTTAATTTTATTATTTTAGATTTTAAAAATATTATTATAACAGGTGATCTAAATATCAATGGATTAGATTCATCTAATAATACTAAAACATTGAACGATGTACTTAAGTCATATGATTTGACTAATCATATTAAGTGTCCTACAAGAATTGATAAGCGTTTAGGATGTACTGCTGCTACTCAATTAGATTATGTAATAACAAATATTGACGAGTGCAATTGTGAAACAGTTGAGTATTATCTTTCTGACCATTTGAGTCAAATATGTGTATGTAAATTAGATAGTAAGAATAACTTAGATGATAATATAAATACTGCTAATTTCAGAAGTTTTAATACAGCAAGTATGACTGATTTTGTGAACACTTTCACTCATTATTATGACCTGCACAACAATTTTGAAAATATTGATGACTACTTTGCTCATTTCTGGGAACATTTTGAGTGGTGTCTGGATGTCAGCTGTCCATCTAGATTAATTACTTTGAATGGATCCACAAAATCAAATAAAATCTTAAATCAAAGTTATAAAAATGAATTTGAAGAGTTAAAATTGTTGAACTGGATTAGCAAAGTAAGTTGTTCTGAGCAAATTAGAAAATCTTTTAAAGTATATAAGAGTAATTTAAAAACAAGAATACTAAACGAAACAAAAAATCAAAACTGCATTGCCAGAGATTCATCTACAAATAAAATAAAAACTATATGGAATATTATCAATAGTCGTTCTGGGCGTATTAAACAAAAACAAACATCGATAAGTCTATTATCTGAAAACAGTATGATAACAGATAAAATAAGCGTGTGTAATATTTTTGCTAAATATTTTTCAGAAATAGTTCATCAAAAACTTAATAGCCATTTTCAAAATATTTCTCAAGAATGTACAACTTGTGCATGTGTTAATCAGAGCATGTTTATATCACCTGTAACCAGTTCAGAAGTAATGCAAATAATATCAAACATGACTACCAAAAAGTCATGTGGTTCAGATGGAGTTTCAATCAAATTGCTAAAGTTCTGCAACTCAACATTATCTGAAACACTTGTAGATTTAATCAATAAATCGTTTTTACTTGGGAAATTTCCTAATATATTAAAAATTGGCAAAATCACTCCTTTATTTAAAAAAGGCAATACTGCCAATATTACAAATTATAGACCAATAACAGTATTAAGCACTTTTTTAAAAGTTTTTGAAAAAGCTGCTGTAATCGAATCAATGATTTTTTGAGCAGCCAGAAATTATTAACAGACTGTCAGCATGGCTTTACACCAGGAAAATCCACTGAAACTGCAATCACTAGTATAACTCAATATGTGCATAACCAACTTGATAAAGGAAATTTTGTTGCAATAGTCTGCTTTGATCTATCAAGCGCATTTGATACAGTTACGCATTCATTTATTTTAAATAAAAATTTTAATATAGGTATTAGAGGATCAATGCATGATTGGATTGAGTCATATTTAACACACAGATCTAATTATGTGACATTGAATGGTGTTTTGTCTAGTACGTTTAAAAATGATATAGGTGTTGGCCAGGGATCAGTACTCGGACCTTTGTTGTTTGTCTTATTTGTTAACGACCTGCCAAATTTTATATTAAATGGTAAAGTATTTATGTATGCAGATGATACGTCTGTTGTAGTAAATGCTGCAACCTCAAACGAACTTGAAATTAACATAAATACAATTTTCTCTGAGTTTCAAGAATGGTGTACACGGAACACCTTAGTAATTAATATGGACAAAACCCAAACAATTTTATTTAAAAATAGAAATGATGTTAATATTAGGTTAAACCAAACTGAATTTAGCAATACCGCAAAAATTCTAGGTGTCACGTTTGATGAAAATTTGAACTGGACGTATCATATTGATTATGTCTGTTCAAAGCTAGCAAAAGCTACTTTTGCTATCATAAATTTAAAAAAAGAACTGCTTATATCACATCTTATGTCGGCATATTATGCACTTGTTTACAGCGCAATTAATTATAATATTATAGCATGGGGTCAATCAAAGGACATGCATAGAATATTTGTTATGCAAAAACGCATTTTACGCATTATTTACAACATACCTCAAAGCGAATCATGCCTTGATGTATTTCGAAACAATAAAATGTTAACTGCTGTCAGTATATACCTATTTAAAATATGCATTTATGCTTTAAAAAATAAAGAAAATTTTCCACAAGAACCAGTTCATAATTACGGAACAAGGAATTCAACAAACATATACATTCCAAAATACTATCAAAATTTAAAAAATCGCCAATTTGTGCTGCTAGTTATATTTATAATAAACTACCTACTCAAATAAAAATACAACCAAATCTTAATAGCTTTAAAAAATTGTTAAAGGACTTTCTAATTTTAAAATGTTTTTATTCTTTAAATGAATTTTATAATTGAATTTTGTAAAAAATATTTTAATCTATTTGTATTTTATTGTATTAAAATGTTTTTAATATGTTAATTTATATTTAATGTTTGTGACGAGCCATTCTATGTATCTCTTTAGCAATAAAAAAAAAAAAAAAAAAGTATACCTTTAGGTTAATTAAGTAATTAGTATTATTGTGTCTTGTGTATTAATTCTGGCATTACGACCTATTGGGTATTATGCTAGAGAGAAACTCAATGTTTGCTGATTTTACAGAGTATATTAGTAATTGAGGGAAGAGCATCTAGAAACGGGAGTAGCAAGACAAAGAAAAGAGTAGAATGTCTTTTTCGCAATAAAATGATGCGGTCGGACAACTTGACGGCAAATGACCGTTTGGCAACAAGTTGTTGAAACAGTAAATTAGTAACTGATTAATTAGCGTTTGTTATGTCAATTATACAAAAATAGAAATTTTAATAACTATGCGTAGCACAATTGAAGTGGATAAAGGGTTCATGTAACAATTTCTTAAAAATGAGATTGTTCAATAGATAAAGGTTTTAAGTCACTGGAATTTTTTAAGCTATGTCTCATTTGTCTATTGTAAGAAATATAGACGTTAGTAGTTGCTAAAGGGTGTATAGACAACTATTTCTTTTAATGCATAAGATAAAATAATTGTTTTTTTAAATGCATAAGTTTGTTTCCTATTTTATGTATCTAGATATAATTCTTCAATAAATGTTTATTTAACTCTACTAAACTTGTTTTACTAAATCTAACCCCAAAACACTGCGGATAAAAAAACTTTAAACGGCAATATAATAGAATAAAGTCTATGCGACATTAACCCTTTATCCACTTGCGTCTTCAATTGTTAGTGAAACTAATTTTTAAACAGTCAATCAATGTTTAGCTGATTAAATTGGTTTGTGGAACAGACCTTGTTTCACCAATTTATACGTTTTATAAACCATATTTGACTTTGTAGTTGGATTGCCACAAAAGACTAAACTTCACATACATTAGATTTAGTCCAAGCTTCTAATAAAACTTGCGTTAGGCAGGTCGTACACCAGAGATACAAATTAAACGCTTATTAATAAAAGGGTAAATTTTGGTATTTTATATATTTGACATTACATAAACTAAGACTCACTTTTTAGACAAAAAAACGAATTGTGTTTGTCTAATTCTAACTTGGTTTATTAAAATGTAAAAGTGAAGAAAGTGTATGAAGAATACAAAGGTGCAATAGAATCCAGCATTGGAGCAACTAAAAGCTCAAAAAAAAAAAAATAATAATAATAATAAAGTTATATACATCAAAAACTATAAAGTTTATATTGATTATCTCAAAATGCTGTAACAAGTCATTTTTTAAGAACTAGTGATTCAAATGTAGTTGCCACATTTGTATCGTCAGATTTATTGCCCACGTGCATTTGCAATAAAGCGCGCTCATCTAGATAACAAACGTGGCGGGATACATATGTAGCAAGTTAGCTTGCACGTTTCATGTGTCATGGATAGAGCACGGTCTATTTTTGTGAAACAAATACATTTTATTAAAAATAAAACATTGATTTTAACATTGAAAAAATTGAACAAAACACTGCACATTTGATGATAAGAATAAAACTTTTCTTCTTCATCAAGCTTCAATACTTTTAAAATTTTCAAATTTTCAAAACTAGCACAACAATTATTTAAAAAATTAAACTGAAACCAGTAACGTTTTTTATTATTTCTAATTAATTGCCATACTCATAAATTGATTTTGTTGAATGACGATGATGACAACAACATAATTGCAACTGAAATAAAACCCGCGCAACAAATATGGTGCCAGTGTAGTATAAAAATGTGGCAACTACATTTGTATCTCTGGTGTGCGGCCTACATTAGTAGTTTTTTAATTACTCGTTCCAAATTGACATCTAACCGTACATCCAAACGCAACTCTAAAAAGTATGTCATTACTAAAGTAATATAATAGAACGTCCATTGAGTTTACCATAAACAGATCGTATCTGTTTTAACGGCTAACTAAAGCATATATAACCAGTCATGTTGTTAAAGCAACATATGTCAAATTTATTGTGACATTGTTCAACAGTGTATGGCAAATAACCAAACAAGGTTATAGCGTTGAAAAACTTATGCAAATCATCAAATTTTATTATTAAAATCAGTGCTTTGTTTAAAAGTTTTATCCTTGCTGCAACCGTTTTGCCGAGTCGATTATTCGATGTTTGGTGGCCAAATTTAAGTCATCCATCACCAAAACGCAAGGTCTAAAAATCCCAACTCAACTCAATTTATTGTCGTTTAATTTGGCAAGTTTTGCTTCAAGACTTAAGTCTGCATTCGTATAACTGACTCAGGAACTTAAAACAAACATCCATATACAACATGTAAACAAGCAAAATTGTCTAACTTGGAGCAATACTAGCCTACACAAGATACACCAACACAAAATTTATCCCAAGAAATTGTTTGGTGCGGATTTTTGTCTGGCAAAACCATCAACAACGAGAGCTACATATCGATGATAAATAACTTTTTGTAGTCTAAACTAGATCATATGAATACCAACAACATGTGGTTCTAACAAGACGGCGGTACGTGCCACACAAGGCATGCCACAAGAGATATTCTGTACAAGTGATTTGATGACATGGTTTTCTTGCGCGGCGGCAACGTAAACCAAGATTAAACGCTTTTGATTTTTTTCCTTAAGGCTTAAATTGCAGGTCTAAGCAAATAAATAGCAAACAATTGATGTTTTCAAAGTCAGCGTAACAAAACGCCATTGAGCAAACTCGGCCAGATTTATGCAACAAAGTCATCAAAAACTAAACATCTCAAATATGTGCCACCAAGCAAAGTTGCGCCGGACATTTGAACAACGTTATATTCCATACTTAATGGCATAACACAATGTTCCAAATTAAAAAAATTAAAGTATTTTACGCACAACTTGTTTTATTTGCATTAAAAATCTTTATTGAAAGACCCTTTATAAGCAATAAGCTACTTTAGAAGTTAAGTAACAAGTAGTCTGGTGTGGTATGTAACGATGACGTTTTAAAATTAATTAGTTTTTTCTCCGTTACTATTTGCTTGCCAAAATGCAGTCGTATGTAAGTCACAACATACTATAGTGGGTAATAGTATTTTAATGAAACGTCATGTTATAAATCTAACAAGTCTTATAGTGAGTTTTGTTTTCCGTTACTTCTAAGTAGTGGTTTAATAAATTTGCAAAGATGTAATAAATAAAAAAAACAACTTCTTATTTAATTTTAATTACACTAAAATAATATATTTTGTTTACTTCCAATTTTAAAATTCTATTTGTTGTATATGTTCTATAACGTTAAGTGATCTTGTGACTATGTGCATCTATAATCATAAAGAGAACTTAGCAACTAGCTTTTTAGTCACAGAATAAAGTTAGCTCTAGGTTTTTTTAATTACAAAAATCAATTAAAACTCAACATTTTTTAAAAGTTGTAGTCATCAATCTCATAAAACAACAAATGAAATAATTTTATTTTTGTTTGTTTTTATAAACTTGTTAGTCATTTGTTGTATTAAATACACATTTTACTACGTTTTGCTCGTGATTACTAAAACTATTTTTTATAAAACTTGATACAATATACTATATTACAATATTTTTTTAAATATTTAAATAATCTTTGCATTTTATGGACATGTTTGATATTTCTTATAAAATAAGTACTAGTAAAGTTGTGTATAATTTAGTTAGTAACATAATATTTTTTTCAATTTGTGTTACCTAATTTTCTAAAAAAAAAAAAGATAAAACTTACAAATAAACATAAGTTAGTGACTAAAATTTTTAATTTATATATACATAATACATTTTACTAAGTAATTAGTTTTTAAAAGTTTGTTAAGTGACTTACAGTATCAACTCCAACTAACATTAAATCCAAAGCCAACACAGCTGCTAATTTTGGGTTGTTGGTTTTTTGCAATATCCTTTCTACAATGGATATATCTTCTTCTTTAATACTATCATAGTTTTTCAGCTTCATATTTTCCATTGTTTCCGTAATATATTTCATACATAATCTAAAAAATCATAAAAATATATAATTTACATTATTTGTAATATGAACTACAGGTAAGATACTTTGAGTATTAGTGAGAATTTCTCTTCCCGTTAATTATTAAGAAAATTCTCATTGACAATTTTTTAAAAACTGTTATAATATAAATAACTGTTTAATAATAACTTCATATAATTTTAAACACAGTACACAAGCTATCATATGCTGGCTATAGTTAAAATATTAGCAAATGTTAATTAGTTGGGTTAGGTTAGGTTTTTAATTACTTTTAAAAAAGTTGTTCAAAATTTTGTGTATTGACATGCAAGCACCTTTGTTTGTCAAATGTAGTTGCGTCGCAGTAACTCAAATGTTCTTTCTACCTTCTATTCCCAAAAACGCAAGTTATCGAAAGTCGTTTACCATTAGGTATTGTCGGTATAGTAGTAGAAGTATACTATAATATATCTTTTAAATATGCTTATAAAAACGTTTATGAAATTTATTTTTTGCACTTAATTAAATAATCCTGAATGTGTACACGAACATGTTACAAAGCACATGTAAATAACATATCCAATCAGACTAAAGCATTTTTAATGTGTCTATCATTAGAGAGACATTTCAAAAATTGAACATTATTCATTTTATCGCATAAATATTTAATTATTTATATATCTTATCCTTGCTCCAACTTAAATGAAAATAATGCTGGAAAGAATCATAAATTGCTTCATAAGGACTTTATGAACTCAAAGACTTTGGTAGTAGATTGAGAATTTTTTGCAATAACTATTGAGCCTATTGTGGTCCTACTGGAAATAATATAGGTACAATAAGGACCTGCTGCGCAAGCTCCCATAAACTTATTCCCAATTTATTTTCACAAAGCATAAAAGTTGTAGCTTAGTATTTAAAACAAGTTGTAGGCAAATCCGACTTCAAATTTGGACAAGGAAAGTCTTACGCATTCTGCATTGCTTCTCCGCAAGTCAAAACCATGTACAACTCTACTACTATAAACACATGCTATTTTTTTTTTAATCAAAAAAAATAATTTATTGTTCAAATTTTCTTATTTTATTTTTTTTTAGAAGTGATTATTTTAAGTAAATCTTTCTATATAAAGTTACTACAAATACAATAAAAACTTAAAGCGTGGAAAAACTAACATGAGCTGCACGTACTGATCTGGCGTATACTCATTGTAGCACTGTAGTTTGGTCAACGCAAAATGCATAAATGCTAAATGTTACTTGTTTACTGTTGCTGTAAAAAATAATTTTATTTGTTGAGGTTTGCACGCCTAGAGTGTTGTATTTTTACGTCTTAGGTCATCAGCTTTAATATTACATACTTCATCAAAAACTTTTAGTCAACACTGCTTGAAATTATTTCTACAAACTACTACTGTGCACTTTAACATTAGACGTTGTACATATTTAGAGTTTATTAACATTGGCACAATTTTATTAAAAATGTTACCAGTCTTATGTTATTTTGCCTTAGTCATATAATAAACTCTCACTTTCAATTATTTAAAATGTTTTGAGATACTGCTGTAGATTTTAAAAAGTAATTATAGTTGTTTTGTTATGTATAGATATGTACATTATAGTAGTAGAATCGTATGATTTGTTTAAGCTCTTTGCAGTAATGGTTTCTATTCAACTTTTTCTAAGACGAAACCGATTATGTTCCATAATAGATAACACCGTGGAGAAAACAATGACTACAATTTTTTTACTAACTGAGAGGTTAAGAGAGCTATTTGCTTTATAAAAGAAGGTTGTATCAAAATGTATAAGCCTACGCCTAAAGTAGTAATTTTTGGATGTATTCGTATTGAGTTGCGTATATTGAGTTGAGGTGGTGAGTTATTGAGGGATGTGTATAAAGTCAATATTTTGTACAAGTGAAAGAAGTTATAATTAAAATACCATAAACTAAAAACAAGAGTAACAAAAGAAATATAAATATGATAAGATCAAGATAAACATTGATTATCAAATAATTTACAATAGTAGCAAGAATTTTTTTAATTTGTTCTAAAAATAACCTGTTTTGGGTAAAGCATAAATAAAAAAAAAATATATAATAAAAAAATTGAATCAGTTAAAATATCACTATCTGAAAAATATATGATGAGTTCTCTAGTGATGTAGATAATAAAAGCAAAAGTTTTTATATAAAAAAAATAGATGAAACTCGCCTACACTGAATTAAATTACTAGACATAAAACGCCTTTTATATCTGAATAAATTGATCTTGCTAGTTTAGGCGTACACTAGACGCGAAGTAAATGACCGATCGACCTACTTGTTTGCACTACCTGTATTATGTAAGCGCATAAATGTTACACAGCGTTCAAAGTCAAGGTGAACTTTCACTATCTCAACGAAAACGAAAGTGAATCTCGGGTGGGTCGCAGCACGACCTGGTTTACAAAGTGAAAAGATGCAAAAGGTAAATTTTGGTCAAATTAAAACGAAAGGTTTGATGTTTTGTGCAAGAACAATAAAAAAAATAAAGAAATAAAATAGTTTGCGGCTTCTGTTACTTAACGTTGCGTGCTAAAGAAGTGCATTGAATCGAGCAACTTGCTAAATTTTCGTAGAAAATTGTGTCATGTGAAATAATTTAATTTATTTGTAATACCAGGAAACTTAATTTTTGTAATTACTTAAATTTATTATAAATTCGTAATTATAATTATAGAGTTCTATACTTACATTCTAAAATCTTCTAATGCACCAATATATTTTTTAAATGATTTGTTTTTGTATACTCTCCACACTGGCATTTTGAGCTCTACCTCGGCTACATTCCAAAAAAATGTATTGATTGCGTCGATAATCTTTTGCGATTCTGAATCTTCACGTAGATTCGGATTTAGGCAACCTAATCGTCTATCTAAAGCTACCCTAGCCACGGCTAAAATAATTAAAGCAATTAATGGCAACACGCAAGAGTATATTATTATTTATATTAATGTAAATGGGAACCTAGAAATTATGTTGAGTATGTTATTTGTATGAATGAAGTTATAAATATGATAGTCGCTTTATTATTATAAAGAGAATATCATATTTATTATTAAGGTACTAACATTCCAATGCCCACTTGTATATCTCAAACAGAAAATTTTGTGGTAGTTCGTGGTTTTCATCACACATATCTTCCATTCTGCAAAGAAATAATATAATATTAATTAAAAAAATTACATCAAATGTATGCAAATTTGTAAAATGTACCTTAAAAAAATAACGAGATTTATTATAAACAAATTATGAATTTAAATTAATAATATGCAAATAGAGTTATTCTTGAAGAAAGTGTATATTAGCAACTAGGGCAAAACGAACCTAACAACATTACGTACTAAATGTTATATAAGAATGCAATATGGCATTTAACGATTTTATTATGAGAATGCATTTATGTATGGTAATAAATCGGATAAAATTTAAATTTAAATTAAAAGAGTATAAAACAATACATGCATAATTGACGGTTAATTTTCAGCATAAGCAATCAATTCGTTCTAATTGGCCAACTACCTATAATTGTTGAACAAAAGTTTGTTTGTGTTGTATAATATTCTTATGTCATCCTTATAATAACACACATCAAAATGTTGTGTTCTTTCAGCAGTTTGTTTTTATTATCTTAGAATGAAAACAATAGCTGCATTAAAATTAATAAAAAATAAAGTTATATTTTTATGACAATCTTTACAATTGTTCTTGAAAGTATTTAAGACACAAAACTACACTTTTTTAAAGTAAAACATATATTAGCGTTTTATAATTTAATACTGAAAATAATAGTAGTATATCTTTCCTATTTATAATTTGGTTTATTTTAATACAACCTCAAAAAACAAAAATTAACAATTTTTTTTCTAAATTTTAAAATATGGTATTTAGAAAAAATAATTTTTGAGTTTTTACGAGTAAAACCAAAGTTGACGAGATTTAAGCAGTCTGTAAACATTGACCTTGAATATTAGCAAACTATTAATAATGAACTTGAAAGTGTATTCCATGTATCGATATTCCGGTTACAATAGCATTCTTAGCACAGCATTCTTGTATTATAAGTGAATATTAGTTTGGGTAATAAATGTGATGTATTTATAGAAAATGCAAGAATCTAAGTTATTGGTCAATTTTAAATCGGCAATGATTCGAATAGCTCGTTTTTGAATAAAATTTAGAAAAGATAGTGTAGTTTCAAATGCTTTTTCTCATACTTAAAGTAATAGGCAGAATAAGGTTTTAATTTTTTGGCACATTTCCGAATTTGAACTAGTCATCCTAGTATTGCCAGAAAAAGTAAAAATAAAACGTTGTGTGTCCAAACTTTGTTTTCGACAATTTTATAGTTTTATTTTATTTTTTTCTCAATAATAACATTCCAAATATTAACACGTTGATTGTGCCAAATTAACTCGTAGTTAGAAAACTGGCCCTGAAAGCCAACTACGAGTTATTACGTAGTCAATTTTTGTAAAACTAATAGAGTATTTATTTATTTATTCAGTGTAAAGCGTACATTATTAATTTGTGTAATAATATTTGCGCCATTTCTTCCTATCTTTGGCTTTTTTTTTTAATTTCTTTTCAAGCGTTCTCTTTTCTTGTAGTCTCTTTTTTTATTGCGCTGTTCCATTTTTTTCTGGGTCTTTTTTTGTTTTCCTGTTACCATACACCGCCGTCAGTAAAGGAAAATTTAAACAGATTCAAAAAAAGTTTGTTCGTTTTTTGGCGTATAAATGCAACATTGCAGGAAGCTTCACGGAACTGCTCTCTACATTTAATATGACCAGTCTTGAAAAAAGACGTTTTAATTTTGACGTGACACTAGTTTTTAAAGTGCTTTGTGGGATTATTGACTGTCCTGACTTGTTCAGCTCTATAGGTATTCATGTCCCAGCTCGAGTTTTACGCAATGACTATTTATTTCATATACCGTTCAAACGCACTGATTATGCGGTTCATTCTGCATCTACACGTATTTTGCGCACGTCAACGAAGTTAAAGTGGATTTTTTTAAAGATTCTTTAAAACCCTGCGACGTACACTTGTCACCCATACGTGACCTTTTTTATATTTTGTAAGTTTTATTCTTATTTTTAATATTAGTTGTTTTATGTTTAATTTATGTTTTTTAAATTGTAAATATATACTTATTTTGTAATGGCTTCCGTTGACTAGTAAATAAATAAATAATTAAATACTCTTGCTTCATATATTTTCTTGGTGTTTCTTTCTTAACAAATTTTTCTGATATGTCCATATCATCTCATTTGGCATTCCATATTTTTTTCTTGTATTAGTTTTATTTGTAAATTTATCTTTTTATCTTTCTTTTATTTATTTTCATGTCTTGTCCATGTTTTGCTACTAAATGTTAATGTTGGTTTGATTATTTTTTTAACTATTTCTGTTTTTGTGGGTTTTGATATTTCCTTCATGTTGAAAAAAGTGTTTTGTTTTACATTTTGAGCTCTATGTCTTTGTCTAATTTTCTGTTGCTTTGTATTATTGTTCCTAGATATTTGTATTGTTTAACTTTTCTATTATTTTCTTACTTTGTGATTTTTTATAGTTTATTTTTAAGTTTATTTTTTTAGTTGCTCCTTTATTGTTTCCAGTGTTAAAGCTTTTCTTCTGTCTGTGCAATAACTACCATATCGTCTACAAATAGCAGCTATTTTTGATATTTCCATCTTCCAATATCCTATTTTTAACATTTTCATTTTTTTCATTGCTTGTTTTATTGTTATATCTAGAATTCAGTTTTTTGATTTTTGTTCTTACTATGTCTCTATTTTCTGTGTACATGTTTTTAATTGCGTTTATTATTTTCTTCTCAATTCTTCTCTCTTCAAGTTTTTTTCCATACATCTTCTCCAGTCAAATTATTTTTTTGAGGTCAACGAAGCATACGTGCATTATTCTATTCCTTTTTTATCAACTTCTCATATATCTCTCTTATTATAAATATTAGGTCCTGTGTGCTTTTTCCTCTTCTAAATTCCCAATGGCTGTCCTCTATTGTTGTTTCTAATTCGTTTCGCATCTATTTTTTTATAATTCTTGTATCTTACTTGGTATGCTTGTTAGTGTGATTCTTCTCTAGTTTACATGTTCGTTTATTTCCAATTTTATGTATGGGAAAGATTATTCCTTCATTCTACTCCTTTGGTTACGACATTAATAGGTTTTTAGGCTAATATGTCATAAATCTAAATTAACTAACCCATTCCCTTAGCATTTTCCCATTTCTAATTATTTCATTTATTAGCTCTGTTATTTGTGAAATTCTTCCACAAATTTTATTATTTCCGGCGTAATTTAATCTGTTTCTGGTGCTTTCCCGATCTTTAATTTTTTAATTGCTTCTATTACTTTGTTTTTTTTTTAATTTCTACTATATCTTCCGTTCTTCTGTCCTGTAGCATTTCTTCATCTTCTCTTGTTTTGTTTTCTTCTATTTCTTGTTCTGTTAGTTCTTGTAAGTATTGCTTTTATTCATATATTTTCATATTTTGTCTTTTTCCGTTTTTATTTTTCTATTTTTATCTTTTATGTTCATTATATTGTGTTCTTTGTTTTGTTTTAGATGTTTTAATGTTTTGTAGAATAATTGTTGGTTCTGGTTGAAGTTCTCATTCATTTTTTTTTCAAATTTTGTAAATTTTTTTTTTATTTTTTCTTTGTAGTCTTTTTTTAGTTTGTAGGTATTTCTATTGTTTCTTTTTGTCTCTTATTTTCTTCTTGACTTTCTCTGTCCACCAACTCTTTTTTTTTCTCTTGATATGCCGCTTGTATTTGTTCTTTTTTTAGTTTGTATGTATTTATTGTTATCTATAACTTTTTTCCTTCTTCTGTCTGGTTTACTTGTTGGTTTTCATTTCATGCCCATTTGTAGTAAGTGGTGGTTGCTTCCTATTTTTGCCTGTCTAGATACTATTACATTCTTTATCTTGTTTCAGTTGTTTCTATTAACTAATAATTAATTATTCGTTGTAGTTTTTTATTGCTTCTTTTTCTTTTCCCAATGTCTCTTCTATTCCGTTGTTTTGGTTTCCTACTCTACCATTTTGTAATTTTTTATAAAAACTGTTTTTTTTTTATTTTTTCTTTGCACCTTTATTCGGTCCGTATGTTACTATCATGGTCCATGTTTTATTTTCTACTAGCTTTGTTTCTACTGTCATAACTCTTTCATTTATGTGTTTTTCTCTAATTGTATCTTTTATTCTTTGCAGAGATATTATCATTCCTACTCCTACTTTTGTTCTTTCTTTTTTTTTCACTCCTGTTCACATTAAGCAGTATTAACCTATGTATTCTTTCTATCTCTTGCTCTTTCTTTTTTGTTTCTGTTATTCCTAGTATTTTTATTTTTTGATTTATTATTTCTTCCACCAGTTCTGCTTCTTTTTTTATGTATCCTTTTATATTTCATATTTCTATTTTTTTCTTTATTTTTCTTATTTCTCTCTCTTTTTTTTTCTTTTTCTTTATTTTTCTATTCATGTTCTCTTTCTTTTTGTTGCTAGCTGTTGTGTTTATCTTTTTTCTTGTACCATTTCCTTGCCGTTTCTTGATGAGTATCTTTTTCTTATCTTTTAGTTGTTTTTTTGTTAGTTTTTTGTATCTATTTTTTTAGTTCCTCTGTGTTCTTTGCCATCTCTTCCCCCTTTTAAAAATAAATAAGCATGAATGGCCTTAAAACAATTTTTTTTTAAATAATATATAATATAAGTTTGGCTTACATATTTATTAATAAATAAATATAAAATATACTCATAAAAACATTATTCTTATTAAAAACAAAAAGTGTGAGACAGAGGTGCCTAGTCTGTTTGCTGCATATATTGCAGATATAGAAGAAAAGCTAAGCTTTGCACAAGCAGGTGGAGCCGTAATGGGTAGAGTTAAAGTAAGGTTGGCATACGCAGATGACATGGTGGTTGTGGCGCAAGAAGTAAAAAAAATGAAAGAAATGATTAGATGTTTGGAAAAATACTTTAGAAAGAAAGGGTTAATAAAACAAAAATTATGATGTTTAGAAAAAGGGGAGAAAGATATAAGAAAGAAGTTTGAAAATGGGAGGAACAAAATATCGAAGAGGTAAAATCTTTAAATATTTAGGGTATGTATTTAGTGCAAATAACAGCGAGAATGAGCACATACAAGATTTAACAAGAAAGCAAACAAGGTGGTAGAACAGGTATGGGGAATAGGTGAAAGAAAATTTGAATGTATAAAAATAAAGGGAACAATGTTTGATAGTCTAGTTAGAAGTATGATGCTTTATGGGTTGGCAATTTGAGGGTGGAAAAAACAATAAATTAGAAGCTATACAAGCAAAATACTGGAAATGGGTACTAGGATTAAATAGAGAAACCCCAGCATAAATTGTATTATAGAAAGTAAAAAGAAATAAAATTAAATTGGAAGAGGAAAACAAGCAGTAAGATATGAAAAAATATTGAGAAAGAAAACTAAATGCAAAATTTTGCAAAAATGTCTGAAAGAAAAATTGAATGAAAGGTATGAAAAAATAGAAGAGAGAAAAAGAAGTAAAAAAGTAGAAAAAATGAGAAATAGTCGAAGAGATGTGGGGAAAGAAATAACAATGCGTCATAAAGATATAGAAATGCAAAAAAGAAAAACAAGAGTGAATGAATTAAGGTACAATGAGAAATATGCAATGATTACAATAAATAATATTTTAAAATACCTATAATATTAAATCAAAATACACAAAAAAAAGAAAAAACGAAAAAAAGATACTTGTAAGATTTAGATAAAAATAAAGAAAAAGTTTGCAAATCTTAGATGAATAAGAAAAGCAAACTGTGCAGAATGTGTGGAGAAGCTAATGAAATTCTAGAACATATGTTAAAAAAATGTATTGAGATGAGAGAAAAACAAATGAAAAAAAAAGGATGTGTTGAAAGAAGGTGGAAGAGGAATAGTGTAGATGAGAAGCGTCATTAAAAGAAGAAAGGAAATTGATAAAGACTGTAGAGTTTAAGTTGTATTATATAATATTATGTTGATCACGTGGTGTAATTTGTAGATTGTTACAAATTATGATAGTATAAGTTTTGTTAAATAAGGATTTCAATTAAGTTATCTATAAGTTGTAAAATGTAGATACTTTTCAAGGCCAGCTGGGAAAAATATAAACTGTTAATTTTATTATTAAATTAAAATATTTGTTTCTATAAAAAAAAATATATAGGCCGGCCCCGCTTTACAAAAAGTCCCCATATAAGGTCAAATTGTACATATTTGTATTAATTGTATAAAACTTAGTCTAAACAATATGTACAGATACTTTGTTAATGTACTTAACTAACAATAACTTATTAAAATATCGTTGCAGAATTTTGAAATCAGTTAAGTAAGTTAAGTAAAATATTTCTAAATTAACCAAAATTTTACAGTTACTCAATCATAACTTACTTAACTTATAATTAAAATTTGTGCAACAATAGCTTTATAAGCTCATTGTAAATTTTTTTAAATATTTTGTGAAATTTTGAAAACATTTTGAAATTTGCAGACTATATTGTTTTTTAAATTACTAAAATTTTTTTGATTTTTTTTACGGTTGTAAAGTTATTTAGGAGTTCCGGTAATTTTGACTAACCCTTTATGTAATAAATATGTCAATAAATTGTCAGTTTGACTTTTATGTTTGTATTTGAGGCCAAAATGATTGCACCCTTATATGCTTAGTTAAGGTTGTATGTAGCCCTGTAAATTATCACTTCGTTCCACAAAATCAACTATTTTGTTTTTAATATATTTTCACAAATTAACCGCTTTCAAATTGAATTTAAAAAATTCCATTTTTGAAAAAAAAGTTTATTCATGTCAAAAAATAAGGTAACTTTTTCAAATTGTAATATTTTGGAGTTACTTGACAAGACAGCAACGCCTTTCAAGTTGAGTAAAACCACACTTATTATTACACCAAAGACGAGATTTAAGCCAGTGAACAATAAACTTTAAATAGTTTTATAAGTATAATTATAATACTTCAGAAATAATTAATTTGAAAGCTTATTTTTTTAGTCAATTAAATAATCTTAAAAGTTTTGATTGCTAGCAAGTCTAGTATTTCATTTAAATAATGTAAGTTATTAATTGATTTTAGATCAGCAATGATTTATAACTTATAAATTTAAAACTCAAATCTATGAATAGAACTTTTGATTATTTTAAGAAGTCCATTAATGTTAATCAAAAATATTTAAAAAAATAAAGTCGTTATGCTGATTTCAAGCATTGCAATAATATGGACAAAGAGATAACTAAACCTAAAATATATGCGTTTTACAATTCGGCCAAAGGAGGTTGGTTTTATGAAACAGAAATGTACCAATTATTCTATTAGTAAAAAAACAGTTGATGGCCATTATTACTGTTTTGCTTAATGATAAATATATCGGTAGCAAATTGTTACATTTTATACTTATGCTTCAAAGATGTCCTTTTCTGTAAAGAAATTTGCTTTCACAGAACATTTAGCTTTGACGTTTCTTTCACCACATCTAAAACATAAACTTTCTATTCCTAATTTACGAGCAGCTCTAAAGACCTTTATTTAGAACGTACTTGAAAAAACAGAAAATTGCCATAGATGGATGTAACTGATAAGCTTATGCATACACAAAATACCAAAATACGCGCTATAAATGTATACACATTACCCGATTTATCTAAAATGTTCTAGAAAGTTACCAAGAAGTATAAATTTAAATAAATGCGTTTTTTTTAATTTTCTTCAATGTTTTAAAATTATTTTTTATGTTTTGTAACAACATCTTTAGTAAATGAATAAATGTTTCTACGTAAGTATTAAAACTTTATTAGTTGTAGTTGTGTTGATCTTATGCATATATTTTATTAGACAGGTTAGGTTGTATTTATTATAACATCACAATATAGGTAAACCCAATTACACCAAAGATGGCCTAACAGCCGAAACCGGTCTGTACATAATAAAAAACATACAGCATACAAGTATATTTACAAAACACAACATAACCTATCTAAAACTTTATTATTTAAATTTATAGCATACTTTTCAATTTTTAATGTAGGTTGAGAAACATTTTTTAGGTTAAAGTTTAATTGACAATTATTGTAAATATAATGTAGAAATAGCACCAAAAAACTATCTACTGTAAAACTTTGTTTTTTTATGTTATACAGTAAATATATAAAGTATAAAAATTTCTTGTAAAGCTGCAATTATTGAGACACATTGTTATTTTTAATGTCTACAATAAAAAAAATATATTTTCAAATTAATTATAAGTACAATTAGTAAATTTAGATGGAGTCATTATCTCCAATTAAAAATTATATTTTCAAATTAATTATAAGTACAATTAGTAAATTTAGATGGAGTCATTATCTCCATCTAAATTTACTAATTGTACTTATAATTAATTTGAAAATATAATTTTTTTATTGTAGACATTAAAAATAACATTGTGTCTCAATAAATGCAGCTTTACAAGAAATTTTTATACTTCATATATGCTTTTATGTCGTGCTCAGTAAATTGGTTATAAAATAAATCTCGTGTATATGTTCTTTTTTCACCTGCTTGTGTAACTTATTTTTTATTATCAAATAATTTTTCAAATATATTATTTTCTTATTTTCTTTATATATATTGCTTTAATTTTCAAGTGTTAGTCAGTTTAAAATTGAAAAAAATTATTTCTAAAATCTCTGTTTTATATTTTTCATTATTGATTTTATCTAGTAAAGTCTGGCTTTTCAAAACTTAATAAACAGTACAAATCCACCATCAACTCTTAGTTAATTTGATTCAAATTGCTTATTCTGATTCAAAACATAAATATTTGGAATATGAAAATGTGATTAATATGTTTAACTCGTTATTTTTGTTTTATGAATACTGCTCAAGTTTTAATCTCGTCAAGTTTATTTATAATGTCTGTTTTTATTTTAAAACTCAATATATTTTAATCTACTTTGCACTGTTAGAAAATAAGCAAATTACGTTTAATTTTGCTAAGAAGTTAAGATAAATTTTATTATAAATTAAATAAAAACATTACATATAAAAAGTAGCAAATTTACATAAAAAAATAAATTATTACAACATAATCATAAGTTAGATCATCTAGATAGACAAATTAAACGATTAGTGGTTGACCACACTTTCAAGCAAAAACGAAAGTGATTATGACATTATAATATTAAAAATAGTAGTTATACAAGATGATGATAATATATAAGTAAACAGCTTTAAGGGTGAATTCTTTATTTTTATTTTTATTTTTTTTTTATAAAAAATAATAATAATAAGCTATTTATTATATTTGATAAAGATTCTTAAATACACGTGAAAATAAATTGTTATAATTAAATAAATTTTAACATTTATTTCATAAGTAATTATATTATGATGAAAAAACTTAACGAATGATATGTTGTTTTATAAAATAACGTTACTGTCTACTTAGTACTTATATTTACAATAAGATAACATGATGTGCAAATCTATGAACAAATGTTTATTTTTCATTCACTATTTTTTAGTTGCAATGTATGTACATATGCATACACACCTTGAAAGGAAATCCGTTGCAATCACATTTAATGGTTGAATGTATTTTTTTGCAGTTGCTGGTGGTAATAGAATCTGTTGTACTTGTTTTCTAAAATCGTCCCACTTTGGACCATGCCTAAATAAAATAACAATATCACATTCCATTAATAACACATTAAATTTCTATATTCAACTATACTCTGATAAATAGGCATCTGCAAATTGAACATACAATTCTGTGTTTTATTTTGTTTTTTGTATAATTAATATTACATAGAAGAATGCTGCATAATAAAAACTACAAATAAAAACAATCACAAAACTGTATACTACAGTTATTAGTTTAATTACTAAACTATTAATAAACCTGTCAACTTGTTAATAATTATAAATAAAACAAAATATGTTAAATAATAATATGAGTACTTACACTCCTATTACTCCTTCATTTCCTTCAAAAAATTCTTTTTTAAGATGTTGCTTGTAATAATGAAGGGAAGGCATAGAAGGTCTATGAGGCAAAACCTCCTCTCTTCTAAAAACTCTTTGAATATCATCACCATCAAAAACAAATAATAAATCAGGGTGTCCAACCAATCCTCCAACTTTTACTATTTTTCCATAATCGCGATGTAGTGACCACATTACTTTATCCAATTCAGAAATTTTATATTGTCCTATAAATGTAATGTAATTCAACTTTTTTAATAATGGTTCAGGCGATTCGGTCGGCGTGAATATAAAGGAATAAAAAATAAACTTAATGCATTCTAGCGCACTTGTTTCTCAATATACACAAATAATGCTAAGAAAATAAATTATTAATTTACATATTTATTTAAAATTTAAAAATTATTGAGTTACAAATGCGACAGTTAAGAATAAAATATAAAATAGACACTCGGAACTATATTCAGTATTCATAGATTTAATATGAACTTTAAATTATTTTTCATTATATGAACGTCGCGTCGTTTAATACTAATCAAAACTTGTACAATATTCTTTTATTATATTTTTTTTTATAATAACTAACTAAATTAATTTAATTAATGAGTGTACCTTTATTTAACTTTTGTCCAAGTTAAATTAAATATATTGAAATTAATCGAGTAATCTCAAAATGTTAGCGTATGAGTCAAATTCTTTTAAAATGTGCAACTAACCTATTATTGGTGCAAATCTCCATGAGTTACCAACAAGTGGCAATTCCTTAGGACCAGGTACTGCAGAATACGGCTTAACAGTATCTTGTACTTGAACCTGCATCTCGGTACGTTCTATAACATCATCATACATCTCAGGCATCAGTCCCATCGTAGTTGAGTAATTTCTATCAGTTTGAGTTGAATATGCTCTTTTGAATGTTTTGCTTACGATAGGAGCGAGAAGTTTTCGTGAATTCCGCATTATGGCTGTAACAAAATTAATAAACAAAATGTATTAGATTAAATATTTAAGCCAAAAAGACACTATTAAAATTAGCTAACTAACTTAATTAATTATTATAATTTAATTTAAAAAAAATGTATAATTATTTTATAAGAATACACAAAAAATAATAATAAATTTACAATAATTTAAAGATTTAATTTAATTAATTGTATATTTGTTATTGATATTTAAATATTAATTGACAAATTTACAATAATAAAATTTTTATATTTAATAATGTTATTTTGAATTAAGTTGCTTATTATTATGTAGTGCAGGTATAAAGCAGATATGTAGCGTAATATGACCCTATACACAATGTATAATTTAGAGGTCATGCTCTTGATGTGTCAATAATTAAGTATAGTATTAGGCACACAAATATTTGTTGCAGTATGGTATAACCATGGCCAAGACATAAACCGATCGACGAATATATTTAAATTCAAAAATATTTGATTGTTTATTCCGGTTTAAGCATTGATTTGATTCAGTGAATTCTTATAATAATAAAAACTTTTTCAAAAATAGTGTTGACATATACATAAGTCATAACAATAAAAAAACAAACAGCATTTGTGTTCAAAATATTCAAAGATACATTTTGTAATCATTTATTGTAGTTTCCTTGTTTATTCAATTTTTAAGTTATTTTCTATGTTCTCTGAAGATGTTGAAGTTTTATAATATTTAATTTATTGTTTTAAAAAAATCTATATATTTTAATCGTTTTTTGCATTTTTTGCATCATTTAAATTATTTTTTTGTTTTTTAATTATTTTGGTGATAAAGCTTGTCTCAGTTTTGTTGTGGCTTTTATTTTGATTTCTCTCTATCTTTTTTACTTTACAACTTGCTTCGTTTGTCTTAGGGCCAATTTATTCACCTTTCTATAAAGTGTTCGGTAGCATTACTGATAAGATTGCATGTATAAACGTCTGTTCATCTGTCAGTAGTGACAATCTTTAAGTGTCTAACAGATATCTTATCGATCACATTCTCCCGCTAGTAACGACGTAAAGGGAAGAACTTCAATTTTTGTTTGTGCATTGTGATTTCTTGTGTTCAATCTAGTCATGGATATTATAAATGATCTAGATATTTTGCCGTCCATATAATAGTCAGAATCGTCTTCAACAATGAGACAATTTAAATTGTTGGGATGATGTAGACTTTTTCCAGCGGTTTTGTTTAAATAAAAAATCAGTGTTAGAGTTTTTTTGATCTGATGAATAGTTTCTAAAAAAAACTAGTTAAAGTCAAAAGTTTACAGTGGGCCGATTTTAACTTAAAAAAAAAACTGTTAGTGAAAGCAACCAAAATTTTTTTGTAGAATCCAAATCTGGCGCCATTTCATGTCTATACCTTGTCTATAAGCCGCAAAAGTCATAAAACCAGTTTTTTGTTCTCAGTGAGCTGGGCAAAAAGAAGCATTTTTTAGATTTTTTAACCGCTAAAGTTAACGTATTTTGGTTTTAACGGACAAAAACTCAAAAAATTTGCAAAAGTAGGCTTATTTTTCAAAATAAACTCTTGCAAGTACATTTAGCAGCGTTCAGAGAAATAATACACAAAATATTATTAAAAAATTGAGTTTTGCAAACAATTCTACATTGAAAATAGTCAGTGTCGTGCTAATCTGGCGCAGAAAATCACATCAAAAAAAAAAACTAGCTTAGAACATTTTTCCTTTATTTAAAAAAGGTTTTTTTTTTTAAGATTATTTTGTTTATATTTTTTTTAGCTCATTTCAAAAGTTTAACAAAGGCATATTTTGTTGCTTAAATCAATTTTGGGCGATTTTACTCTTTGTTTGATAGTTTTTGAGCTTGCGGCACTTTAAACTCGATCTATCGACGCCAAAGTTTAAGAATATTATCATTTTTGGCATTCAAAGATAAATCCGCTCATCAAAGTTTGATAAAAAACCACACCCTAGTGTGTTTATAATATTTTTTGTGAATATGAATAATAATTAATTTTTAACGCATTTTTCACTGAAATTTTTTTTTTTAATTTCTTTTTATATAGTCTTTTCTACGGCCGATAAGCACTACACTGACTATTTTTTATGTAAAATTGTCTCCATAACTCAAATTATTAATAATATTTGGTGTATTGTTCCTCTAAACACGGCTAAACGTGTAAAAATTTATGTTAAAGAATAGTCCTAATGTTGCAGATTTTATCAAGTTTTAAACCCTTAAAACCTAAATACGCAAAACCAATTTATATTTTCTAATTAATTTACATCAAAATACGTTAACTTCGGGGCTTAAAAAATCTAAAAAATCCTCTTTTTTGCTCAGCCCACTGAAAACAAAAAAATGGTTTTATGGCTATTACGGCTTATAGACAAGGTATAAACTTAAAATGGCGCAAGATTTGGATTCTACAAAAAATTTCTAATTAATTTCACTGGTAAATTTTTAAACAAAAAATGTGCTTTTTCAGAGTAAAAGTTGAAAAACAACAGAAAACAAAAAAAAATTGTAGAATTTTTGTTTAAGAGTTTCATACCCTCATGAACCGATTAAAATAGTACTAATAAGTTATAGAAACCAAAATAAATACTTAAGCAAATTTCTCAATGCACCGCCCCCTCCCCCTCCCGCTTTGGTCCGTTTGAAATAGAATTGCCCAAATAAGATTTGAAGAAATTTATTAATGTAAATTATAAATAAAATTTGAAAAAACGCAAACTTTTGAGGAACACAAGCATTTCAGCATGTTAGAGTTAAAATCATCAATTTTAACTATGTTTTTTCTTTTGTCAAAAAACCTATTAATAAGACAGATTTGTGACTTATACAATAGGACTTTTTAATAACATTAGGATGCCATACTCTATCAAATGCTATAAAAATGTCTAGAGTTTGTCTAAAGTAAAATTCCAATTGTGACTAATATATGTTAGAAGATCTAAGAACTTAATATCGAAATTAATATGCTTCTCAAATTTGTTTGTCAGATTAGGCAATAATGCACTTAATCTATTATTTCAAAATTTGCAATCTTCTAACAATTCGGAAATGTTTTTTGTTTGTATGATAAAGCAAATATTTTGTTGGAATAGAAAAATTTGATTTACAAACGTTTTAAGAATAATAGGTAAAATTTCATCTATATCTGATAATTTTATAGTATTTAATTTAAAAAATATTTTTTAACAACATGTTGCCTAAAATGAATTCGTTCCATTATTTTACCATTGTAAGTACAACTGTAGAAAGATTTAGAATAATAGAATTAGATGCAAATTAGTTTGCAAAATATATGTTTTTTCTTTTGAATTAGTAACTAAATTATTTAGATAATTTTATAGAAGAGATATTAAAAACTTTGAACTACCTTGCAATGATTTTTTTGCTTAATATATTTTTTGTAATATATAAAAAGCTGAAAAATTTGATTAGCTTTGTATCTGTCAATCCTATCTTTTTCAGATTGTATTAGATTGTCAAATGTTTACAACCTTTCTTATAATTTTGTTTGCTTCTTGCTTTTTATTAACCGCCCGTTTTGCAGAATATTATTTTTGTATAATAAGCAATAAGCATTAAAATCAAAATTATTAAGAAATTCTTTTGTTTTTACTACGGTTTAAGTTTAGTAGTATTAGGAAATAATAAGTAAATAATTAAAACTTTCTAAATCAGCCTCAACAGTAGCTGTTGTTATCTCTAGAACAATTAAAAGGTACAGATCTAATAGGAAAATATGTGCGTTGCTAAAGAAGCAGTAAAAATTATGATAATCGGATAGTGCTGTAGAAGATGAGTGACTTAACTATTTAATATAAATTTTAATACAATCACCTTGTTGGTCAGCAATTAAATGTTCAAGATTATAATCGAAGTCTACCAGATTAAAGCAATCTAAATCTTTATGGTTTACTTTAGTTTTTTTATATTTAAAATGTCGATTAACAGAATTTAAATTCTTTTACAAACTAAGTCAATGTTTGATTAAATAGTGATAGTAGCAAAGCTTTGTTCCGTCAATTTAATTATATTATTCATGTCCAAAAGCAAAACTGAGTTGTCAATAGATAAGCCCCGTATTTTTGATCTCATCTGCCTATCATACTTTGGTCACCCTAGGCTACTGCATATGTGTTTTGCATAGTACTTAACTATTAAAGTAGACCTGGGTACTGATCTGATTGTACCCTCCTCCATACAGTTAACAAAACATTATGTTCTTTCTCTAGCAAATAACACCGTGCATTACATTGCAATTTGTTCGTCTTAAACATAAATACGTAAAACTTAAATATTAGGTTGGAATAATGTACAGTCAGACATAATCAAAATTGTTCATGTTGATAATACTCTTAAAAGCACATAAAAGACTTTTATAGAAAACGCTACACGCAGAAGATGTTGATCGATTTTAAACAAAATGCCTTTTTTGATAAAACAAACAAATGATTAAAATTTAAATAAAGTTATACATCTTGTTTTTGTTTTTAAAAATTCAAGAACGTCAACAGTTTGCTAACGTGAAAATTATTGACAACTTAATGATTTTGAACGTGGACGAATTATTGGTATGAGAGAAGTCAGATTTTTGTTTAGAGATATTGCTGGCCGTGTAAGTTGTAATGTTGCAACGGTGGTAAAATGTCAAATTATTAGATAATACAATGAAGGGGTTCAACAACGCCGACCTAGATCTGAAAGTCCTCGGATGACTACTGATTGTAAAAGACGCTGTTTAAGACTTTTGGCTACAAGGGAATAAATTGGATAGAAAGTGCAAGACACTTAATGTCAATGTCATCTGTTTATTTTACTACACTTACCAAAAAACTTGCAGAATCTTCGGCTGCAGATTCAAGAAACTTGAAATAATATATTGCAGAAAAAAAATTATCATTTGATTGATAGTATGCCCCGTTGTTTAAATGAGTGGATATTAGATAACATATTTTTGTTGTTTTTGTTACCAAATTTTAATTATTTGTTTGTTTTATCACATTAAGCATTTTGTGAAAAAATTATTAAAATTGATCAACATTTTTTGTGTATTGCATTATTTATGAATATTTAATCAGAATTACAACTTTAAACCAAATATTATTAATAAATACAATAAATACAATAAAGTTTTATAATCCCTGACTGGGCCCATAAATGTCAAATGTTGTTATTACGTCCAGCAGTATGTACATAGTTTATTTAAATCCCAAAGTTAAGAACATGAGATGCTTAGCAAATTTGATGCAATATATTATTCAATTTTGGCTTTTATATTGACTAATAGTTTAGTACATTTTTAGACTTTTAGCAAGCTATTAGTTTCGGCCAAAAGTAAGTTGTTTTTCATCACATATTTACGTTTAAATATGTTAACTTTTATAGTTTATAAAATATGTTGTTTCCAGTTTTACAGATTAAAAAATCAAAAATTTTGCTTTAGCAGAAACAAAAAAATAAAGAGAAAGCTTTAGTTTTAGTTTTGGCCAAACAACAAAACAAACTTTATGTTAGCTTAATGTATTTTTTGTTTTTTTATCAGTAATATTTTTGAGTGACATAGAAATTGCAACATCAAGAAGGAATAAAAAAATTTCAACCAAACCTAGCAGAAACTTTTGTCAAAAAGTAACATTTAATTAAAATTGAATAATATATTTTTTTATATTAAAAAGCCAAAGATTTGGTTTTAGTCTAAAGTAAAATATTACCAAATTTTTGATTTGGCAGAAAGTGTAGTACTTGTGTTACTATCATCGCTAAAATTTTAACAAATGTTAAAATTAATACATTTTCTGCAACGCCGAATTAACGCATCAATTGCGCTTGATATTTTTATTCAATTTTGCTTATCACATTTGTATTAACTTGCGTCTCAAATACTTTATCTTTTCCCCAAACATAAGAATCCAATAGATTAAGATTTGTCTAACGCTGTGGATAATTTGTAATTGATCATTCTCATTAATCCAAAATGTGCCAAAACACCATTAAATTTAAAATAGCTTATATTTCTATCATAAACTTATAAAATAAAACCACGTTTAATCTTAGAGGCAAAACCAAAAGGCCACAAATACTATTATGTATTATACCAATCAAAACAATAACACTAAATTCATTTTAAAAAAAATTGGTCGTAATTTGTGTGGATTTTTACTATAAAGATTGTGGTAATTAACAATTTTAGCTTTTGTAAATGTAGTTTTGTCCGTCCACAAAATTTTATAGAAAAAATCTGGATTAGCAGATTTATTAAAAAACCATTCACTCCAAACAATTTTTCTTTATTTCTAAGATACAAATATTCAAAAGGATGCAAATTGTAAGCTTTTTTCTATCTTTATGTAATGTACGTAGTACCTTAGATTTTGATACTTAAAGTTGTTGAGATGCTTTTTCAGAGCTGAGCCTAAGATCTAAATCAAATAAACAAAGAATTTCTAAAAAAAAAATAGAATTTGATTAATTGTTTAAAAGTTTACGTACTGTTGTTACTCTTAGCACAACTGCAATTTCAAAACATTTTAAACTAATAAACAAACAAAAACTTTGAGGTCGACAAGCTAACAATATTTGAGAAAACTTAAACAAATCTTAAAACAGTTCTAGTTGATTCCAATTTTAATCAAATGTTAATTTTCAATTTAAATTGTGTATTTTTGTTTATGTTTAAGATTTTTAAATATACTTTTCCTTGTGCTAAGTAGTAATATTTTTTTGTATTTTGTTTTATTACTAGAAATTAAAAACCAGGAAAACCAACAGATTTGTCTAGATAAACCTTTTCTATTTCTACCAGTTTTTTTAAATTTTAAATACTACAAATTTTTGGTTTCCAAATTTATCTATTTTATATTCAACACATTTGGTTTTATTGACCGAACAACATTAAACAAATTCAGTGCCCAAATATATTACTATATCAAATTCTTTTAAACAGGAGCGTCATGAGCTAGAGACCAGAACCTTCTTTTCACAACATTAAAAATGGTTTTCCAACAACTATAATATGCTCAACATTAACCAATTTTTTTCTAGGAAGACATGTATTTACTACGGCAAATATTCTCAAATCATATAATTTTAAAGTTTGGAAATTATTAAAAAAACCAGAAGTATTCTTAAAATATCATACAATATGTTTAATTTTAGATTTTGTCTTGTATTTAAAAATTATATTTCTTAAAGTTAAAAATAAAGTTGTCTTGTAACTTACTATGCAGGGATTTAGTGGTATTATATAATATAATAATTTATTGTACTGTATGTGTATAGTACATATTCAAATATTACTTACTAAATGCCATATATATCTATGTTCTGATATAGACAGATGAAAGTTATTATCAATTTCATTATGCTGTACTTGCTGTGTAACTTACTATGTAATATACATAGACCTATTTACAGAACAACAAACAACAATTTTATTAAGTGCATACACAAGTTTACATATACATACATTTATATCTAAATATTATTCTAATAATGAATATGGAATAATAGTAATTTTGCTTTCACACGTAAATTAACAAACCATTTATTTTCCAGAGATGGTGATGATTAATTTTGTACATACGTCTCTGCAGCCCATGGCTAGATTAGATAATGTGGTTACCAGACGTGAAGCAACTTAATATCAAATATTATGATTTGGACTTATTATATAAACGCTTAGCAAATTAGTGACACACTTATATTGTAATTTGTTAAAAAAATGAGAAAATGTTATAATATTATTTGAAATAAAATAATTGCAATTAATAATCATAATGTAGATCTAATGATGTATAGCTATTGAAATGTATTGAAATTTAAATTATTAAGAATTTTATATGATAATAATTATATTTAAACTTTAAATACTAAATTTTTATTGCAAAACTATTATGAAAATGTTAACAACATTATTAAACATTTCATTAACACTTATTTTATAAGAGCAGTTTTATTGATGATAACTTATTACAGAACCAGTTAAATATGAATCTCACAATCGATCAGACACATTTTATGTTTTCTACTTCCTTATGTAATTTTTATTTTGTTATGAATCCACTGACACACTTTTAGTTTCGGTGTGCTTGATTTTTTAACAGGTAGTAAATTATGTAACTTAATCTATTGAATTAGAAATAGTATTTTGGTGTATAGCATTAATAGTTTTATTTTTACAAATATTTATTTTTAATTATTGTAAATACTGTTTACAAACTGATATGAATAATATTATGTCAATGTCAAATTCTAAATGCAATTAGTATGTTGTATTTGCAGCGAGTGGAACTAATTAATGCAAATTTAATTAATTTGCTAATGACTTTCTTCACGCATAGACAAAAATTGTTTATTATGCATAAATTAATAATATTAATTGTCATTTCATTTCTATTTAAACTATTAAAATCACTAGATTAATTATGTATATGTTATAAATATATTATAGAATATTTTGTAAACATAAAATGCCGGCCAATATTAATAATAACTAATAATTTGCTTAATAAAAAATGTAAATGTAAGAACAATGACTCATATACTTTTATTAAATTTTATTTAATACAGCAAAATTAATAAATTAAAAAAAAAAGATATATATTTTAACAAATCCTACAAAAAACTAAATGAACCTATATTTTGGCACTCAAAACCTAATCCAATCTAGCATCTAGCATGTTAAAGTAAGTGAGAGATGATTAAGAAAATATAAAACCAGAAAAACCTATATTCGCAAAATCCTTATCCAAAGCATGTTAAACTGAATTAAGTTAAGATAATTATCTAAGCCCACATATGCAAGTCGACTTACACTCAAAATATTATTCAAAATTTTTAACAGTTTTAAACAGTCTAAATTAGCCGTTTCAAATAATGTCTGGCCAAAACTAATTATAAATAATTTAGAGCTTGGACAGTAACATATACTCAAAACTAATAAAAAAAAAACTAAAAGTTATTCTATTAATAATAATAATTTAAAAACTTAAACAGAATAATAAAAAAATATTTTTAGTAGTAATACAAAATAAATTTATTTCATATATTCATACGTTTTGAGTATTACATGTTAAAAAAAAAAAAAACCATTTAGAATTAAAAAAATTTCATCTACATAAAAAACTTAAGGAAACGGCAGGAATCAGGAAAACAAAACACTCAACTATACTAAAGCCAATGGAAACATTATAGGCAAAAATGACAAGCGCTGTAAAGAATGGTGTATATCAAATCTTGATGATAGATGACATCAGTAACTGACAATATAAACACTATACTATATGCAGAATTAGAGAACCAACAGGCCAAAATAACAAGGCGCCAGGTCCAGGTAATATTCCAGCTGAGCTTTTCAAGCTTCTATCTTGTTAGAATCACTATTCATAGCACTGCCAAAGAAAGTTAAGGTCAGTTGGTGCAATGACTAATTAGTTAAAGACTTTACATAGAAAGCCTTTGACCAAGTTCACCATAAGCTACTTTTTGAATATCTAGACAAAACAAAACTAGACAACTATAATCTAAGGCTATTAAATCGATTGTACTATAATCAAGTAACCAGAATCAAAGTCAACAATGTACTGACACAGAAAAAATAAACAAGAGGTGAGACATGGGTTTGTTGTATTTCCAACATTATTTAATTTACTTTGAGAAGATCTTTTAAGAGGCTGTAAACAATAGATCAGAAAGCGTAAAGATTGGAAAAAAGAACATTAACAACCTAAGATTTGCATAATAGCCAAGAGTTTGAAGAATCTGCAAAGTCTACTTAAGAAAGTTATCAAGACAAGGAATAAAGGTAAAAAAAAAACTAAATGGATAGCAGTCAAAAAAATAAACGTCAGAAACAGCAAACTACTAATTGAAAAGCAACATACTAAACGTGTGAAACACTTTAAATATTTTGGCGGCAGAACGTGGCATATAACAGGCAACGTTATCATCATATACATAATGCATATAATGTATTGTATACATTAAGATTTATTTTAACTGGTAATTACGCTAGAAAAATTAATTCAGTTTATTTAACATATAAAAAATCACTTCCATTGCAGATGGCACACACATAAAGTTTACAAATAAAAAAAATTGATGATGCTTTACGATTGTTGCCAATTTTTGTATTGTTTCTCGTAAAAAAGTTATACCCTTGTACATGCAAAGTTTAACTATGATAGTAAAACGTCAGCAATACGTGTAGTAATGTTGATTTAAAATTTGGTTCAAGTTAGTAGACTCGTTTAGAAGATAATAATTTCTTATCATAAACGCATTATTGGTCTTAATTTTGGACTCAATTAACCAATTGTTTTCCGGTACATTTTAATAGTTAGTTTACAACGTTAGTAGCATATTATGCATGTTTTAAATGTTTAAAAAACTAAAATGATAAAATGTAAGATGTTTTTAATACATATTTAGTATTATCAATTCACTCACAAAATGGCCGCCGTAAAATATTTTGCGTCACTTTATAAACGCGAGTCAGTATATATCCAGTATATCCATGTTTGGTTATTATTTTTACATTAGCAGCAGTTGCAAATTTTTGTAAAAGGTTTAGAATGACGTTTGAAAAATGGTATAATTTGTGTTAGTTCATATAGGTTAGGTTAGGTTAGTTTATTATGGGTGTTATACAAAGGGTTATTTAGATAGTATATATTAGTGCAGATTATTTAGAATCTTATCTAAGAAAAGTGTACATATAAATTTATAAATATGTGTAGCTGCTTTTATATTTATTCTTTTGCATATATTGAACCACGTTTCAATATATTTGTTTAATAATTGGTGCTAGATAGACATTTAATTTTTTTGTATAGAACATCTTATGTACATTTTTGGATTAAATTGTTGACTTATTATTATTATTACTGCAATATATGTTATACAAGAGTGGTGACAACAGTGTCTATTTTGAATTATTTTTTATTGTAGGCAAAGAGAAACTTAAGTAATTTGTTCATAAAACTTTTTAAACTAATAGAATTAAAAACTTAGTTTATGAATAAAATGATGACGTTCGTTTTCCCTCAAAATAAGTTGTCTGGATGTTAGGGTAAAAATATATCATACATAGATAGATTTGTTTGTAAAAAAAACTAAACTAGTGGATAGTTATATTGGGTTTTACATGGTTAACTTTTTTTTTCATAAATTAGAACGGTTTGGGATTTTTCAAAAAAATACTATTTTCACCAAGTCTTAAGAATAAAAAATATTTTTCTTTTGTTGATAATACATTGTCAAGCGTTTGTGGTAAGATTTTAAAATAGTTGTCATACTAGTTGTCTGCTTTAATCTGTTTTTGTTTATTATAGTCACATTTTCACCAAAACTAAACGCTTTTGTAAAACGTTTAGTACATATGTTGACTATGTCTTGGTCTAGTTTATTTAATAAGTTAGTGTTTGAATCAGTTGAATGCTGTATTTTTGCTATAGAATACATCTAATCATTTTTTTTAATTTCGCCCAGGATGTTCTTTATGTTTATTAATTTTATCACAAGCTTTGTTTTTTTTTGTGTTTAGATATTTGTTTATTAATGTTTTTATTTAGTTTGTTAAACTTAGGGTTGATAATTCTTCTGTTTTTTTTTAATCTTTATATAAAAGTGGGTGTTGAAAAACAGTTATTTAGAAACTGCAATGAAGTTTTTTTTTACCGCATTGAAATTAAAGTTATAAACAATAACTGCATACTTCACATACCAGCGTTGCCCAAATGAACAAAATACTTTTATTAATTAACATTTACATCATAATTAAAAGCTTCATAAAATTGAAAATATTGTCAGTAAAAGTGCAACACCTCGTGTGTACATTTACAAAAAAAAAATGCAAGGAACGATAAAAACTTCATACTTCAAGATAGATAAAATAGTTTCTTGTTCTATCTTTCTGAATTATTATGAATCATAATATAATAATTAAAACAAACTGAAAGATTCAAGGTTTTGTACACGTATGTATAGAACAACCCTAGTTTGAATGAAATAAAATATTTTTTGACAAAAAGACAAATACGAGGTCTTGCACTTTCACCGACGATATTATGGTTTAATTAAAACATGTTACACTCTAGAATTCAAATCTGTTTTTCGTTATAGAAAAAAAAATCAAATTCAAAACTAATTAAAAAATTTAAAAAAAAAACTAAATTAAATACAAATACTAAAATAACTACCCAAATTCATTAGTATGTACGTTAAAATAAGTTTGGGGTACTTCATATAGTTTTGGTTTCTATTTTTTATAACTTTTTTGAATTGTAGTTTAGTTGTTAGCAGTTTCAATTACATTTTGGTGCACCTTCCAAAGTACACTCAGACAACAAAAAAGAATGTTGTCATTACATTACTATAGTATAAGTTAATTGTTAAATTGTAATATAGATTGAAAACTTTATACTTAAATTTATTTTACTTTAAAGAATAAACAAAATAATAAAATAATGTATTTATTGTAATTAGGTAAAGCTATAGTAATATAAAACACATTGACAAGCTTTATAAAAAATATTATAACCTCAAAAAAATGTATGTAGTAGTAATAGTCAATATAGGGTTTTCCCATAAAAGATCCTATTTTAAATTTTGTTGCATTTTTTATCTGTTAAATGGCAAGTCTTAAATCCTTGACATTTATCAATAAAAACTATACGATTTGAGAAAATAGTACAATACACGCTTAAACAACGTATACAAAAAATGAACATTTATTATAGACACGGTAAAATTTTTGTTGAGACAGTTTGTGTGTTTTTGGTCAGTATAAATCACTTTTCAGCAAATCCATTATAATGAGTATAATGACGCTAACTCAACTTTGTCTATCCCAAGACGTTTACAGCAATTAACGATCTCACTGTTCAGCCTTTAGTCCACATGCTTATGCAGTTGACGTAAGAATTAAAGCCGGTTGGTTATGAACAACGCCAAACTTACAATTTCCTAACTTTTTTAGAAAAATCATCTTTAGCAACAAAACCCATTTCTATCTTAGTGAATTTGTCTATAGACAAAACTGCAATCGAACAATCGAAAAACTTCTTTATTCACAACGTGTTACTGTTTGATGCGGTTTTTGAGTTAGTGGAATCATGAGATGTTACTTTGTTAAGAACGACAAAAGTGCTGCAATTTTAGTCAATGCGGATTGCTACCGTAGAATGCTAAATAACTTTCTTTCTCTTATGTTGAACAATTTAGGCATAGACAATTTTTATTTCCTGCAGGCGCTACAAACCGTGAAAATGTCCTGGGCGCATTATTTTGCAAAACTTTATAAATTGGCTCACCGAATCTTACAATCTAACTCCTCTAGACATTTTTCTTTAGAAGTACGTAAAGGAAAAAGTCTACGCTAAACGTAAACAATTTTAGTTATTTGCCAGATAAAAAATAATATAATAAATACTAAATATTATTTTACTTAAAAATAAATAAATGTTTTTTAATAATTAAAATAGGACTTCTTATTGAAAAACTCTTTATATTGTATTTTATATTTATACAAATAATACGTTTGCACATTGTGTAATAATAATACAACGTTAAAATGATACACCAAACCTACTTGTCTTTATTGTGCGTTTTACAGCTTTTATATCGCCCGCCCCAGAAGTCTTACGACTTGTTTGAAGGAGGGTTGGTGGAACCAATGACTTAGTAGGCGAATTCTAAATCACCCAATAGATATAGAACAAATTATTATTTCATATTTTAGAAACCAAACCCTGAACTGTCAGTGTGCTTACGCTAACGCTCTATAACTGACTTATCTCACCATAAATTACTTATTACAATAAATTTTTAACTAAAACAATTGATTAACTTCAAATCTTCTTTTGATAGTGTTTATCTGATTTGAACATTGGCAACCAACATGGCTATTAGCATTTCATGTTTTGCCATTCAAATAGAAAACCTGGACTTTTGGTATAATAGTAGATATGCAAAGCACTATCGTATTAAAAAAAATTATATTTTATTTTGTACATATTATACTCATTTAAACAGATTTGACATAACAATTATAAGCAACAAATAAATTGACAAGATACAATAATTGTTATATGTGACTTTTACTACTTTTTGTTCCAAAAACCAAAACAATATTATTTCAAGCATTCAAAAAGTTTTTAGTATTTACAGAACAAGCACAAACAATAATAATGTAAATATATATAGAACAATTTTGATCACTATGCAACAAATCTTCCAAAAATATGATGTGATGCATAATGCTTAACATTTTTTTATAATTGTTTTATTTGATTGATATAGTAGATCAAACAATTCAAGAAGTGAATTATACAAAACTGTTTGAGGATTTGCAATTTAATTTCCAGATTAACACTAAGTTTGTGCCAAAAATAATGAGGAATATAATTAATCACAATCATCAATTCAATTTTTTGTCATTTAAGTGTGTTAATAACAAAAAATAAACAACTGTTTATCTATCTATGTTTTAAAAAAAAGTGCACGTCGTAAAATAAATTAGTAAATATTAAATATTTCTGTGAATTAGGTACAACTGTAATCAAAACTAGACACGTTGAAACTGTTACGCCTTGACGAACTGTTTTTTTTTTTTCACATAACGTATAGTTTATTATTATATTTTCTGTGTATAATTAAATCTGTATAAATAATTGTTGCTAAAATTTGTTAAAAATTAAGGCATATGGTATTATTATATCTACATGCTTTATCTAAAAATAACCTTCATAAAAAGTTTTTCTCCAAATACTTAATTTTTTTGAAAAACATAAAACTTAAAAAACGCTGCAGAAGTTCTGCGTACATCTACCTCCCAAGTTCTCCTCTGCAAAATTGCATACCACAAATTTTTCAGAAACTAAAAATAGTAAAATATGACAGAAAAGTCACAAATGATGTCAAATTTACTAAAAGTAGTTTAAAACGTCAAAAAAAGAAATTAGTTTAAACTTTTGGCATATTACCATAAAAATAAAAGAATTGTCGTCTAAAATACATACATGATTAATGTAAACAATTAATACATGTTTTTAAATTTTCAAAATAAATTTAATTTTCAAAATTAAATGTGGCAGTTTTCTTCTTTGATCGATATAAACAACTATGCACAAACTCACAAAGAGTTTATGTCTGACTAGTTAAATATCGAATTTATAAAGTCTACTGTGAAAATTTAGCTATTTACGATTATTAAGATTATTCAACAAAACCTAGTTATGTATTTTAAATTATGTATAATAAAATAAATGTTAATTATTTAGAAAATATTAATCTGATATATTAAAGTTTTTTAATTAATTATTTCAGAAATCTATATGTTTACTATGTGTTTATTTTTTGTAACTAAATTTATTCAATTAATCAATAAACAAAGTTTTAATGAAAATCTTAAGATATTGAGGCATGATTATTCAAATACTAACATTGACAGAGATTTAAATATAAGCTTGTAATCAATCAATTTAAAATTCAGCACATTTACATACTTCAATTTATTGAAGTGCATAAATAAACAAACATTATATAATGACATTTAGATTACTTTACTCTTATTTGTGATTTTGGAATAATTGTATTTAAGTTTTTTCCACACAATCATAACTAAAAAAATCCTATCAATAAAAAAAATGTTGTTTATACTCTATCTACTTTATCAAAAACAAACAATCACAGTTTTTTATTCATAAATGTATTCATTTTTTTACATAAATAATTTAATTTAAATGCAATTATCCTATATTTTGTTGATTGATTTTTGAATACTTTAAAACAAAATTATATTAAGGTTACAATTAAAAAATTGGTTTTATAAATTTTAAATTTTATTAAAATATTAATTAATTTAAATTATTAACATACCTGATAATTAATTTCACACACTTAAAAGATCCTATAATCACTTCTTTTGCTCTCGTAAAATCTTGACCACTAATGCACGTTTAATATCAATATCGTTTATTACAACAAGAAAACAAATAGTTTAAATATACCATACCACAAGGCGAGAACTGTTTTTATAAACTTAACGTAGTCCAAAAGTGGGGGATCAACAAACTTTTGCCGGGCAGCTGAAATGTTTGCAAGACACACATTTCAAAACAGAGAGTGGTGGCGATGCAATTGCAAAACAAAAGGATTCGTCTTCAATTTCGCGGAATTATATAATAGAAGTTGAGATGTTTAATTTAAGTCTGGAAATTAAGGAATCACTAGAACAATAAATGTAATTAAAAATAATTATAAATGTTAGGTCAGTATATGTACATGTGGAGTCATTGTAATAGTTTTAAATAGTTACATGTTTTTTTTTTATCTAGGTTGGCATCAATAATTTATTAAATTATTATTTTTTAAGGAAATTGATCATTACGACGTAATCATTAATATTTTATAATAGTAAATTAAAATAAAATGCTTCTATTATATTTTGTAATCTCAATTCAGTCAATTAAAGTTATTAGTATTGTTATAATGTTATTGCATTTATTTCGAATAATTATATAAGTATATTGAAAGACCAGAATCTTTTTAATTTGTTTGATTATTAAGCATTACATTTTTATTAAAATACATATGTATATTATGTCAAATATCAACTCCTCTATGTTGTAAAACTAAACAAAACTAAATATCAAACTATATAGCAATTTTAAATCAAAAATATATAATAAAATGTATATCTAGTTAATTTAAGTAACCAAACTTATTCTAATTTAATAACTTAACAATTTGACATTAATAAGTTATAAGTTTACGGATAAGTGTAAGAAGGATAAAAAAAATATTTTGAGTTAAAAAAAAAATTAATTTTCTGAGCCTAAAACAGAACAGAATTAAAGAATTAAAAAAAAAAAGATTTGAAACATACTTCAGTTAGGCTTAGTTAGGAAAAAGCTTCTTTTTCTTCTTATAACTTTTTTAAATCAAAAATGATCTTTTTTTAATAAACCAATTTGTATAAATACAAATGTTTTTACTACTAAAACCTGTATGACACTGTCTATAATTATGCCTTGAATTATATATATATATATATAATTATAGATCGACCATTTCCGTGTGTAAAACACACAAATTATCAAGGTCACAATTATATCTTGAAAAATTTAGAACATGTTCTATTTTCCCATCTATAATCGACGCGAACGTCTATTGCGCATATCATATCTATCCTAATTGTTTTGTTTATTTACATGTTTGACTGAAGTGTTATTGAATATTTGTGTTGTATATTTAAATATATATTCAATTGTAATGTCTTGGTCGCGTGAGCAAGTCGAGGTGCTAATCCAGGAATACAGAAAATTTTCATGTCTGTATGACATAAAATCTAAACAGTACAGTAATAAACATGCAAGGAACTCTGCTTTGGAATCTGTTGTTGGTACTTTATCTGTTATGAGATGTGTAACAACAACAGATATCAAAGCAAAGTTCCAAGCTTTGAGGTCAAACTTCCTTAGTGAACATAGAAAACATGTAAATTCAATTAAAAGTGGTGCAGGAACTGACGAGGTAAGCAAAAATTATAAACACATTTGCTCGTAGTCAGCTCTATTAATACAAGTAAAGCTTCTTAAAAATTTGTTAAATAATATTTATACATTTTTCTAGATTTATCAACCAACAGTTTGGTACTTCGATCTAATGAAATCGGTCATGAGTCATCGGGTACCAACAGGAAGTCTTACGACAGTCTTGAAATTGTTGACGATTCCAATCCAAATCAAGAATTGGATTTTAGTAGATAGTGGCGATTACGTTTTTGAATTTAATGATGAATTAAGTACAAATTCAACGCCAGTTAGCAGCAGAGCGCCAAGCCGAACTGAAGCGTCTTCCTCTGAAGCTCGGGGTCCTTCCAAAAAGAGAAAACGAGCTGGGGAAATGTCGAATGAGAAAAACTTTTTCCAAACAGCCTCAGCAGCGTTAAAATCAATATCTTCTACTTCCACTTCCACAAAATCATCAAACCCAGATGTGGAAGAAGTGGATGCCTTTTTAACCTATCTACGAACTAAAATGTTAAAAATAAACACAGACATGAGGCAGGAGTTAAAAAAAGAAATTCTCGAAGTAACTGATAAATATATCATGGCTTCAAAATTAAATTGATTATGAAAATAATGTATATATATATATAAAAAAAAAACATGTTTTATTTAATTTTTAAATAAATGGTGTAGGCAAAAGAAATAAACTTTTTAAAGGTAAGTAATTTATTTACATTATAATATATAATAGAATATTTAATTCATAATATGAGCAACAATTTAATGAAATGGATATCAATACAATCCAAGGGTTCTCTGTGTATTTAATATGATCATAGTGAATAAATAAGATTTTTTTGTTAATTTTGTAGAACAAACTTGTTATTTATTAAAATATTTTACTTTTATATATTGGTCAGTAAATTTGAGCAAAAAATTGAATAAAATCATTACAAAAGAAAATATTTTAATTAATAACAAATAAATAAACAAATGGTCATGTTAGTGAAAGTTGTAGTCAATTATACAGGGTGTTAGACAAAAAACGTACAGCTGAATAACTCCGTTATTCTTTACCCGATTTATATGATTCAAAAACCATATTAAATGTTTTTTTGAGTATTATAAAGGCATGTAAAATAGTAATATACTTATAAAATCATATAAAGATTCAAAAAAAAAAAATAAAATGTATGTTACCATTTAATAAAATAAAGTTGGTTGTCATAGCAAGTATACTAAAAATATTCATGTGAGTACCTGCCTTTATAATAGTCAAAAAACTATTTAAAATGGTTTTTAAATTATATAAATCGTTTAAAAAATAACTGTTATTCAGCCGTACGTTTTTTGTATAACACCCTGTATATACACAATTAACAAATCACATATTAAAATTTTTGACTGCTTCATCCTGCCATGGCACACTACCGTTCGGTAAAGAAAAATAATTTTTAAAACCATCTTTAATACTTAAGGCATTTAGAGATGGCCGGTTAGCACCTTGCTGGTTTAGTAACCCTTCAGGTTGCTGCAAGATTTCTAAGTTTTCTGAAGTATTAACTTCACCAACAGAATCCTTTGTTAATAAGTTGTGCAGCACAACACAGGTCAATGTTATGATTTCCACTTTTTCAGGATTTAAATTTATTGGGTTCAAAAAAACTCGGAAACGATTTGCTAAAATACCGAAAGCATTTTCAACAATTCGCCTTGCCCTAGATAAACGATAATTGAAAATTCTTTTTTCGTACGATAGATTTCGTTGCGGATATGGTTTCATAATATGATCAGTAAGAGGAAATGCATCATTCGCAACGATTACATAGGGCACGGGATTATTGCAACCTTCCAATAGGTGTGGTCCCGGAATACCTAGCGAATCGTTTGCAAGTGCTTTTGATAAACCGGAATCTCTAAAAACACCACCATCACTAACACGACCATTCACTCCTACATTCACATATAAAAATCTTCGATGAGCATCCACTAATGCTAATAAAACTATTGAGTTGCTCCCTTTGTAGTTGTAGTAAAAGGAACCCGCAGACATAGGAGCTCTAAATTTAATATGGCATCCATCTATTGCTCCAATATAACATGGAAACAGCCATAAATTTTTAAACCCTTCCGCTACTTTTTCCCATTCTTCTTTCGTGGTAGGGGTCTAAAAAGAAAAACATTAATACATTTCCTATGTTGGTGTAAAATACTTACTTTTAAAAACCTCACTTTCAAGATCTGAAATATTGCATGGCAGACTTCTGGCACAAACTTTGATATTGTTGACTCATGTATTCTTGTAGAATACATGAGAGATCTATATGATTCACCGGTAGCCAAGAAATGTAATGTAACCTCCAGCCTAAAATACAAAAATACATTTATTATATTTAATCTGCTTATTTTGTTATCACAAATATTACCTGTTTCTAGCAGATACACTTTCACGTAGATGAGTGTCTTGTTTTGATATCAGAGGATTTACTAAACCCAATAAATATTCCAACGTTTCATTGTCCAACCTCAAAAAATTATGGTAGGATGTTGGATCTTCTGTCAGAAATTCATTATTCAACATATTTTGTAGTCCTTTTCCTTCATTTCTTCTCTGGTGCCAGTATTTCATTCAGATTTTTCTTTGTGTTTTCTTATTTTTTTTTTAATTTTGCCACTGCAGCTCCACATATAGCAATTGCAACAACTTTTTTAATTTAATCCGCTTCCATTTTTTAATATTTTCACTTAATTTATAACTTGTAGCACATTAATAAATTCTAAATCAAATTACCTAACCTGCAAAGTGCAGTAAACACAAGTAAACATTGAACTTGATTTGACAGCTCATGGATAAGGCGCATGCGTCGTTTTATAATTATATAAAGAATTATAGACAGTGTCATACAGGATATAAATTTTATATATGGAATTATTGCACAAATTCTAATAAAAATTATATATATAATTCAAGACATAATTATAGACAGTGTCAAACGGGTTTAAGAGTTGGCAGCAATCCTTTATTCTCGATTTAATATTTTATTAACCTTGTATGTTATTTGACATGTTTTCTATTATAAATTTAAATTAAATTACTTTTTTCTGTTTTATTTTTTTTATTTTTAAACAATTTAATTTTTATATGCCAATCGTATTTTCTAAAAAAAGTTTGCAACTATCAAAAACAGTTCAGAATTAATTTCTGATCACAAAATAGGTTATTTTTTACATACAAAAACACTTACTCACAGTGCAAAAAACATTATAATAAATAGAAGAATAATATAAAACTCCTAATAAAGTGCCTAGTAAAGTATTAGCAAAATAACTTATTTTTTAGATTAATGTATTGTATTAAAACCTATAAACATCTAATTAAATGCTAAATATAAACATTTACAAAAATAAAAACATTAATTATTTTAATAAATTAAAATAAAATAAAATAAATTAAATTAAAAGATAAGTTGTTCCGCTAATAGTTTATTAGACGCCTAATTAAATTTTAACAATGTGTGTAATAATATTAAAGCTACTACATTGATTTATTATTAAAAACAAAAAAAGATGCTGTAACTGTTGATATTAAATTTTTGCCTAAGACAAATCTAACAATAAGTTTGTAAGAGAACATTTACTGAACAAAAACCTTCCATACAAAACTGGAATAGAAATAGTCGGTCCGTAGCAGACTTAAGGCAGAACTCAGCAACCTGTAGAAAAGCTGTAATGGATTAACACATTCAAGAATATTTCTAATAGTACCATCACATAATACCAAAACCTTGGTAACACAAATGAGTCAAATTAAACTACAAAGGCTTACAAGACTGACAACCGGTCTAAACAAGCACATGCTCAGAATAGGAATCAAAATGGATTATCAATGCCGCGAATGTATGAAAAATAAAACTTTGCTACACTTGCCGAATGAATGCAAAGCTTATAAACTGCAACGCATAGTTTGCTTTGGCAAACACAGCCTTACCAAAGTGTAGCTAAAAGTAATCTGTTAGTAAAAGATTCTGGACTATATCAAAGAGCCGGTGCTAAAGGAGTAAGATATTAGAAGTGTACAACAGGTTCAGCAAACCAACTCGTAGAAAAAAAGAAAAAAAGTGGGGTACAGGGTGACCATATTTTTTTAGGACCTAACCGGGACATACAACAACAAAAAAAACTACAAAAAAGTGATTTTTTTAATATAGAATTGGTTGTTGTAATAATATATAACAGTTTCCTTAGTTATTACTACTACTAAAATTAATTATAAATTCAAACTAGAATTATGTTTTTTATATAAATTTGAGATATTTTTAATGTTTAATAATAAATAATTAGTTTGATAAATACTCATTCAAATTTAAATTTGATATGCTATTACTTTTAAAAACATAAATTAAAAAAATATTTGAGTCAGCTTTCAAAATATCTGCAATATCTATCTAATAGTTAAATCTATTTAAAATTAGACATATACAGAGTGAGTGAGTAAAAATAAAACAGCACTTTTTTTTTATACAAAATAATCAAATAACAATTTTTTTAAGAAATTAGTGAAATGTTGGCCTCAACAAGTGGTCCTTGAGAATAACTAACGCATAGCAATACCTTTAGGTTTTCTTCTCTGCGTACACTGGCATATTTTGTGCAGCTCCATTAAGTGCATCCCCTTTGGTAGTCCTACATTTGCCAGTTTAACTTTTTGTTAAATTCTGGAATCTCTATTTGGGATTAGTTTTTGTGTCCTTTGGTTGCCAGATATACTCTGACTATTTTGAAAGTTACATTTTCTGTCAACTTCGAGATGGCGTATTTTCCGTTAGGAAATTGCATTTCCGTCAACTTATTTTTCTTGAGCAGTTTTCTCCTTTTTTTATTTTTGCAAATTTCTGTTGGTACTAATGTTTTAGTATATGTTTTTCTCTTGTCTCTCTGTTCACCTTCCATTCTTTGGCAGGCATAGTTGTTTTGATCTTTTTTGTTTATTCCTCTTTATTACTTTTTTCATATTCTTTTGCTTCCATTTAGCTCCTTGTTCCTCCTTTTTTTGTCTTATGTGGCTTTTAATTTGCGTTTTCTTTCATTTTGGTTTACCTAAATCTTAAAGCTTCAAACTCTTCTCTCTTTTTTTTCAGTACTGTTGTTGCATAGTTTCTTAGTGCTCTCCATTTGTTTTTGTCACTCAGGCATATTTTAATAATTGTAGATTTGTCTATTTTGTTTTCCAATACATTTTCTAGCGTTTTTTCTCTGCCTTTTCTTTTATTTCAAGTGTTAGTTCCTTGTCCATTTTTTCTTTTCTTCTTCTTTCTACTGTCTTTGCTATCTTTTTATCATATTCTTTCTTGCTTGTTTCTTTGCATCTTGTTTAATAGTTTTTTCAATTAATATTTATTCATTTATGCCTTTCTACCCTTTCGAGTGTAAGGCTTACAGTTTAATTCTTATTATAATATTTTTTCCAATTCATCCGGTCTTTCGCCTTCTCTCTTAGTTCTACCCATGTATTTCCTTTTTTGTCTGCTTCTTCCTTAATTGCGTTCCACTCTTTTCTCGGTCTTCCTTTCTTTTGTTTTCCTGTTGCTTTTGTCTCATAAATTCTCTTAGTGTTTCGAACTTCGCTCATTCTTGTTATATGTCCGAACCATCTCATCTGTCCTTCAATGATTTTTTCTTGTATGGGTTCTATATTTAGGTTTTTTCTGTGCGTTTCATTTCTTATCTTATCTTTTAGTGATTTATTTTCAATTCTCCTGATAAATCTCATCTCCATTGCGTTGATTCTTTCTATTTGTTTTTTTTGTCATTGTCCAGGTCTCACTACTATATGTTAAAGTTGGTCTTATCACTTTCTTGATTATTTCTGTTTTTGTAGTCTTTGCAATTTCCTTTTTATTGAGGAACGGTTTCTTTAGCATGTTATATAGTTTTGCCGTTTTGCCAATTTTGTCTTCAATCTCTTTATCCAATTTCCCGTTGTTTTGTATTATTGTACCTAGGTACCTGTATTGTGTTACTTGTTCGATCTCTTTACCGTTTATATTTATTTTGTGATTCTTGTTTTCTTTCGCTATTATCATCGTTTTGGTTTTTTCATAGTTTATCTTCATATTTACCTTTCTCAGTTCTTCTTCTATGATTTCTACGTTGTGTTGTAATTCTTCTTCGTTTTCTGCCATAATTGCCATGTCATCAGCAAAAAGTAATTCTGTTATTTCCGTTATTCTTAGTTTCCAGTATCCTACCTTATATGCTTTCATTCTTTCCTTTGCCCTCTTCATTGCCTTGTCAATGACTATCGTAAACAATAGTGCACTTAGTACGCAGCCTTGTTTTACACCTTTCCCTGCCGAAAATTCTTTTGATTCTTCACTATTTATTCTTATTATGTTTCTGTTTTCATTATACATGTTTTTGATTACGTCTATTATTTCACTTCCGATTCCTCTCTCTTTCAGTACTTCCCATATGTGTTCTCTAATTATACTGTCGAAAGCTTTTTCGAGATCAATGAAGCATATGTGTATATCCCTATTCTTTTTAATCATCTTTTCACTTAATTGCCTTATTATGAATATTTGGTCTTGTGCGCTTCTACCTCTTCTAAAGCCACATTGGCTGTCCTCAATTGTATGTTCTATTTTGTCTCTTATTTTTTTGTCTAATATTCTTGTTAGTATTTTACTTGTCGTGTTTGTTAGTGTAATTCCTCTATAATTCTCGCATTTTCTTTTATCACCCTTTTTGTATATCGGTAGTACTATTCCCATGTTCCATTCTCTTGGTGTTTTTCTTTCCCGCATTATGTCATTTATTAATTCTTTTATTTTTGTTATACCATTGTCACCCATATATTTTAGCATTTCTGCAGTTATCTCATCCGTTCCTGATGCTTTTCCGTTCTTTAACTTTTTAATTGCTTCTTTCACCTCTTCGTTTGTAATTTCAATTTCTGTATCGGGTCTTTCATCTTCTGTCACATTGTCGCTGTTTCTTGTTGGGGTCCCTATATCATCGTTTGTTAGTTCTTGGAAATATTGTCTCCATCTTTCCATAATCTTTTTCTCTTCCGTGATTATATTTCCATTTATGTCCTTGATGTTCATCATGCTATGTTCCTTTTTCTGTTTCATTTGTTTTAGTGTTCCGTAGAATATTTTTTGATTTTGCCTGAAGTTCTCGTTCATTTTCTTACCAAATTCAATCCAAGCTTCCTTTTTTTCTTCTTTTATCATCTTTTTCACTTCCCTTCTCTTTTCCTTATATTTTTCATAGTCCTCCTTTCTTTTGGTTTGTAAGTATATTTTCCATTTTTCTTTCTTTTCTTTTATCTTCTTTTTAATTTCCTCTGTCCACCACTTCGTCTTTTTCCATTCTTTGTTACCTATTTTCGTTGTTCCGCAGCTCTCTTTTGCTGCTTCGTTTATTATTTGTTTGAACTTTTTCCATTTATCTTCTATATTTGTTCCTATTTCCATTTTTCTGTATTTCTCTTGTATTATCTCTTGGTATTTTGTTTGCGTTTCTTCTTCTTTTAGTTTGTATGTTTTTAATGAAAACATTTTTACTTTTTTTCTTCTTTTATCTTCTTTTTTGTTTTCTCTTTGTATAAACATATCTATTTTTAGCAGGAAGTGGTCGCTTCCTATTTCCGCTTGTTTTTTTACTTTTACGTCTTTTATTTTCTTCCATTCCTCTGTGCTTACTAGGAAGTAGTCTATAATCGACTTTTCATTTCTAGATATTACTTGTCTTGTATACTTGTGTATGTCTTTATGTTTGAATTTCGTGTTGGTAATCGTTAAGTCATTTCCTATACAGAAGTCTATTATTCTGTTTCCGTTATCATTAACTGTTGGTTCTCCGTTTGAGCCCATGGTTCTTTCCTTTCTTCTGTTATCATTTCCCACTTTTCAATTAATAATTGCTTATTATGACACAGTGTTGTCTTTTTCTGTATGATCCACTGTTTGCTTTTTTTGGTCTATACGTCGTTGTTTTGCCTGATTCCTTCTTTAAAAAAAATAACATCTGCACTAGACATTGACTAAAAACACAATTGTTTGTTTTAAAACTTAAAGTTTATATAAATAAAAAAAAACATATTTATTTATAATTTTTAGCAAACATTTTTGTATTGCGGAAAAACTTGTTGTTGCGGAACCACCATCTGTTGTTGAGATAAAAGAATGTTGCATTTGTTGATAACTGTTGTAATGTTGTTGCAGAACCACAGATAACAATTGTTGTTCATAGTGTTGCAAAACTTGTTGTTAGTCATTTCTACAGTCGCAATACTGCCAAAAAATAAGCTTCACGTTACGTTACTCATTTTTTTTTACGTATCATTACAATCATTCTAAATTGTAACATTTTATCAACTTTGCAATTAATGAACTTTGTCATAACTAGCAAAACTATTTATCACCAGCCAGATGTAAAACCATAGTTTCTAGAATTTAAAAAAAAATTATGAAACGTTACCGATTAAGGCTAAAAAACATTACATAGTACATCCATAACTGAATCCTCAAACTTATTCAAATCCACGTGAAAATATAGTTAACAAACAAAAATGTTTTAGCAGCTAATCAATTTAAGACCCACTTTTTTAGTTTGAATAAAACACTAACCACATTTCAGAAGCATTAGAAGTAAAACTAGAAGTACTTCAAAGTAGCGTTTTTGGTTCATTACTATGTGTTGTTTTTATCTACAAAATAAACTGATAGTAAAACTGAAACTAGTATCATTAATTATGCAAATAATGCAACCAGACTGATTTTAAAATGTTGCATTTATAGTGTTTATCAACAACTCATTATCTTAATGAAAAGACAGAAATAGTATTCTTATATCAAATTATTACTAAATATAAAAAAATACTGTATATATTAATTTAAAAATGAATATACCACATGTGCTAAAAAAGTTAACAATAGAAAATTCAAAAATAGATTTAAATGAGAGCTTATTTTTTTTTTGGTCTTTACATCAATAGTCACATAAAATAACATGATTATATAAATATACTCTCTAATAAACATGGTTGCCAATAACAAGTCAATATTTGTTACTACCATCACTGCAGATACAATAATAAATATTATTTCAAGTTTCTAGTAAAATTATAAATAATATTGTAAACATTATCATAATTTGGTAAGGAGTTACTAAAAAAGGGTAACATCATTCCAGTTTTTATAAAGGGTAACTCGCAATTAATTGAAAATTACAATATCACTTTGTTGTTTTCCAAAATTATTAAAAAAGAAGAGCAAAAAAATACAGATTTTCAGAATAAATACGATCTGTTCTCTAATAATCAACATGGATTTTACGTTAATAGATCTACCAAAACGGCAATGACAATTATATTACAGAACATACAAGATAAGCTAGAAAAGAAACACGTTATAATTTTATATTTTGATCTATTTCCAGCGTTTGACAGTGTTCAAAAAAGAGAAGAACATGCGATGCAACTGAAGGTGTGACAAAGATTAGTACTAAAAACGTTAATTTTTTACTGTTTGCAAATAATTTGCTATTGCATATTAAAAGTAGAAAAGTGTATAATTATGCAGACAACACTTTGATTGTTTAGTTGTCAACAAACGTATAAATTGGTGTAATAGTAACAACTTAATAGTAAGTTTGAATAAAAACCGCTTTTATATATTTTAACAGTCGAACAAGTAATGCATTAAACAACAACTTGGCTAATATAGGTATATGTACTTCAACAAAACTTCTGGGAGTTATCATTGATTAAGATCTAAATTGGGAATCTTACATTAATCTTGTCTACTCCAAACTATCAAAAGCAACAATTGCCATAATTAATTTAAAAAAAAAATTAGATACTAGCTAAGTAATGTCTGCTCATTATGCAATTTCAGTTATTAAATACAACATAGTCTGGGGACAATCTGTTAACATAGAACGTGTACTAATCGTACAAAAGCAATTTATACAAATCATTTACAACATAAAATCATAAAACATGACAAGTAATTTTTAAATCTAAAAAACTTTTCACTGTTGCGTATCTCGTCTCGCAAAGTGTTACTGTTATGACCCGCGTATTAAATACAGTTTAAATAGTAATTATAGAATGTTTGTTTATCATAAAATCAATAAGTTGTGATACCTAACACCAAGCATAACATCAGTACATGGTATATTATAATAAGAAGAGTTGTTATTAGTAAAATGTTAAAAAACTAACTCGATTAACTTAGTACATCTATAGAAGGCTCTAGTCGAGCCAAAACTAGTAATGAATTTGTAAGAATTAACTTGTAATAAAAAACAAAGCAAATTGTTTTATTATTTCATAAACATGAATTATTAGGTAGTAGAGGTCAATATCGTATTTACTTTATGCTATTTATATTAATAAATAATATTCTGTAAACTGTTTTTAACTAAATACTACTTCTATGCATATAAAATACTTGTAACTTCTTTTTAATAATATTATTTATAATATTACAATAAAAAATCATATAAACACTAAATTGAAGGTGAAGAAGTTTTAACAGGTCGGAAAAGTAACGGTAAGAAATGTCTGGTTTCAAACTTTAAAGTTTATAAAATTATTTATTTTTACCTGACTGTGAATAGTTTTTTTTTACAAAAATAACTAAAATAAAACCAAACTTTCAACAATAAATAGTTGATTTAACCATAATAACTCAATAAATAAATTTTAGAATTAAGTACTTCTTGTGGATAAATAATTTATTTACAATTAATTTGTTTGATAGCATTATTATTATTATTATTATCTTTATTTATGTATAAAACAACTAAGTTCATCCAAATAGCTGCTTTTTTACAACAAATATCTAGGTACGGAAAGAAAAAACACATAAGTCTAAAGTACCTACTTTTCAGTAAATCAATAATTTTATTTTTATTCTTTGTTCCAGAATAACCAAACTCTACTTCAATTATATAATTTTTGTTTGTATTAAATATGTTTTTCAAGTTGATTAAATGGATGCAGTAAAAATTCTGACTTTTTTAACAGTTCTTCAAAATCTTACACCTTCCAATTATTGAAAATTAAGATTTGTTTGTAATTTTATTAATGCTTTTTTAAATTTTGAACAACATTTTTTATTATTTTACAATAATTAATTTTAACTTATTTAGTTTTTTAACATTTGCAGTTAGCATACTTAACAGTTCAAATAAATCATTATTATGTTTTAATTAAATGGCATTATTAATATTATTATAAATAAAAGTTAACACTGCTACGATATGACTCATGCTCACTACTCATGGTCTATAACTTAATGATTCATTATTGAAATTATTTAGAGTTAAAAGTTTAATAAACAAATGTCTAAAAATGCTTCATAACAAAACTACTACTATTAAAAGTGTTAAAATCTCAAAAAAAACAATGCCATTAAAAATCTTATTAGAATATAGATTAGTAACTTGATTTGAAACAAGTAGCAGATGTAGTAATCTAATATTGTTTGTAAAGTAAGTGATATATTTTTTTTGTCAAACGCAGAATATGCCAATATTCATTAAAGTTATGGTTATTTTAATAAAAATAAAAAACAAGCTATTGAAAAATATTAGCAGCAATTTTTTAATTTCAGAGTACCAGATTAGCGGATATCCAGCTGAGTTCACCAATTTCTAAATAAACAGTTCTTTTTTTATTTAAACCGCTGAACGTAAAACAATTGACGGTGGTTAAGAGAAAATAATATTAAAGTTGGTTAAACGCAATCCATCTAATATTGTGGAAAAGATATCTAACCATGCAAGTGTTACACAAATGAAGGTCTTGAGAACTTTACAGGAATTTGGTTTATATAAATCTGTAAAAATAAATGAAAATGATATATTTTCAACAAATGCAGGTTTTATTACCGGATTTCGATTTGCGGATGCAGTTTTGTCTTTAGCTTTAATGAGCCATTTTTTTACAACATTTTATTTACTGACAAGACTACTTTTGGTAAAGATGGTTTTAATAATAACCAAAATTTACATTGCTGTTTCAATAAAAACTCTCATAAAACCAACAAAAAACATTTTTAGCATTAGTTTATGGTAAAGATTTGGTGTGATTAACGATCAACTTGTTAAAAGTAAGAATTGCTCCTTTTGGTGCAGAAAGGTCCTCTTTGAAAGATTTCACATGTGGTTCTAGCAAAATGATAGTACCGTTTCATTTTGGTAGGCAAGTAACTGCGTTTTTTAAACAATTCATATTACAAAAATGTGATCTAGCTTATGCAGAATAGAGATGAACTTATCAACTAAATTTTATATAATTGTGCAGCGCAAATAAAAAAGTTTCGAACATTGTGGAGCAAGCTGTTTGATCAATTTTACGCAGCGCCAGACTAAATGACTTCAATAATGCGTTCTTAAACAATGGACCTTGAGTCATAACTCATAAGATACTCTGTATATTCAGTAAATATTGATCATAATTTGTATATGCTATTTTTTATATTTTATTTTGTTAAAAAAAAGTATTCTCAATAAATACAACAATAAAATTTTTGATTTTATTAGTAGTCACAATAGTAGTAGAGTGATACAGCTATATAAAAGTAGTATTAAAAGATCTTTAAAATGAATAAATATGTAGTTATGTTATTACTACTTATCTAATATAGTTTTCTAATATATTGTGTCATCAAAGATTCATTAATTTTTATGCACTTTTGCATTTTATTAGCGATGTCAATGGATTATAATTGAATATGTAACTCATCTTTAAATGTTAGTTGTGCCAAACATGCAATATTGCTCAAGCTTTATTATTTAGATATACATATAAACAATTCATTTGCATATTAATTATTCAGTAAATGGTAGCCCGTTAAATTTATAAATTAAATGATAATAGTTATTTTGATTGCAAAACCTATTAGAACAAACAAAAAATTTATTATATATTTTTTTAATTACTTAATGCACTTGTATGTTGCGTTTTTACTTCCAAATCATACCATAAAAACTATTCTCCTTAATGGTTAATATAGAACGTTGTAACACCACATCTTAAATTTTGCAATGAGCTTATACAACACAAATAATTTCCATAGTATTTCAGCAAACGTATTTTGATTAAATAAATTCCATTGATTGTCGAACTAGTTATTTCGGACAGTTATGTAAGTTAATGTTAATGTATAATGTGAAATGATTTAAATTCATGTTTATATGTTTATCCGCTAGACTAATTATTGCTTATATTAAATTGTGCCAGATTTATTAATTATTTAATTTTTTCTAATCAATTTATATGTTATAAATAAATCTATTTAAAATTTATATTTTAGTAACAATTTTTATTAAATGTATCAAGAAGATTATATTATTGCATTAACAATAATACATTAATTTTATTATAATAATTTAAACATTTCTATTTATTTATTTATTTATTACATGAACACTAACGACGTTGTAAATCATGTAAATGAATAATTATCACACTCTACAAAGTGATGTTGAATTGTTTATACGTAATTTGTTAATAGTATTAATAGTATTGATTTTATATATACACCTTAAGAGCATACCGACCGCTACCTTGATTTGTAGTATTTTAACAAAAACGGCAACTTCCCCTTCATCGCTGCTTCTACAAATAATTTGATAACCGATTTATTTTTTTACCAGTACATTTAGAAAGGATTAAACTATGATATATCAAAGTCTTTTAGTCAAATAATAGTTAGGAAATAGCCGAAAAAACCCATCAAATATAAAAATAAATGCGTTTTTCTGTATTTTCGAATGCATTTTGTTGCTATTTGCAAATCTAGTTTCACAAAAAAGACTTTGACATATCATAGTTTAATCCTTTCTAAATGTACTGGTAAAAAATAAATCGATTATCAAATTATTTGTAGAAGCAATCATGAAGGGGAAGTTGCCGTTTTTGTTAAAATACTACAAATCAAGGTAGCGGTCGGTATGGTCTTAACATCAATTCTATCGCCGCACACTTTGATGAATTGTGTGTATTCATCAAAGACACATAATACACAATGATATAATAAGTGGGTATAATACTGTATACAAATTACTGGAAAATAGAAAGAGTAGCGTATTATAATATACAGTAAAAAATACTTAGATATTTTAACATTGGAAGCGCTATTTTTAAGCGCAGAATTACTGTTTTTGTATAAATAATAAAACCCTAATGCATTTCAACGCAATATACAGACCAAATAATCTCAGCGACACCACGTTCATAGACAAAATTCACAACTTTCTTTGACAACACAAAAATAGTCTTTTTGTGTTAATAGGTGATACTAATATTAATCTACTAATGATTTCACATAATGTTAAAAACAAGTATCAGATCTAAGTCAGCAAAAATTGTGTTTCATTATCTATGAATAAACCGCCGGATATATCAGCAAAACTTTCACAAATCTTCAAACAAACAAGATTATTGTCCGCTAAGTAAAAAAATAAATAGATTAAAAATAAAAAGTTATTAAGTCCGTGGATAACTGAAAACATCATACAAGGAATGAAAGAAAGAGATGCACTGTTCAAACGATAGAAACTCTTATCCTGCAAAAACACCGATTCTGTGCTTAAAAAAACAAAGAATGAATACGATAAGATAAAGAGATTTTTGAAAAAAGATTGCTTGTGTTTAAACGTGACTAATTTTTCTTTGTTGAAAGTTTGATACAATGAATGTTACAATGCTTTTGAAATGTGGATTTATTAGAGCAAATGTGGCTTAGAGTATTTAAAATGTAAATGCACAGAAGTGTTAATAATTTATGTTGAATAAATTTTGGTTTGCCACTTTCTGTATATTTTAAATTAAATATTAACCAAATATGTTTTTTGTAGTACAATCAACCTGTTGAAGTCCGTGGAAAGACTCCACAAACAAATATGACAAGTATAAAAATACTAAGGTATAGGGGAGAGTAGTCTAAGATAGAACGTTTTGACGTTATTTTAATTTTATGCAAATATGCACATATTTTTGATGAAAACGATAATAAGACATAAAAGGTACAAATATTGCTTACATGTTAGTATATTTATTAATTTAGAATGCAAGAAAATACATTTAAAATATTTGTGTTTTGCCCTAATTTGACCATTACATACAGTTAATGCAATAATATTTTTTGAAATTTATGCTCATTTTAGCACATTTTGTGTACACCCAAATGTGACATTTCATGCACCGAATCATGTCTTCTAAATTTTGTTATTTTGTTTTGTTGTTTTAAAAGATTTTTCTTGCTTGTTATTATTGTAGTTTTTTAGGCAGTACCTTTAGTTTGTCCAATTTGTGCAACCACCATGTGGTCCAAACTAAGCAACTCTAACCTAATTTAACTTATGTCTTATATTAATGCGTATAGAACTAATAGCAATGATATTATTTTACACAACTATAGAAGAATAAATTCTTTATCCAATGTATAATAATTAAATCGATAACTTACTTTTCTACTCTCTCAACACGCTATGGAAGGCACGTAAAATTCTACAACAGTTTGATTGTAAACACCAGCCAGCTAAATTTACGATATCATGTTCTGCAGAGACTACGCAACATAACTTGCAAGTATTAAGGATACATTACTTTATAGTTTTTAAGTTACGATGGTGGTTCAATCATGTCAACGGTCCAACTTTGGCTACTATCCCTTAATAAATGTTAGTAATAGAATTTTAATAAATAATAAGATTTATTAACTTTAGAGCAAATGAATTCCATAATATGTTTATTTCATTGAAAATGTTTATCTACAACTACGCCTAAATATGTTGTAATACAGTTTTTAAGTCATTATTATTAAAACTAAAAGTTAATTGATCATGTTTATTGTAGACGTTAGACATATGCATTATTACCGTTTTATCAACATTTACTACTAATTTATTTTATTTACACCATCTATCAAATTGTGACATAATAGTTGTAACTTTATATTTAGCTTTATCTAACGTATTTGCTGAAATTAGGACTGCAGTATCATCTGCATACATAAAAACATCTCATTCAGTGATGTGAAGGGGCAAATCGTTGGAGTAGGTATGATACAATTCAGATATTTATAAAGCCGCAAATGCTCATATTGTATAATTTGATACTTAGTATATTAATATTGTTAGTATCAAATGCTATTTTCAGGTCAAACATAACAATAAAGCGTTTCTATTACTTCAAAAATGATTATAATGCTTTGTATTAAATTGTGTGCAGTAGTTCTATAGATTTACCGTCTGAAAAATTATATTGTTTAATATTTAAAATATTAAACTTGTTTATGAAAAAAAAACAAATTGTTTTTTCTATATTTTTTGAAAAAATACTTAATATCAATTAAACTATGTCAGTTTGAAAACCAACCAATAATTTGTTAATAAATTTAATAATATTTTAGAACATGCAGAAGTCTATGTATCAAGAAAAATATAAAAAACCTTATAATAGATTACTAAAAATAGCAGCTCAGTGAATGCATTAAATTAAGATTAAATTTAAAAAAAAATGAAATAATGTTAGGTAGAAGACCAGCCTTAAACTGAACTTTTCTATTTTCTTGTAAAGAAAACAAAAAATAAAGATGCTATTATTGCATAAATGCAAACTGGTTTATGATTTGATATTACATCATTTTGGAACTAGACTGACAAGATTTTTTTAGTGTTCTGCGTTACAGAAGCAATAATAATATTAGTAATGTACGTAGCAATAATGTCTGCATTTGCTTTTATCGACTTTGTATTATGTAATTGATATGGTTTCAATAACTTCTTTATCACATACAAGAATTTAAAAAAGTATTAAATCTACACTTATGTTATATGTAATTCTCAATTGCTATAATTGCTTTCAAAAAAAATTGCAAACTAGTTGGCTTTAGTATTAAATTATTGTATCATTATTGTAATAAGCGTAAACAGTCACCCGGAATTGACAAAAAAACTAAACTTTTAAAATATAAACTGTCTAGTTTTAACCAGCCTTTAACAGCCTCACCAATATGCGGTTATATTTAAACAAAATTAATGAAGAACTAAATAAAAACTCTTTTTTTAATTAATTGTAGAGAAACATAAAACAGAAACCAGTTACTATAGATAAACTTGAGCATAGCAATTGGCAACCAAATCGCAACGCCTAAACAGGTAGACAGTTAAATGAAAAACTAAAGTTTAAAATCAATTACTCAAACCCAATCCAACCTCAAAACGGCCAACCAAATACAGACAACTGTTTTGGTTTTTACAAATCTTGATCAGTATATCTTGGTGGTAAAGCATAGTTTGAGGATGAATTATATATTTAATTATAATTTCTTATCATGGAGTTTCTTTATTTATAAAAACAGGTTACAAAGCGTGATGGTAAGATATGCTATTAAAACATTAATCGAGAAAGGGCCACTTCAAGTTTTCACTACAATAAAATGATTTCTTACAAATCTATTGTTTGTCTTGAGGTATAACAAATGTCTATACTAATTTAACAGTGTTGTTTATTCATTTCAAAATTGTGTTCCAACTTAAAGCAGTATTAACGTTTAAATAAGCTACAATTGACGGATTCATAATAGCTGAAATAACATCTAACATCAAGTACAATATAACTATTTCAAAATTTACTCTCTTCTTGGTCATTGTTATCTCATCTGAAAACTTGTATACTTTTTTCTGCACGTTTTTGAAGTATAGATAAGCGTTTTTTTTTTCGACGTAAAGTACTTCAAACAAAGTTTTGAAAAACTTACCAAGTAACTAAAAACTTTAACTAAATTAATTATAGCAAAACTACAACTGATCGGAAAAAGTTACTTTGTGTTTTTTATTTAAATGTAATTCTTATAATAAAATTTTATTTTTAGCATTCTGTTGTAAATCACCTTGTATATTTTTATTAATTGACTAATGTTATACATGCCATAATGTTGTTATCTTAACAAATGAATACATATACACATAAATAAAGATTATTATAGTATAAACAATTGTAAGAAACTCAAACTAACACAACAAAATCAAAACTATTTTATTTATAGTTGCAACATATTTTGAACTTATATAATATTTGTATATAAATAATAAATATCAGTATTTTAGTAACCTGTTTTATAATATAAATTGCCTATTTGTTTTTATTTTATATTATATTAGATACTTATTTTATTTATAGTACATAATGTATTCTACAACAGCTTAGTTTATTTAAAAACTTTATAAAAAATGAATTTGCGTATAAATAATTTAAAAACAATCAAATTATTTCTTCATAACTTGTCATACAAAATGCAAAATTACAACATATTAACTAAATTTAGTAGTATAAGTAACTTTAAGTAAAACATAATTAAAAGGTCATTGTATAGTCATGGAAGAAATTATAATATTGTGCAGAATGTGCAAGCCAGGATATTTGCTCAATCACACTCTTCGGTCATAACCCATTCGGACCGCGATGCCGAGAATAAACATTTCTTTCGCTCGTTACATAACGGTCAACTTTTAATGCTCTGCTAATTATGGATTATATCATGCGTATGTGTATATGCACGATATTTATTTTTTCTATTTCGATATGTCGTGATAGTTTTATGACCTACAAAACCTGCGGCACCCCAAGTATTCCAATTTACACATTTTATATAGTAATGTTACATTGTACATATTTGTAATTATTATTGACCAACAGTAATTTTCTTTTTGTGCATTTGCAATTGTGAAAAATAGCATAATTGATGGATTGTTGAGAAAATTGCCATTTTCTTTCTTCACAACTCAAGGTTGACGAACTATTAGTGGTATTACAAATATTACTAAATTGTAAATAACTATTAATAATATAATTATTAAAAGGCTTAAACTTTGTTTTACAAAAGTAAAGACTCTACGAGAATAATGTTTGACTAAATTTAATTAAGATTGTATACATTACAATTAATTAAAAACAAGCAAATTTAAATATTGGCCAATATCAATTGAATTAAACTAATAATTTTACATAAACAATCATAACTTATTAATTCGGTATGTGCTTCTGCCATTTCAACATCAACATATTTTTAGAACATTTGATACTTAATAATACATTAAATTAAGAATGTTAAATAACAAAGTAATTGGATTCATAATTTAATTAGGTAAGAATAATTTTGTTGTTTTGTAAATAAATCACAAAATCAATCGTTTTGAGCAGTAATAATTTTATTATTATTATTATTATTATTATAAAAATATCTCTGTGTTTTGACATCTATCTTTAAATCTAATTTAAAATAATAATTATACCGATTTGCAAAATTATTGATGTATGCCAGATGATTGCTTGGAAGGGTTTCCTTTATGCCGGCTATGTCAAGCCAGCTCTCCCTTAACATGAACTCTATTGCGTAAGAAAATGTCGGGCTTGTGCATAATACATGCTCGATTGTCTCGTCATCAATTTTGCATCCTCTACATGTTCAAAGTTGATAATGCCCTGTCAATACCTTGTAGGCTTTTTCTAGAAAGTTGCAGGTAATAGTCGGCTACCATTACCATTAAAGTATGTATTAGCTCCTTTGCTTGTCTGCAGCCTGGGATGTTATACCACCATACTTTCAGTGCGTGGTACGCGTTTAGTAAAGTGGTAAAGCTTTTGAAAAGTGGAGCGGTCTATGGTTTAGGTGAACACATTTTGATAATCGACCCTTTGCGCGCCAGCTTATCAGCCTTAGTATTTCTTGCTGTATTGATGTGTCCTTTTATGCAACACAGTTTGTTGTTATTTAAACGTGCTGCTAGAAGGCAAAGTGGTAATCTAATATATTAGCTTTGATGTAATCTTGAGCTTGTTTATATCTAGAATTGCAGCTTTGCTGCCCGTTAAGGTTTGCGCAATGCTTTTGTTGTTCTTGCATTTGTACATTGCACGGTCTTTAAAGTGCAAAATTGAGTGACATTGTGTTTGTTTTCATTTAGGCGCAATGCTACCACTGTGTCTCCATAGCTGCAGTTGATGTTGTTTGCATATCGCTTGTTGTACTTAGACATGTCATTTGTTGCAACCAATTAAATTGGTTTGCAGATGTTTGTTTACTTAGTTATTGGCTACCATACTAACACTCCGTAAGTTAGCATTTTACAACAGCTGTGTATAGCACTACCTTTGAAGATAGTTTCCATATTTTGCCAACAGCTTATCTACATCGTTAAATGAACATATGTACTTTTTTGCAACTCAGTTTTACTTTGATTGATAGCGTTAATGGAATGTTTAAGAGTATATATTTTTTTTAAGATAGTTTTTTTTATTCTCTTTACAGCATTTTCAATATACCGTTATAACATTATTTTTTAAAAAATACTTAAAATTCCTCAAAAGTAAATTGATTGCCATTATTCGTGACAACTGTATGTACTAAACCAAATTTTAAAAAGAATATTTCTAAACTTACTTATAGTAGAATTAAAGTACTAAAAATGAATCTCTAAACAATGTTTTCATAAAATCTAAATGTAATCTTATCCATGGTTTTTGTGTATTTGGCCGTAAACTTACGTAAGATTATTTTGCTTTTTGAGCAATTAGGACAATTTTTTACTATATTTTCTAAATTGTTATTTATATTAGGTCACTATACATATGATTTGGCTAAAAATTTTAATTTAACTATGCCAATAAAATTATACGTAAATAAAAAAATCGTTGCAAAGATTAGCTGCAATAATAAGTATTCTCTTTTTGGCGCCAAAAATTCTAACTAAGGGTTTGTAATCTGTTACAATTATAAATTGCCTTTCGAATAATGCTAATGCTTTTTTGCCCAATTGCAATTTTTTTTGCCAAGTTAAGAACTCTTAAAACAAATGCTACTGGTAAGTCAGGAAGACCGTGATCACTTGAATGGCTTGCATCAACTAATCATTTTTTTTTCACTATTTTAGTGAATTAATCCTAATTAAAATGTACAATTTCAATAAATACAAAATTTTATTTAAAAAAAAACTACATTTATTCTTTTGCAATGTTCTTACAATAAATTACATGGGTTTTTTATTTATATTTATTTCCAAAACACAATAACAACTTATCTATATTGTGATACTTTTTATATTAATAATATATTTCTATAACAACAAATACTTATTATTTCCAAAGCAAACCCTTAATAATTAATTAGTTATAACAATACATTACAGTAAGCATGTTGATTTGGCGTGGTTATACCTTTCCCAAACTGATCATTTGCACAGTCTCTCGAGCGTGTTTAAGAGAAAAAAAGTAAAGCTTATTGGGCAATAAGATTTTGCTTGGGTGTAATCACTACGCCCTAAAACCGAAGTTGACAACTTCGGATCAACACCCCGTCATAGAAACGTTCTAGACGCCCCATGGTCCTTCAGGCTTTTCGGAACTAAAGAAAAAAAAATCACTACGCCCTACCAAACGTTTAAAAAATGCAGGGAGAAAACCTCTGTGATTTTTTTCTTGCATTTTTTTATTTAACATTTTGACAAAAATTTTTGGGCAAATTATTTAACACTTGTTTTACTTCTAGTGGTCATATTATTTTTTTGATGAGATGTTCTAATAATAATAATAATAATACGTTTATTTCTTTCCTTTTGGCATTGAAAATTACATTCCATTTACAAATATATCTATAATTCCTCAATATAATAAACCATAATCCTTATAAGTTAACACAATTAATTTTTTTTTCTCTGTTTGTTTGCTTTTCTGTTATTTACACTATTGTAACTTATGTTTTATAGTTTTCTTAGTCTCTCCTCACATTCTGCACATTTTCAAATTCTCTTCTATCCAAAATCTTGTCACTCGCTTTTTATTGCCACATCTGAATCTTGCTATCATCTTTACTATATCTATCGCTTTCTATAATATGTTCATAGTTTGCGTTATCTAGGAGTCTAAGTGACTCTTTCACTCGTATTCTCCTTTTTTGCTTTTGTGTAAGGCCAGGGCCCGCCTAGAACATTTTTGCGGCCCGCGATATTTATAACACTTACAAAATATATTTATTTAATAATAGCCAAAGTAGTGAAAACTAATTTATTTAAAAAATACATAATTTGTGCATTCATATATTCAAAAATTAACTGTAGAAATTATAAATAATCAAACGAAAGACTGGTTTGCCATCTATATGCAATTTTTAATACTAAAATGTCCGCATTAATCGGTATCATTTTAGCATTTATGCAATTGGCAGTCATTTCGCGGCTATAACGATTTTGAATCGCCAATAAATTATGAAATGAATTAATAATTTATTCAAAATCAGTCAATCGAATCACAGCGGCCAAACCAAATGATCTTGCAAGATCTTTTGAAGAGCTTACATACAGTGAATTTGGTGATAAATAAACCGAAACAATTGTCTATGCTTGACCCTTGGCCGCTGTGATTCGATTGACTGATTTTGAATAAATTATTAATTCATTTCATAATTTATTGGCGATTCAAAATCGTTATAGCCGCGAAATGACTGCCAATTGCATAAATGCTAAAATGATACCGATTAATGCGGACATTTTAGTATTAAAAATTGCATATAGATGGCAAACCAGTCTTTCGTTTGATTATTTATAATATCAATTGTGTTCATAAGCACAGAAATATTTATTCAAAATTGTCTTCGCTATCATGCGATGCCGTGGTCGTACAAGGCATACTGACGAGGTTTGTAGAACCGAAACAATTGTCTATGCTTGACCCTTGGCCGCTGTGATTCGATTGACTGATTTTGAATAAATTATTAATTCATGTAGAAATTATGACAAAAAATTAACTTTGATTTTAAAATAATATTCTTGCGCATATATATGACAGATATGTGTGTCAGACTGTATTATTTTATAATTACTTTATTCTTTTTTTTTTAAGTTTGTCTATCTTAGACCATTTTTGCTATCTTGCTCCACTCTATTTCTTTATTTTCTGCTGCTTTGTGAGCCTGTTCGGACCAGCTCTTTGTTTTTTCCCTGTATTCTCAATTTATGTATTTTTTTTTGTTATTCTGGTTTTATCCAATCTGTGTATGTGTCCTAGCCTTTCTAGCTGTTTCTTCTCTATTAATGTTTCTATAGATTTAATTTTTAACTTATTTCTTACTTCCAAGCTTTTCACTTAATCTTTGCTCGTTATTTCTTTAATTATTATTAAAAATCTTATCTCCATTGCATTAATTTTGCTTTTATTTCTTTCTATTGTTGATCAAGATTTGCTCGAGTATATTAGGGCTGGTGTTACTACCTTCTGTATTTCTGTTTTTATTGTCTTCGTTATTTCTTTCTTAATTAAGAATTGTCTTTTGAGTGCATTGAATATTCTTTCTCCTTTTCCAGTTTTTGCACCTATTTCCATGTCTATATTTCTTATTTCTTCTATCATTGTACCAAGGTAGTAATATTTTACTTGTTCAAATATTGATGCAATTCTATCTTGTGCCTCTTAGGTTTTGTCGCTAATACCATTGTCTTTGTTTTGCTTGTGTTTATTTTCAAGTCTATTTTTTTAGTTTTTCTTTGTATATTCTTTTGTTTCTCTGTAGTTTTTTTTTCTTTGTCTGCTATTAATATCATGTCATCCGCAAACATTAGAATTTGAATACCAATTTGTTCCATTTTTCTGTATCTTATCCTTGTGTTTATGGCTCTTTTTTTACTTTTTTATAGCCTTGTTTATTAATGTTGCAAAGAATATAGGGCTTAAAGTTTGCAGAACAGTTAAATTATACCCTGTCAATTTTTTACTTCAAAAAAATCTCTATAGTGAGTCTAAATCTAATATATGGATATATAATTTTATATGCGGCCCGCGGAGTTATAAAGCATTTCCAAAATGGCTTGCAAGATCATTTGGTTTGGCCACCCCTGGTATAGGGTGTCCAGGAAGTAGAAACAAATTTGAATTTGGCGCCATTTTGTTCTGTGACGGTTGCCAGCCGTGAGTTTTTTATGTGTGTTATCTGATAACCTTTTCATTAGTAACCTGATTGCTTTTGTTTAGTAAGCATTGTTATTTGATGTTTACTTTTGTAATAGAACAGATGGCAACTGAGCAACGTATCCAAGTGATAAAAAGTGATTACAAAAACAGTAAATGTCTCACGACAACCGTTTGTGAATTGCGTGTGATACTCGAACGGTTGCTTTAACCACATCCACAGTTTGTAAGATAATCCAATAGTTTGAGACTACAGATTTTGTTTCAAATGTTAATAAAACAAGACGACCGCGTTCTGTTCAAACACAAGAAAACACTGCGACCGTAAGCCCTAGAAATTTGGTTCACCGACGAGCTCAACAATTGAATTTATCACCAAATTCACTGTATGTAAGCTCTTCAAAAGATCTGAAAATGCATCAATTTGCTCAGTAGGTCTTGGCTCGACAAGCGGAGAACAAAAACTTCACAAAAAAAAAAATTTTACAGATGATGCGCACTTCCACCTCAGTGGATTCGTCAGTAAGCAGAACTGCAAAATTTGAGGTACCGACAATCCGCGAGTGACTGTGAAAAATGATGCGACATGTCACACATCCCGTAAAACAATTGCTATGTTAAATAAAAAGTTTTCTCAAAAAATTATCTCTTTGCGTGGCAACCAGGAATGGCCTGCCAGATCATGCGATTACAAGACGTAAACTTTTTTTGTGGGAATTTGTGAAATCAGCATTAGCATCTCACCAGATATTTGTG